>VXBO01006808.1:37469-82686 GCA_013400135.1 Rhinoptilus africanus
GAGTAGAGGGGGAGAATCACCTCCCTCGACCTGCTGGCCACAATGTGGTTTATGAGCCAATGTCCCACCATCAGACACCCCTGGCTGCCCCTGGGGCTCAGCAGAGAACCCCAGCCTGTGCCTGCCCGGGGCCAGCGGTGATCTCATGCCCCCCGTGCAGTCCTGGTGCTTGGTTGTCCCCTGCACTTGGTGCCAGGGCTGCAGCCAGAGTCCAACCCCCACCCCACGCATGGCACCCACACCACACACAGCTCCCGTGCACGATTCTGCCGCTTGGTGTCACCTGCTATAAAAAAGTCAGAGCTCTGAGATGTGCCCAGCAGAGTTCAACCTGGGGAGCTCCGGCCATGGGACCAGGAGCACCAGGGAAGAGGTGGGACAGCAGAAGGGTGGTGTGGTTCAGGGACTCCACAGGGTGGGCATCTGCCTGCCTCGGATCTTTTATTACATGGAAACATGCAATAAATTAAAGCCTTCAAGGATGGGATAAAAGCTAACACAGAGTCCTAAAGCACTTTCCCCTCTGTCTTCATTTCTCCCCAAACACTCCACAGTGGGTGGTGGGGAGAGGGGGAAGGGACCATCCCTACCCCAGCCATGGCCCCATACAAAGGTGCCAGCAGGACTCTGTGCTCAGCCCGGCACCTTGGGTCACAGATTTCCGATGGTGGAGGGTGACAATGACCTGTGGCTCCCTGTCCTTAGCCCAGGCCCTTGTGCTCCCACCCCTGCTCCACCGCATCCCCCCAGCACCAGAACCACGCTGTGAAGCTTGGCCCTTGCCGAGTGCCTCGGTGCCCATCCCTGCTGCTCCCAGCCTGTGGCTGGTTCCCAAAGGAGTTCATCTTCCCCTCCATCACTCCATTGTGGGAATGGTCTTGGCATGCTGGCCAGGCACCCTGATTTACACCCCTTGGCCAGAGCAGGGCTGGTGCTGAGCCCCATGCCCTGGGGGGCTCCGTGAGTCCCCAAAGCTGTGCTGCTTGGAGCAACCTCTCCTGGTCTGTCCCTAGGGCCAGACCATGCTGTTCCGCATGGACCCCAAAATCACAGTGGGGGAGTGGGGCACCGGTGGGTGCAGTCCTGGCTGGGGACAGGGACCCGGGCTCTTCCCACAGGGTGCTGGGTCCCTCCATTCCAGAGAAAAGGGCGGTGACAGGGACACATGCTCTGCCAAGCACTGGCAGGGTGTGTGAGGGGACAGTGGTGGCACTGCTGGGGTACAGGACCCCAAAGGGTCACCAGCCTGCAATTGCAGCGGGGGGTAGCCAATGTAGGCAAAACAGGAGCGGGGCCGGGCACAACCAACACGCGCCCTGCGCTTGGCCGGTGTCCCTGGCAGGCAGGATACTGGGGACATCTCCTGCCACGTGCCATAGGGGTGTGGAGCGGGGCGGCAGCGAGGGGCTGGATCTCAGGACGAGGTGGGTTTGCAGCCTCATGGGCTCTCTGAGCACAAAAGCTGGAAATGGCCTTGTTTTTAATAGTTTGGCGGGGGGGTATGTGTGTTGATGGATATTGCCTTTCACAACTAACCCCAGGTAGCAATAGGCAGTGGGCAATGCAGCCCCTGGGGAGGAAGAGCAATTTGGGGCAGTGCTCCCTGAGAATCCAGGTCCCCATCTGTCCCTCAGCTGCTGCCGTGACGAGCCGGTGCTGCAGCTCCCCGCGGCTGCGGGTTTGTGCCCTGCTTCGGGGCTGGGCTGGGCTGCTGGATTCCTCTGAATTATTTCCAGATGGGGATTAATGCAGTAAACCGAGTTTGCTGCAGGATAGATAAACAAACCAAAGCTCCTCTGGATGCTATTAATAAACCGCCTGCCTGCAGCTTCTGCCCCAGATTTGGGAAGGTCCCGGTCCTGGCCTGGGGTGCAGCCATGCACTGCCCTTCCAGCCCTTTGGCGTGGGGCAGAGGTGCCAGGAATTCCTACGGGACCATGATTGCCGGGGTCCCAAACGGGACAGGAGTTGTGAGGGTGTGAGGAGAGGACAGTGTCACTGCTCTGTGTCCCCACTCCGGGCTGCGGGCGGGACGAACTGCTGATGGCCGTGTCCCCTGGTCCCCCGGTATCCGCTGAGCTCTGCCAGGGATGGTGGCACTGGGAGGTGACATGTCTTCTCTCCACCCTTCTGCGGCGGGGCTTCAGGCAGGTTTGAAACCGGAGCAGGTGTGAACAGGGTGGAGGCAGACTTTGAGCCCTCTCACACCGGTGCTGCTGTTCTGGGGTGAGGGTAAACACAGTTCACTTGGCTGCAGCCCAGCAGGCTCCCCTTTCCCATGCCCTCTCGATGGGGGCTGCTGGGTGTCCCCCTGTGTGCACACAGGCGTGCGATCCTGCTGGGGAGGAGGAGAGTGGCCGATGGGACTCACATCCCAACCCTCCTCACTTTGTCATGGCTTGTGGTCTCCTGTCAGGGGCAAACAGAGTCTCCCCGAGGGCTGCACTCAGCCAGGTGGCTTCCAGCAGAGCTCCGCGGTGAGGACCTCTGGGCACGCTGGGCCAGCACAGACGGTGGGGTTAGACCTGCTGATTTAAGCTTTGTCCCACTCCAGCCAGATATGGGGGCCCTGGGTCCGTACACCCCTCTGTACCTGGCTGGTGAGCCAGCACACCCATGGGGAACGTCCCGTGGGGAGGATGGAGGCCAAGAGACGGCTCTGCTTTTACTTTTTCCAGCTCTCCAGCCTGCAGCGCACACAAGTAGTTAATCCCAGGCCATGCAGAGCTGGCTGCTTACCTGGCTGGAGCTGTGCCTGGCAGAGGGAGGGACGAGGGCACGGCTCCGCACCTTGCCAGGGCAGGCAACGTTGCAAAAATATTTGCTGAAAAAAGTGCAGCTCCACCCTGAGGAAAACTGAGGCTGGGAGCACAGCCCGGCCCGGGTTTGCAGACAGAGGGTGGCGGCGAGTGGTGCAGAGGGGAACGCCAGCGGCTGCGGGAAGCCGAGCACATCTACCCGCTCCCCTTGCAGCCACGCACCGCCTGGCACCGCCGCTCGGCACCGCCGGGATCACCCAAGGGTGCCAGGCAGGGACGGGTGGCTGGGCAAGGAGATAGGCACTAGGGATCCTGCCCGTGGGGGAAACCCGGCACCGGAGGTCGGGGAGCCCTCTCCGTCTCGGTGGGCAGCCATGGGCTGCTGGAGGGTCCCCAGCGCCGTGCTGGTCTGCCTGCTTCTCCTGCGCCCGCCGCCCTCGCCGGCCTGCCCCGCCGTCTGCCGCTGCTCCTCCTCGGGGGAGGTGGACTGCAGCGCACATGCCCTCCGTGGGGTACCACAGAGCCTGGCGACCAACACCAGCACCCTGTGGCTTGGCTACAACTTCATCACGGCGCTGGGGCCGCGCTCCTTCCCTCCCCTGCCGGGACTGCGGCTGCTCAGCCTGCCCCACAACCGCCTGGGCATGATCCACCGCCAGGCACTGCTGGGGCTCGGGGCGCTGCAGGAGCTGGACCTCAGCAACAACCACTTAACCGTGCTGACCCCCGAAACCTTCCTGCCCCTCCCCAGCCTGGTCACGCTCAACCTGGGCAGCAACAGGCTGGAGGGGCTGGAGCCTGGGGTGCTGCGGTTCCTGCCCCAGCTCCAAGCCCTCTTTCTGCAGGACAACCCCTGGGTGTGCAGCTGCGACATCCTGCCCCTCTGGCGCTGGCTCAGCCACAACAGGGAAAAAGTGCAAGGTGAGTGCCTGAGGACCGTGTCCCCAAGCCCCCACCCGCCCCGTGCTGGCTGTCACCCCGTCGGGGCTGAGGCAGGTCCCAGCACCCTGGTTGCCAGCCGGCTGAGGGTTCGTGTGGTCGGTGCCCGTGGGGGTATGGCAAGATTCCCCAGGACCCGTCCTCATGGCAGCTCCTGTGTCTGCTTGGGTGGATCATCCCTGGGTGTGGTACCTGGTGCCCACCCTTGGTCCTTGGTCACCAGCAGGGATTGCCCGGAGAGGAGGGTCGGGCAATGTCCCAGCAATGGGCACCCAGTGCCGTCCCCAGCAGTGGCACCAGTTCTGTCACGGTGACGGCAAGGCGTGCTGGCCAGTGGGCACCTGATGGGGCAAGAAGAGCCTGTGTGGCAGGGTGGGCATCACCACTGACCTGGCCAGGACTCAGTGCCTTCGGCCTCTTCCCCAATGCCTTCATGAACATGGGTCTGATCCTGCATTTCTTCCCCCATGAACCTCGGTGAGAGACACCTCTGCCAGCAAGGTCCACTGCCATACACTCCTGCTTGCTTCCAGCTTGGGTGTGTGACTGTCACTCGTGCTAGCCAGGACCTTCTGTGGCATCTCCAGGCTGGCTGCTCACTGCTCTCCACATCTGCCCCCGGGAACCAGGCTCACCACCTTGCCTGCCCCATCTACCATCCTGCCCCATCCTATCCTGCCCCAAACCCATTTTCAAGTGTTCTCTCCAGCACTGCGCCCACCTCCCCATCCCATCCCATCCCATNACAGGTGAGCCCTGAACCCCCACTGTTCCCTTTCTTTATACCCTGCCCTGGGCTATCATGGTCAGCCTGGCCCCTGTTCTCCTGCCCTGGTCCCATCTGTCCCATACAGACCTGCCATCCCCTCTGTCCTTGACGCCTGCCTTGTCCTAGCTGCCCAGTGTGGCCGTCAGCTCTGCTTTTCTCTTCCAGAGAAGAGTTTGCTCCTGTGCAGAGTCCCAAAGCAGCTGAACAACTATCCGATCATGGCCTTCGGGAATGAGTCCTTCAGGCAATGCCAAGAGACCTCACTGTCCGCCTGGCACTACATCATCTTCTTGACTATCGGACCGTTCTCCTTCATGGCCAGCATCTTCTTCTGCACCTTCATGGGCTTCATCACAGTCGTTTACCACAACCTGCGCAGGGACCCCCGCTGCTGGAGGAGACCCCGCATCTGCAGGGGCCACTGAGGCAGGCTGTGGTCCATGTCCTTTTCCAGGGCTCTGCCCTGCGTTGTTGCAAACATTTTCCTGTGGACCAGTGAGAGGATGCTCTCTTCCTGGAAATTTCTTCTCTTGCTCCACCCAAGACGATGCCAAGCACCCTCTGCCCCGCTGCTGGGGGGAGCAGCCTCCAGCTCGGCTCTGCTGCAGGGCACGGTCTGACTGCAGATGCTCTCCGTGTTTCGGGAGGCTCCCCCAGGCCACCCTCCGACCTGCACACCCCCTTCCCGGGGAGGGCCAGGTGATCCTTCTCCTCTAGCTCACCCTGTCCCGCCTCTTCTGCTGCCCCGGGGTCTCACTGCGCATTTCAGGATGCACCATATGCCTCCATGTGCCTTTTGGTGCTCCCTGGGAGCTGCTGTGTGCATCTCAGGACACACCATATTCCTCTGAGTGTCTTTCAGTGCACCCCAGGAGCCTCCCTTTGCCTTTCGGTGCAGCCCGGGAGCCTCTGTGTGCCTTTCACTCTGCCCCAAAGCTCTCCTTGTGCCTTTTGGTGCCCCTAGCACTCCCCATTGGCCATTCAGTGACGCCAGCAGCCTCAGTGTGCCTTTCTGTGCCCCCAAGAACCCTTGGCTTTGCTTTTTGTCCATCTAAATGCCATCTGTTTGGCTTTGGTTTGCCTTTTGGTGTGCCCCAGAGCTCTTTGTGTGTCTTTTGGTGCACTTGAAGATCTCTGGATGCTTTTGGGGCACTCCAGAGCCTCTATGGGACTTTCAGAAAGCCACAGACCCCTCCGTGTGCAGCCCAAGGACAGGGCAGGTTGCAAAATGTTTCTTTTGATAGTTTTTTTTTTTCCTTGAGACAGGGCTGCTGATGCTGAGAAGGCTCAGCCAACATCCAAGATCTAGGGTGAGGCCGAGGTTTAGAGTGAGGGCTGAAAAGAGACAAAACCAAAGAGATAAAACCACAAACTGATGTGGTTTGGCAAAGGGGATGCCAAAGGATGGGTGAGGCTGCACAGTGGTTCCTCCCGCAGTAGCTTTTCCCCAAGGCAAGGGGGACAAAAAAGCTCCTGTGGGTTTAGAGCCCAGAGCCTGCGGCCCTGGCTGCTGCCTCACCTCCGGTGGGGCTGCCCCTGTGTCTCCCTGCCCTGCCGCCTCCTGCCCTTCCCTGTGGAAACACTTCTCCCCGGCATTGCATGGAAATGCTTAGTGAGAGTAGTGGGAATTGGTCCGGAAGGAGCTGAGTGTGCTCCAGAGGAAAGCACAAGCTGCGGTGATGGAAGATTCTCTCCAGGTGGAGCAACAGCCCTTTCTGGCACGAGTTCTTACCCATGGGGAAGAACATGAGTTCTTAAGGCGATAAGAGCCACAAGATGATTGTAGCCACCAGATGTTGGCTCAGTCTTCTGCCCATGCAAGTGCTGCGGGACAAGCCAGGGATGTGGCAGGGGTCAACACATCCTTTGGCAAGGGTTAAATAAATCATGCAGAGAATAAACCAAATGTTGCCTCAGTTGTGGCTTGCTCCCATTTTTCTTTTCTTTTCTCCATGCCCACCCGGCCCTTCCTGCGGTGCCGCCCCCAGCGAGGGCTGCGGGGGCTGGTGCTGCACCAGCTCCTCCAGCGACACCAGCCCCGCACCCGGGACCTCTGCCAGATCAGCCCCCTTCACGGTGCCTTTCCCAGGAGCAATCCCAGCTCTCTCAGACCTTCTCTAGGGACAGCACTTGGTCCTTTCCAAGAAGGCCTGAGCTTCCCATTTGGAGCTGGGACTTTGCTTGTCACCCTGCAGGGAGAGCTGAGCCCCACTCCTCCTCTCTGATCACCCGGAGGCTGACATCCCGTGTGGCTGGGCCGGTGGTCTCAGCACACGGGGAGCACGCTGTGAATGAGTGATGTTGCTTTAGTTTAGCCCGGGGGAGCTGTGTTTTGCAAATCCCTCAGGGCACCTCCCTACGATGGGCTGATGTGCAGGGAAATCCCCAGGCGCCTTCATCCCTGCCGTCGGTGCTCTGTTCCCAAAGGCCAGCCCCGCTGGCAGAGCCCCGTGCTGGCTCCCAGGAGCTGGGGAGCACAGCAGTGGCAGGGGCCGGTTTCCCCTGGACGGAGGGGGGTGTGAGAGGCAGCTTACGTGGTGCTGGCATTTGGGTGGTTTCAGACTCCCTGCTGCCAGGCCTGTCCCCCCACACCGCCTGCCCAGCCTGCCCATCAGCCTGGCATCCCAGGATGGTGGTGCCCCTTCCGGGCGTTTCTGCCCCCTGGCATCTCCGTCCCTCCCCATTCCTCCACCTTTTATGGTTTGCAAACCCTGCAGCAGGGCTGGGTGAGGCTCTGATTCAGCACGGGGCTCCCTGCCAACCTTGCCAGAAGGCAGAGACGGAAAGAGGCACACAGCACTGGAATAAACCACTTCATGATCCAGTCTAGACTTTACTGAGCTCTTGCAAAAACTTGGTATTAATGTTACATTGACTTATAAAGTAGAATGGGTCCAATTTCTCAGCTGGAGCGAGATGAACTTGATGGAGCCACAGCAGTCAGTGGGACAATGCTCACAGACCTAGCTGCCGTCTGAAAATCCTGCCGCAAAAGCTGCCGCCCCAACGCCTCGTCTGCTGGGCTGGGGCAAGGAGAAGGCAGTTCATGCCGCTGGGGCTTGGTACCACGTCGCAGGAGGCGGGATGTGATGTTGCCCGTGCCCGTGCTGTAGCTGCCCATCGCCAGCCCGGCCGGTGCCAGATGTTTCCCCGACGCTGGTGTCTCCGCACCCGCTCACAGCGCCCACGGGGAGGGTGCTCAGGGACGCTGGCACATGGGCACGTATGTTTGAGGGGAGGAAGGTGTGAGGAGGAATGGCGTCAGCCTGCCTCATTTGCTTCCCTTCTCCTGAGCTGGGTTATGGTATGCCATGTCTCCAGGTTCAGGCAGATGCAGCCACGTGAGCTGGGGCTTCAAGGCTGCTCCCGGAGCTGCTTCCAAGCTTCCGCGGGTGAGTGTGGCAGGGAAGGTGCCCCGACACTGCCGGCTGCTGCAGACACCGCAGCACGGAGCAAGCCACGACCGGCCAGCAGCATCTCTCTTTGCATTGCTGGTGCTGAGGCAGTGTGGAGCTTGGCTAAAAGTCAGTGCAACCATCTGGAGCCATCCCCGGGGAGGTAATCCTGGCCAGGAGAGCCATGGTGTGGGAGCTACATGCTGGCTATTGCCAGGCCCTGGGGTTGTCTTCTGAGCAGGAGATGTGGGGAGCCAGGATTTCGGCTGACAGCATGTTATGAGCTCCAGAGTACCACGTTTAGCAGAGGAGCGTGGGCTGCAGGGCTGGGGGCGCTCCTGCTGCAAACAGACCACGTAGAGGAGCCAAGTCGTAGCCATGGGCTTTGAGCACAGGCTGATGGGAGGAGGAACAGGGGGTTCATCCCTGGCGAGGAGCAGAGTACTCGTCTTCCAGCCCCTGCCGCAAAGGCAGGGGTCACCCGGCACAGCAGGAACATGTGCCCCATCTGCCGATCCGTGCTGGCTGCTCCAGACACTTGGGACCACGAGCACGTCGTACAGTTCTCCGGGGTGGTGGGAACCAGGGAGCACACGTCTGAGGGGCCGTGCGTGTGTTGAGAAGCCCGAAGCCTGCAAAGTGAAGCACGTGTTGGTAGTCTGGCACCAGCTCATCCCTGCTACCATGGGAGAGCAGGCACCATGTGCCTTTCCAAGTCCTTTCCCCTTGCACGTAGCCAGTCAGTGGCGATGCTGATTATCAACAGCACTGGTTGGAAGCAACTATCTCTGTACAGTGAAGTCCAAACCGTGTCCTGGTTCTGCTGTGCATTCTGGGGCACAAGCATGGCAGCGGGCCTAGGAAGGGAGGGAGATATACAATGAAGTCACTGTGTATGGATGAAGGATGCTTTCCTCCCATCTCACCCAGAAGAACCCATCAGTGTCCCTTGAAAGGCAGTCCTGGCTGTGCCTTCCTACTGTGTTGGGCAAGGACTGATGGCCCTCGGGGAGAAGGTCACACCACAGTGCTGACTGAGGGGTCGGAGAGGTTGAGCTGGCCGGTGATGTCGGTGGGATGATATTGCTGCAACACACAAATACACAGACAAGGAGAAAGAAGTGTTAGGCAGCTCTGGCACTCACTCCTGCCTCTACTTCCACCCCATGTGGCCCTACAGGATATCTCTCGGGGGTGATGCAACGGCCCAAAACCTGCTGCTGGCTGAGGTCCCCTTCCCATGCAATCCAAGCTTGTGCAGAGGTCGTTGCAGACACTCTCCAAGCACCCTACGGTGGGGCAGGGAGGACGCCCAGGAGCGTGGCGCAGCTTCTGCAGAGCGTGGCAGCCGCGTCGCCTGCTGAGCGAGCCCCTCTCTGCTCTGGGGTGGCCACGAGACAAAGCCTGTGACTCATCAGCCCAGCCCACGGCTGAACCTGTGTTTGGAGGGTCTGGCTGGGTTTCAGCATCTCTCTGGTGCCAGATCAAGCTGTGCTTTGAGGCCAGGGCGTTTCACCTCCTTGCTTGACTGTCCTTTAATGCAGGTGAGATGTGCAGCGTGGTTGACTTGCGGTAAACTGTGGTGTCAATTGCTAATGTGAAAATACAGCCTGTGCTGGAGATGTGGCCTGGATTTGGGGTTCTGTGCTCCTTGCAGATGGGGGTACTTGGCAAAGGCTCCCTGGGAGAGACCTCCCTAGCCGCAGTCCCACCAGCAAGCCAACTGGGACAGCAGAAATTCCCTTCAATGGGCAAGAAAACAAAAAGTCCTTCCTCCCCAGGCAGGGATAGACAACTGGGCAGTTATTTTCTCCCTTCCTCCTTCAACACTCCCTTCCTCTTCCAGTTCCACTCTCCTAGCTCCAAACCCTCAACTGGAAGCCCTGATGGAGTGGGTGGCACGGAGCATCTTGTGCCACTGTCTGGGGACCTAAATCGGTGCTGGGACAGGAGAAGGTCTTGGCGGATCTCACGTGCTGTGGTGTGGACTCTCTCCAGTGACGTTTGCCCAGCCCTTACACCACACTACCCAGGCGGGCTGCCGTGTTGCGGGGCTCCCTGGGGTGGGCTGCCTGGCGGTGGCACTTCACCCGTCTTGCGTTGGTCAGTGGCAACCGTGGCCCCTGCGGTGCTGCTGGTGGCTCTGGCACTGTGGCTACCCTGCGTGGCCCTGCAGCCTGCCTCCTGCCGCGGGGAGGTCTGGGGTCCCCCCCAGCATTGCGTGGGGTCCTCGGGGCTGCCCTGCTCTGCCCAGTTTTGTGCTTCACCAGGACCCCCTGGTGAGGAGCTGCTGGGGCAGAGGCGAGAGCCAGGATGCTCCCGTCTCTCCGGTACACGTGCCGGGCATGTGCTGACACCCAGGGAGCATCTCACAGGATCACTTACTCATTTAGGAGACTAATACTGGCTGTATTAAAATGGAGCCTCTGAGAAATTCCTTGCTGTGGCCTTGCTTTGCTAAAGCGGCAACTCCTCGGCTGTCACCCATTTGCACAGGGAAAGGCCGAGGGGATCCCAAGGTCGCTCTGCCGCCCTGGGGGGGAGCTTTTTGTGGCTATTCATCGGTCCACAGAAAAGCATCCCTCTCCCAAAAATGGGTGCAGCCACCCCCTCCTTGGGAAAAAATTAGGGTTCCAGATAGATGCAATATTTCTTTTCCGTGGCAAAACAGGCAGGAAGAGCGCGCTCACGGGACGGGGCTTGCTTCCCACCAGGGAGGAGAAGCAATGGGGAAAGGGGAGAGGCTGGGTGACTCACTGGTGGAGCGGGAGGAGGAACTTGAGATACAAAAAGGAACAGGCAAAAGAAAGGTCCTTTGTTAAATATCCTGCCTGACGCAAAGCGGGGAGGAAAAAGCGGTGTGTGCATGTGTGTGTGTGTGCGTGTGTGCCTGGGTGCTCGTGTACGTGTGGCTGCTGCTGTGGAAAGCCGGAGGTCTAGCAGGGCAGGCTGGGGCCTTCTGGCCTCTCTGCACAGCTCTGGGGGTGGGAAGTGCTAAAATAACCAAGCAAAGTGGGGAATCTGGCCAGAAAAATTAAAGTACAAGAGCTTTTGATTTGAAAGCATTATCTCCTCCAATCACAGAGTTATCACAGGGTAACATTCTCATTTACTTTTTTTTTTTTTGTGTGTAGAGTTCATGCATGCAATTTTTAATAATAAAAATTAAAAAAAAAATAAAAGGAAAAGGAAAAAAAAGCAAGAAAATTGTCATATCAAAACTATGTTAAAGTAGAACTAATGCTAGAAGCACATAATCAGTAATTTAGGGTAAATTATGTTACAGGGATGGTGCAATTATCCCCAAACCAAACATTATAAAGCCAAGAAATTAATCAATATTAACCGTAGAAGAGACTCAAACATGTTAAGGTATGGAAGTGAAGTGAAGGCACCAAAAACTTTAAATGACAACCAGGAAGAAAATATAGACAAGAACTTAATTATGTCTTTAAAAATGACTTCAACCTAATCTGGGCTCATATGGTAGTCCCTGGCTGGTGGAAGATTTTCTGGAAGAATTCTGGGGTTTGGGTGGGGCTTTTTTCAATTAAAAATTAGGATTCCAGCTAAATGCAATCTTGCTGTAGAAAACGTCAACTTTCCTTTTAAAAAAAATAATTAGTTGTCTTTGACCTACTTTTGGTTCTTTTGGGCCAAAAACTAGGTTCTTTTTCAGCCAAGAAGCGTTTGGCTTTGGGAGGGCTGATCCTTCACTGAAAAGGTGACCTTTTCCATGAACCCCCTTGGTTCTCGACCAGCTCTGGCACCATCCCCACGGCTGCAGGGCGAGCATCGCCTGGCAGCGCCGGGCCCTCGCTTGGCGGTGACGTGGGACGTGTGTCATGCTGTGTCTGGGGGGGACGCCCGCGGGCTGGCGGTGTGACTCTGATGACGGCTGCGGTGGGGGTGGGCTAAGGGACCTGTGCGCCTCGTTACGTGTCTGTACGAAATGTGCCGGCTCGGAAGGTGTCTGTGTGGTTTATGCGTCTCACATGGCTTCTGTGGGGTTGCAGTATCGTGGGTGGCTGCGATGGATGGCAGTACGTCAGCTCTGCGAGCGCTATTCGAGTTGCAGGAGCTGCCTATGGGGAACACATGCATCTCCTCCTGGGGCGGTGGGGATGATGTGCCGCGGAGAGGCTGTGCAGCTCGGGTGATGGTGGGCGCTAGGACGTTCAGAGTGGGGTGGTAGCTTCCCAGGGCTGTCTTGGCTCCATGGTGCCAGCCTGTCTCTCTGGCACTCCTGAGGGACCATTCTGCAGGGCTGCAGAGCAGAATCCATTTTTAAAACTCCCGACAACGAAAAGGAAAGAAGCAAGGCCACCAGGTTTGCGTCTTTCGCTCGCTAGCCAGGAGAGCCCATGGGGCTGGGGTCAGCCTGGCCTTCCAGCCCCATGGGCTCTCAAGCCTTGCCCGTCTGAGACCTGGTGTGGGCCCGCGGTTCTGCCGAGCGCCATGAAATAGAGCGCCTCGCTGCTTGCTCATCTTTACAAGGACCCCAGGCAACGTGTTCCAGCATGCTACGTACTCATGGGGCCTTCTACAGCAGGAGGGCATTGGGTCTCTGAGCCAGGGCTGCTGTGCGGAAGCGGAGGGCACCAAATGGCAGGCTGCGACAGGAGCTGGTGGCAGCACCCTCCCGCTGGCCGCTCACCCCACAGAGCAGCCACCGGGGCTGCCCGACATCACGACAAAGTTCACTCCACCGTGGATCTCCTGCAATAGCCGGACCTTGGCCTTGCATACTCCGTCTTGGCCCCATTTGCTTGGATGTTGGCATTGCTAGCCTGCTCTTGACCCAACTAGCCTGATTCCCTGGGGAATGTGTTGCCTCATGGCAGGCAGAAGACTGCGAGAGGCTCCCAGATGGTGGGGCATCACTGCCCAGAGCTGACCCATAGATGCAACTGCCCCCAGAGCAGGGGCCATCCTCTGGGATAAGTGAGGCCATCTTCCTCCATGACTTGTCTGCGAGCAACGTGCCGAGAAGAATGTGGCCAGGGCCCAAAAGAGCTGGAGGGCTCCTGGGAGTCCCATGTCCCAAGGGTCCCCACCGGGCAAGGGAAGGGTAGGGCACAGCTCCACTGCTCGCTCTTGGGGCCTCTGGTGGCCAAGGGACGTGGTCAGCTCAGGGCTCCTACCCTGGGGCAGAGAGTGCTGGGGAATGGCGTGGGGGTGGGGGGATGCTCCACCGTCCAGCATGATCGGGGCCAGGATGACTCCCCAAGGAGGGAGCGATGTGGGAGGGAGGGCTGGCTGTCCTGTTGTTCCTGGGTTCTCCCCATCTCCGGTGCCCACTGTGGACAACAGTGCCCCCAGGTTCCCACTTCGCCATAATGCTCCTCTTCTCCCAGGACGGGATCACTTGGTTTTCTAACCATGGAGTGCCCAAACACAACAAAACATGGGGTCTATTCAGATCACGCTGAGGGCCCTCCCACGAGATCTTTTTGCAATGTTTTCTCCCTTTTTTCTGTGCATTCCACCTGTCCCTCCTCCTCCTCAGTCTTCCCATCTTCTCCCCCCCTGGCACCACCTGCCCCATCTCGATCTCCTCTCCCCTGGTCGGGGCTCAAGCCACCAAGGCACAACCTGCGACCTCCCTGCAGAGCTTCTCAGGGGGTGCATCAGTGGGAAGGGGGAACCTGAGTCATGGAGCCATCACCAGGATGAGGTGCCGCCCAGGGAGAATGGGGCAGTGCAGGAGACGACAAGGATACCCTGTGGGGTAACGGGGACGAGAGTGTGGGTCTCCCCCTGTGCCTGCCAGGCTTCAAGGTGACAGCAAGAGGAGGACTTTGCGTGAGACGGCGGCAGCCGAGCCCGGCCAAGGGCTCAGCTGTCCCCAGGGCCGTGTCGCAGCGGTGCTCCAGGAGCTTCTCAGGATGGAGCCTGCATTGGTGTCAAAGGCAGCTGCCCCCACTTCGCCCGCAGAGCCGTGGCCCCGAGACCCCCTGTGATGTGCCACGCTGCTCCCCGGGGCGCCCCGCGCCTGCGGCCGGGGACGGGCCACCCCGCCACGGGGGGCCGTGCGTCCCCTCACCGCCGCCGTCCCCCCGTCCCCGCCGTGCCTCGCGCCTCGGGCGGCCTGGGGGGAGCCTGCTCTGAGCAACCCGGGCAGAAACCCGCCGGTCGCCCCGGGGAGGAGGTTTCGGCAAAGACCGTCGCGTCGGGAGGTCGGGCAGCAAAACGCAGCGGCCGCTGCCACACGAGACAACAGAGTAGCCACAGTGCAGAGTGTCATACAACAGACGGCAACATGCAGAGGGACACCGGCTCAGTCCGACAGACCAACAGCCCAACCTGACGCTGAAGAGTGTCTGAAGCTCCGGCACGAGCAGACACGTTTGCACATTTGGAAACAGCTGGCTTTAGAGGCAGCAATTTGAACATTTTCTCTGGTTACGTGAGAGCAGTTTTACTGCGAGGCAGAAAGCACAAGTTTGAACCAAGGTTGGGTCTTAAACAACCTCCTCTTTCAAGCCTTTGCGTCTCTTTTCTAGAGCGGCATTACTGCTGACGATAACCAGAGACGGCTGTCACTCCTGTGCCGAGGACTACGTCCCGAATGCTAATCGTCACAAACAAAAATCACATGTAGAGAATGTGACACGCATGGCTCTTGGTGAGGTGACACGGTGCCCAAATTAAATCGGGGTGATCGTTTTTAGGCATACAATGACAAACAGGTACAGGAACACTCAGGAACAGAAAAAAAAAAAAAAAGAAAAAAATAAAAAGATATGTCATCGGTTTCAAGAGGTCAGCACCGGAAAGGTGAGCGAAGCACAGAGAGGAACATCAGAAATCATCCAGGCAAAAAGAAAACAAAAAACAAAACAAAAACTCGGTTGCATCTCCCAACTCATCACAGGACTCCAAGCCACCTCCTGCCTGCCCTCCAGGATCCCAGCATCCTTTCAGGTACACGGGATGACTGACTGACTGACTGACTGACTGGTGACGAACATGAGCTATGCATGTACACTGGCAGCTTCGGGATGGGTGTGTGGCAGTCGATGGGATGGCAGAAGAGAGAAAGAGAGAGAAAGAGAGAGGGCAGAATTGTTCTTCTTCCTCTTACCGTATCCTTGGAGGACCTACGTCTCTTGAAGCTGGAGGCCAGGGTGGAGGTGATGGACCTAAAAGTGGCTTTCTTTTTAGGGTCAGGTTCTGCTCTACCACTTTTTCTATCCTAAAATGAATATGTATAAGTGATTAGATCTCTAGTGTGTTGTTGGAAACGCTAAATCTATTTGAACACTGCCCCATGTCATGTCCTTCATTTAGGTGAGAAAGCTACTGGAGGTGTCCTCCAAGGGCCTCCGTGACCCACGGCTACCGCGCGGCCACCACACTGCTACAGCTACGGGGCCGGGGCGGCCTCTGGAGCGCTGGAAACCCCTGCGGGGAGTAGCCCTGCTCTCCTGGGTGTCTGCATCCAGGCCTGCACAGCTGACCTCGCCTCCTGGGGATGCTCTGCCCCTGGGGATGCTCTGCCCCTCGCTTCCACCGCTAGCCTGGCTAGACCGAGAGGTGAGATGCTGCGCCTACCACTAAAAAAAAATAATAAATAAATTCTCAGGGCCTTTTCTGAGGCTGAATCCTAGTGCCACAAGAGAGAGAGAGGACTGCATTGAAAGAGAAGTCATTGTATGAATATTCTGTTAAAAAAAAAATGTATTCAAAAATTTGAATGACGCAGTTGTGCAAAGCCGAACGTGGTTGTTGGTGGTGGGTTGTGTGTTGCTTTTTTTCCAAAGTAAAACGGGTTAAAAAAAGAGGAAAAAAAAAAAAAAAGAGTAAACTGTAAGAAAAAGGAAAGGAAAAAAATATAAAGGAAAAGAAAGGGAGGAAGCAAAGCATTAGCGCTATGATGTCATCGGGGTCGGGATAAACTCAAAGAGAAACAGAACTGAAAAATGTAGCCATTGGTGTTAGCGAGTCGGACCTGGTTAGCGCAGGCTGGGAGCACCAGCCGCCATGGTGCGGGGGCAGCGAGCCGAGGGGACCGGCCGCGCTCTGCGGCGGGCGCTGAGAACGATTCCTCCCCAATTGCTTTCGTGCCAATGAGTGTGACCTTTCCGACGGGGGACGGAGTGACCAGGTCTGGCTCTGCTACCGCACGGGGGTAACCAAAATGTATCCCGCTGGTGCGTAGAGCATGCTCGGGGATACATTTGCTCCTCCTTCTCAGTTCTCTCTTTTGCGGACATGCACAAACGGAAAGGAAAGCAAGATGAATGGAATGAAATGTCTTTTTCTTCCATGGCATCTCAGGAAATAGCCATGGCAAAACTGTGATCCCAAAAACCATTATTTTTGTTTGTTTGTTTTAACAAATAAATCTTTCCACTTGCCTACCTTCTAGCAATGTACCAGATACTAGTGCTCTGACGTTTCCTCCTGTGGAAAAGTCTTACAATGTCAAACGGCTCTTTACCATGAGGCTGTTTACCCCCACAGGGCAGCATGCTTTGCTCACAGTCCCACAGACTCTGCCCAAGGACCCAGTGCAGTATTTTCTAGAAGGTTGGCAAGTGAAAAATGGCAGTGCGACTAGTGTGCTCTGTCCCAGCAGCCTGAACCCCCTCGGTGCTGCTGTTTTTTTGGAAGCAAAGGAAAAAATTAAAAAGAAAAAAAAGGAAAAAAAACAGAGAAATGGCTTTTCCGAGACTCTTATCAGTGAACTGGACCCAGCGAGCTCTCAGGATACAGCAGCCCGGCCTCCTGCTTCCCCTCGCTGCTCTCAGGCAGGTCGCCTCCACCCGGGCAGCCCCCCCGCGCCCCCAGCCAGCGCTGCTCCCGCAGGGCCACCGTGCCGGGCTCCCTTCAGGGTCCCCAACCCTCATTCTCTCTCTTTCATTCGCTGGCTCTGCTGCGAACGGCAGCCGCCTTTAGTCGCCTAAAGGATCTCTTGCTCTTTGAATGCCGGTTTGCTTCCCCGAGGAAGAAAAACAGCCCGGGCCATTCAGAGGGAGCCTCTGGCTGCCCTAAACTGGGGTTCGGGGGCACCACGGGGCTCAGCCCCAAAAGCAGGGGGCAGGGGAAGTGTGAGGCTGGTGGCCCACGGATGTGCCCACGGCTCGTTGT
Organism: Rhinoptilus africanus; assembly: GCA_013400135.1. NCBI lineage: Eukaryota > Metazoa > Chordata > Aves > Charadriiformes > Glareolidae > Rhinoptilus > Rhinoptilus africanus. Next base: position 54,428 of record VXBO01006808.1, read on the forward strand.
CACTGCCAGGCACCACGGCCCCTCCCGGGCTCCCCTGCCTGAGCAGCACGGAGGTGTTTCAGGGATGGGAGACGCCGGGGAGAGCAATGTCCCCAGGGAAGGGGCCCAGGGGAGCCTTGGTGCTGAGAGGCACCAGCACTGCTGGCTCCCGTGTGGGGAGATGTCCTTGTCTCCAAGTGACAAGAGCACGCACTACCTCTGTTTGGAGTCAGTCCCGGGTATGACAAGGGCTACTGCAGCCCAGGGAGTGGGCAGGGAGGGGGAGGCCATGGAAACCATCCCTGGAGCATTCCTCCCCCTGAATACCGGGCAGGGATGTTCAGCGGCAGCGGATTAACCCCCCCGTCTGCTGGTGAGCGCGGCCGGAGCACAGAGCACCACTCCCGAGTCCCCGTCCCGAGCACCGCTGGGCACATTTGGGACAGGTCTCTGTCCCGGTTGGAGCTGTGCACAACACCTCCTACGAGAGACGGCGTTGGCCACAGGCAGCTCCCGGGGACAAGGCAGGGACCTACAGCTTGCTGAGCACCCAGTAACGCCTGGGGGGAGTTAGTGGGGTGTGGGGTGTGGGACAGAGGGCCCCATGCTAATCCACAGCTCTGCATTCACTGATTTGGTGAAGGAATAGAAAACGCACCTGTTGGAGATTTGCTCTAAAAACGGTTTGTCCTACCTGCAGGTTTTTCCTCCACACATTAACGGCCGCAAACGCCAGCTGCATCTGCTTCCTCCGCGCGTCCTTATGCCTTTTGTAAGCTATTTCTATGAATATTAAAAATATCCCGGCAACAATACCTCCAGCCACCAGCATAAACACACCTGAAATAAGCAGGAAAGTTACAGGGGGCAATGGAAATTGCATCGTGACACTTCATTTCCTCTGCATCACGCTCAGCAACAGGAGCAACTGCCAACCCAGGGCTCGCCCCCCGCCGGCCCCCCGCCATCCCCCCACAGTCCTGGAGGGGCCGGGGAGGGGAGCCCAGCAGAGCAGGGCACCCGCGGTGATGGGCAGAAAGGTGAGTGGGTGCTGGATGTCCCTGCAAGATCCTGTCGGTCGGGCACGGGACACCGGCTGTGCTGCAGCGATGCCGGGGGCAGGCACGGGGCACTGGCTGCCACACCAAGCACCGGGGCAGATCCCGTCCCTGGGGGCTGGAGGGTCGTTTGCACCAAAACCCCAGCTCTGGTGGTCCCATTTGGCCCATCGGGAAGGACAGCCATGCACAGAGCTCAGTGTGGTGTCCGCCGGCTGCAGCCCTCAGGGCTGACATTTTGGGAGTGGTGTCCTGAGGAGACAGAGCAAAGAGTCCCCTCTCTCGGTGCTTCTGCCCTGGCCCGTGGTGCCAGCGAGGATGGGGTCCCGTCAGACACCCCTCATCCCGCATCGCCACGTTGCTGGGTGAAGGACCGGCAGCACCGCATCGCTGCAAAGGGAGAGCCCGTCTGGGGGCACTCCCAGTCTTTGCAAAGAGGGACTGAGAACCCCCACACACCGTTTATCCTCCTCCTGCCCCCTGCCCGCTGCCCAGGGCCGGCCGGGACACGCTCCGTGGGGCTGGGGGCTGCCCCTGGCCGGCAGCTCCCTCCTGCCGCAGGGTCCTCGCTCGCCTCGGCGGCCGCGCTCACCTCCCCCGAGGTGCTGCTCCCCTCTCTCTGCCTTGGCGACAGCTCTGATTTCACCGTGACAGCCGCAGTTTGGCCAGAGCAGAGGGAGGGGAGCAATGTTCAAAGCAGGACAGCCCCACCGATGAGAAAGCCACCCCAGGGAAGGTGGGGGAAGCTTCGCGGAGCTGTTTCAGACAAGGTGGGATTGGAGCCCAACACAGCAGCCTCCCAGTGCTAGGAAAGCACAAACGCAGAAGAAGCAGAGCTTTGGCCCCAGAGGAGAGCCCCGGAGAGGAGAATGTCTTGAGCGAAAGCGGGCTACCCAGCGAAGAGGAAGAAAGAGGTTTGCAGAACAAACCTGCCATGTTTTCAAAGGTGAGTGTTGCTGGGGCATTGCTACGGGAATCACACTCCTGATACCTCACCCAAGTCTTGTCCAAATCCTCCATGAAGCCGTTCTCGTGGGACCTGAAAACACAAGGAGACAGGACAGAGTCGTCACTGGGGACCAGGCGCTGGGGGGACATGCTCTTTGTGCCTGCATGCCCTCCCTCCTGGCACTCTGCGCTTCTCTGCAGCCCTGACGTCTGTGCGTGTGTGCCCGGCTGACTGCGTCAGGGTGCTCGCGTGTGCTCGTGTGGCTGTTGTGTAGAGGGTGCCTGCAGCGGGGGTCTGCACCGCGAGTCTCTGCCCCGCACACGGCCAGAGCTGCTGCGAGCCACTTGCCCCACGTCCAAGAGCCAGAGAGCCGTCCTGCTGCTGCCAGAAGGAGCCATGTGTAAGCTCAGCTCCCAGGGGGAGGGATGGAGCTGATGGGTGTAGGCAGAGCTTGGAGAGTGTGCTTGGAGGGAGGCTGAAAGGACATGAACCACATCCCCAGTGCCCTCCTGCGCAACCCCCCCTCAGCCTTAGCCGCCCGGGAGCTCAGGCAATGCTGGACCCCCATCCTGTCTGGTCATCCCTAGCTCATCTAGTCATCATGGTCATCTAGGCACCCCAGGTCATCTAGGCACCCTCTAGATCAGAGCAGGGGAAGAACTGCTGCCTGGCAGCTCCCTGCTGTGCACGGCGAGGGCTGGGGCTCCCCAACAACCTGGTGTCACAGCTCAGGAGGAAACAAACCTTGTCCCCACAGTGCCTGTCTCTGCTGGAGCAGCTAGTGGGGCTGGAGGTGGGCAGAGAGCACGTGTCTCACCATGGGTCCCCCTGCACTTCTCTCCTTCTTCCTGGCACATCCCACTGCATTCTTGGGCCACCTGTAGCCCTGGGCTTCCCCAGCCTCTTCCAGGAGGACGTCAAGGGCTCCTGCTGCCTCTCCAGGCTTCTCATGTTGTTGTCGCAAAACCCACCTGTCCCACTGCCACTCATCCCCATGGTAAAACTTCCCCACAGACAGGGTCCCATGGCTCCCTACATTACCCTGTCTTCCACATCCTGCCCATCCTCCCTCTCAGGCCTTTCATCTCCACATCTTGGGCAGGACCCTGGTGGCTTCTGACCCTGTCTGTCTGTAAAACTAATCTCGCATGTCCCCTTCCCTCCATTTGCTGCTTCCCAGCTGCCTGTTACTCCATCGCCACGTTCATCTGTCTGCAGCGAGCGTGGCATTTCTGAATTAATACAAGGAAAACCCTTTTTACGCATAATATCAGATTGACTTGTGGCACCCCATGCTGCAGGCTCATGCTTGTATAAAAGCCTTAGTTGGACTCAACTGACATATCTCTACCTAACAGGAATAGCCAGAGTTTAAGGAAAAAGCCCTGGAATATCAAGCCAGGACACCGCAATGCTACTGGCTGGGCTGAGCTTGCAGGAGAGGTGGGGAAATGGCAGCAGCCCTGCCTGCCGCTGCAGCCCCACTCGCAAGGACCTGGTGCTGGACGGTCCCAGGGCTGCTCTTTGAGAGCTTTGCCTGCGCTCCTGCGGCTGGGCACGGCTCCTGCTCCCTCCTCTGCTCTGCTCTGCCCTCCCGCCAGCCCCGTGTTGCTCCCCCAGCCCTACGAGCCAGAGCTGGGGCTGCGAGTGCCCACGCCGGTCACTCGGGCACATCCCCTTTGTCAGGGGGGACGTGGCAGCCCCAGACCCCCTGTCCCTGCAGAGGGTTGGGAGGGTAGGGTGGCAGTGCCTGGCACGAGGCTACTTGCGAGCTAACACATGCAGCATTCAGGGCAAGCCCCATGCCAAGAGCCATGTACGGACTTGAGGATGGCCAGGGAGACGTTCTGCTTCCACGGGCTGTCCTTGCGCATCCCAATCCCGAAGCCAGAGCGGAAGAAAAGCTCCCCCGTCGTCACCAGGTCACATTTCTGGGAGGCTTCAAACTCCAGCACCGCTGAATCCCAGATGAAGGCATGGAGCTTGCTGGACACCAAGAGAGGACAGACAGGTAAGGTTGGGCAGCCCAGCTTGTCTGCAGAATCATGGGAGCAGCAAGGGTGCTCCCAGCCCTAATTTAAGCACTGATTAGCATCACCCAGATGGGTCTGTCTATGTGCTGCTGGGAGGCAAAAGACTTGGCAAAACTTTGGAGGAGGAGTGTGAGCAGTTTACATGGGATTTGAAGCCACCCAGCCTCGCACAGAATCAACTGCAGAGTCCAGAAAGAGAGGCCATGGCCAGGGCCAGGGCTCCTAGTGTGCCCTTCCCCACGCACGCCTTGTGCGCTCCATCCAGAGACCTGGTGTGCACTAGGACTGGGAAGATCCCACCCAGCACCAGCTGGGCAGATCCTATCAAGTACTTTGACTGCAGCTCCCTCCCAGTTTACATCAGCCCTGCTTGCTCCACCAAACTGCAGTCCCACAAAACTCTTCCCAGCAAGGCCATACAAGGTTTTGGTCCCACTCACTTGTCCCTCACTGCCTGGATGGCTTCGGCAGCGCTCTCGTAGTTGTGCTTCTCCATGTGCCTGTACATGGTGCTCAGCTCCACCTGCCTTCGGAAGTAGATGTCCACCGAGCTCTGCTTCACCGTGGCATAGATGAACTTGTCAGAGGGGTTTCGCAGCTGAAAGGCAAGGGCAGGGCTCCTATTTCTTCTATCCTTCATCAGCCAGACTGGCTCACCCCAAAGTTGTGTTTCCTCTTTTCCCGTCCCCTTCAAGGACCTGTTTCCCAGAGAAGACCTTGGTCTCCTCAGCAGAGAGGAAGATGCCATGGAGCAGTAGATGCTCTGGGACCATGGTGGAGGGACAGGGAATGCTATGGGACAAGGACACCGTGGTGCTGAGGATGCAGGAGGCCTGTGGGTGCCATGGGGCTGGCAGTGCCAAGGGCAGAGGGCACGGGATGCTGTGTGTCAGCGCTGCTGTGGGGTACATTCCTGCGTGCCTGGGCTGATAAGCTGTGGCTGTGTCCTTGCCAGAGCAGGAAATGGGTTTGAGGCATGCTGATATCTGCTGAGAGTATTGACTGCGCCGCAGGGACAATTTCATTAGTTATAACTCATCCATAATGAATTGTTTCCTTGTTGGTTAGTGCAGGCTCTCCAGGAACTGGCAGGCAGTTTGGCTGGGTAAGTGCTGTTTCTGCACAAGGTTTTCTCTGCCGATCCCTCCCCACGTCCCACCCAGCAGTGGGGCTCAGGCCCACTAGTGACAGCCCCAGGCAGAGCTACCCAGAGCTTGACCCTCTGCCTCAGACCCACAGCCATGTTAAAGCCAGATTATATGAGCCAGGAGGTACCCACTGGAGGTATCTCCTGCTTCTCTGCCCAGAGTTGGACAGGCAAGGGGAAAACAAGTGAGGGGTCATTACCCGGGGGTCGTTGATGCCCGTAATTCTCTCCTCAGGCCGGTCTAACACCAGGAAGGCTGCCAGGTTGGCAGTGTATGAAGCCACAATGATCATAGCGAAGCCAGCCCACACCATGCCAAGAATACGTGCAGAGAAACTCCGGGGAGCACCTGGAGGGAGAGAGGCGAGATCAGACTGGCACGACAAATGCTTGACTTTGTCACCAAAGCCATGTCCATCCCACGCAGGACCGATGGCAGCTGCAGATGTGCCCCATCTATCCGCTCTGCTGACAGCCGTGCAAGGAGCTCCTGCACTGCCCAAACCAAGGAACAACCATGACTCCTTCCAGGGCATGATGCATCCCACCCTGAGCAGATGGATAACCCTGGGCAGGAGAGGCAGCCCAAGAAGGATGTTTCCCATCACTGATCATGAGGGGTGGCAGGATGGTCTGCAAAAATTGTGCCACAACTGCGCAACCCCAGCGTCACCAAATCCCCCACCAGCCCACTCCAGGGACGGCTCATGGAAGGAGGGCTGTACTCATTCACTAAACGGTCCCCTGAGGGCATCAGCCCTGCCTCAGAGAGGAGACAGTGGAAGAGAACACGGGCTTCTCCTCCACACAGTCCTGCTGTGTGCTGCAACGCACCTTCTCCGATGCCGGAGTTCAGCAGGACTCCCCAGGAGAACCACATGGCCGAGGAGAGGGTCAGGGCATCTTCCTCCTCCTCCTCACTGTTCACTTTGAACCGGCCAAAAGGGCTGGAAACAAGACAAAGACCTCTTCTCGTATCCCTTATCCTGGTCCCCAGGCCTCTCTGCTCTGCCCTAAGTGTCCTGATGCAGCCCTACATCACTCATCCCTACAGATCCCACTCATCCCCCATACAGCTCTTCACCCCTCGTGTCCCACTGCCTTGCCTGTCCCCTCTGCAACCCTGTCCATCTCATACTGGTACTTCTCTCCAGTCCAGATAGCTCATCTGATCCTGGCCAGCTCAAGCTTCTCCCACTGCAACACTGAGGGCTCATGTCAGACTGACCGCAAGAGCCCTTGGGCACTGGACTAATGGGGGGGATGGGGTCCCTGCTCTTCAGAGGAGCTACCCTGGGGTCAAGGAAGGGGACTAACTCAAGGCCCAGGAGCTGACGGACCCCTTGGCATGGCACCTGGTCTGACAGGCATGTTCCCACATATCCAGGTGCCGGATATGTCACATATCCATATCTCTCAGCTTAGCAGCAGCCAGAGAGGCCAGGAGCCTCAGCACGGGGCTGGTGGGGCAGAGGACGTGTGTGTACCTCCTGTGGGAGCCTCCCGAAGGGCTGCAGGGCTGTGCCTGAGCTGCGTCCAGGGGATGGTTCCCAGGAGCACCTCCCTCTCCCCTCCAGCCCTTGGGTGACCCCGAGCATGCTCACCTGAATCGGTCTAAGAGGTACAACATCACCGCCACCACGTGCACAGACAGCCCCACCAGCAGCCACAGCGTGCTCTGGAAAGGCTGCATGAACGAGTCCAAGGTGCTTCGGGGGATTTCCTAGCACACAGGAGAGAGGTGAACAGTGCTGACACCCATCATACCTCCATCTGGCACGCCTGGCTGGGCTCACCAGGGCCCCTGCCCTGCTTCCAGCTCCTCCTGCTCTGCTAAACAGGAGGGATCAGGGTGGCCAGGTCAAGATCCAGCACTGAAACCAGCAACCTGGCACCCCGCGGCAAAGGCTGGGATTTGCAGCTGCCCTGGGGTGGGCAGGGGCAGCAGCGGGGGGAGCCGGGCATGCTGCGGACATGGTATGTGTCTGCAAGCTGGGGAGCAAGGGACACCTCCCCTGTCCACAGAACATCCCACCCCAAACCATACCTTCTTCACAAGGATGGTGAGGCCCTGGTACTTGAAGGGCTTGGAGAACTCAATGTACTGTGCCCGCTCGTTGTTGATGGTGAGGGGAGCCACAATCATGTCAGCTTGGCCGCTCAGCAGCTCCCCCATCATCCCATTCCACTCCTTCTTGTTGCTGTTGTTAACCTGCCGGAGAACCAGCGCAGGATCAGCCCACTGCCCTGACAACTGTCCCCCACCAGCCAGGACCCCCCGCCACATGGCGGGTGCCCTGCACAGACCTCCCACCCCACCCCTGCTCCGGAGAAGGGCCTGGGGGTGTTTCAACACAGGATACAGGCAAAGAGATATCACAGGCTGCCCAAACTCACCCGCTCTTGGGTACCAAATTTACCATCAGCCACCAGGTGAACCTCGTAGGTGAAGTTCATCACCCCCGCCAGCCGGATGAGCAGGTCGATGCAGAAGCCATAGCAGCACAGTGCCACGGTGGGTCGGCCTGCGGGTGGGAGAAAATGGGGGGGGAGGAGTGGAGGCAGCCCTTTGCCAGGCACCCTGTAGAGGATCCATGGCTGTCCCCAGCCAGAGCCACCACCTGCATGGCGTTATTCCGGCAGTGCCATCTGCCTTGACCACCCTCTCCCACTGCCTCCATCGCCCATGGGTGCGAGGAGGGTCAGGAAGATGGAGAGAAGTTGTTTTCAGTGATGACCAGTGATAGGACAAGGAGTAATGGATGTAAATTGGAGCATAGGAGATTCAAGAGGGATATCAGGAAGAATTTTTTTACTGTGAGAGTGACAGAGCACTGGAACAGGCTGCCCAGAGAGGTTGTGGAGTCTCCTTCACTGGAGACATTCAAAACCCGCCTGGACGCGTTCCTGGGTGATGTGCTCTAGGTGACCCTGCTCTGGCAGGGGGGTTGGACTAGATGATCTTTCGAGGTCCCTTCCAACCCTATGATTCTGTGATTCTATGAAAGCAAGTGGGGGGAAAAGGGGTCTCATCCATTTGCTATGTCCCGGTGAGATGGACTGAGAGTTGGTGCTACTGCCCCACTGAGGGGACGGAGAGGGCTTGGTGCATGCAGGCAGTGCGGGAGGAGTGCTAACATGAACACATCAGGTTGAACACAGCCCAGGACACAGCTCAGGGCTGGGGGGAGCTGTACACAGGAAAGCACGGTGAGCCAAGTTCAGGTGGATTTGGGCAAGCCTGGCATTGCTAAGCAGCTCTCACTCCCCACCAGGTGCTTGATCCTAATCCTGAAACTGGCTTTCTGTAACAAAACGATTGGAAACTGGTGTTAGCACCAGTGCAGAACGTGCTAATGTGCCTTGGGGTTCTCGCTTCCACTTGAAATTAAGGCAAAGAGAATTGGAGCATGTCAGGAGACAGAAACATGGGATGCAATTTCCTATAACAGCTCTGGAGCCTACCCAGAAAAGAGACTGTGGGAAAGTCATCTGTTGGGGGGTTAAAAAGCTGAATCCCAGTGCCCAGTTACCGCAGAGCACTACTGGGGGACTGAACTGACTGGAGGGGGGGGAGTGTTTGGGGGCTGAATGTGCTGTCACCTTTCTGCTCTCATCCTCTGGGCCTCCTGTGTGACTGAGCACCCTCCCTGGGGACCCCTTGGGACCAGAGTCATCTTCAGCTGGGTAGGCTGGGGGAGCCTGTGCTCACCACCCGACTGAGTTACCTGGGATGGTCTCGTTGGGTCCAGTGCAGAAGACCTTTTTCACAGGATCTCCATTGATGGTGAATTCCTCCCTGCACGTCCCATCTGCTTGCGTGGGCTTCACATACACAAAGGGCTCTTGGTGGATCGTCACGATCTGCGAGGCAAAGCACAAACACCCACTTGTTTCCGCTCCCCTCCAGAGCTATGCTCCCCTGGATGCATGTTCAAGAGGAACAGGGAACTGCTGGAGCGAGTCCAGTGAAGGGCAACTAAGATGATGGAGGGATTGGAGCATCTCCCTCATGAGGAAAGGCTGAGAGAGCTGGGACTCTTTAGCCTGGAGAAGAAAAGGCTGAGGGGAGACCTGATTAATGTTCANGGGGTTGGACTGGATGAGCTCTAGAGGTCCCTTCCAACTCTGAAGATTCCATGATTCCAAGATTCCATGCCGAGCTGGGCTGCCCTTTCCACACAAGCATGGACAAAATGTGATGGTGCCCCCCTCAGCTGCCATCTCAGCAGATGAGGCTGCTCAGCCCAGCAGCAGGACCTGGCTTTGGCACGGGAACATTTGCTTTCCCTGCACCCAAGATGAAGAACAGCCATATCAGCATCCTCCTTTGTGTGGCCCTTTCACCTCAGCCTCAAAACCTTTCACACTCTTCTCCCTGAGAGCAGGCTGATGAGAGCCACCGCATAGTGCCCTGAATGGTGCTCTAGACACCCTCACACGGTCCCAAGCTAATGCACAGAGAATCATGGAATCAGGGAATCGCTGAGGTTGGAAGGGACCTTTAAGATCATCAAGTCCAACCATTAACCCCCCCTGACAAAAACCCCTTCTAAACCCTGTCCCTCAGTACCACATCCACCCTTTTCTTAAACACCTCCAGGGATGGGGAATCCACCACCTCCCTGGGCAGCCTGTTCCAATGGTTAATAACCCTTTCAGGGAAAAAATGTCTCCTGATATCCAATCTAAACCTGCCCTGACATAACTTGAACCCGTTTCCTCTTGTCCTATCCCTTGTCCCCAGGGAGAAGAGCTCAGCCCTCATCTCCCTACACCCTCCTTTCAGGGAGTTGTAGAGGGGGATGAGGGCTCCCCTCAGCCTCCTCTTCTCCAGGCTGAACAACCCCAGTTCCCTCAGTCCTTCCTCGTAAGGTTTGTCCTCCAGACCCCTCACCAGCTCACATCTTTCAGAGCTGAGGAGACCTTCCACCCCCTGCTGCCATTTGCTGTTACCTTCAATTTGGTTGACATCTGATAGCCTTGAGGTTTCTCAGTTTCTCCCCCTGGCCAGATAATCTTCCGGTCATTGGTCAAAACCTATAATCAATCCCAGAGGAAGGAGATAGACATGAGGCCATAGGTAGACACTCCAGCACACACATCCCTCCTATCCAACTTATCCAGGCCTGTACATACATGGCTGCCGTTGTAAATCCCAACTTGGACCAGTTTCCGATTCTGCAGGTTCATGATGCTGTAGTTGGCAAACTTCCTGTCCCCATCCTCATTGAATTCCACCCGGCCGGTGACACCCTCCGAGTACTTGGAGGACATCAGCACCCTGTGGAGAGAAACACAGCAGGGCCATCCTAGAAAACCTGCTGTGTCCACTGGGACACCTCAGAAAGGGTCAGAAAAGCAAATGCTTTCTCTCAGTTCCCTGCCATGTCTGATATGCTTTACACTACAGAAGTCCAGTCAAAGCTACCTACAACCCCTTCATACCCTGCGGTCATCTGCTCCTGAAGGATGAGGTCAGTCTGAAGACTCATATTGCCTGAATGTTGCCTGTTGTCATTATCCCCTGTTTTCTAGCACGTCAGTCCCATTCCCTTAAGGAATGGTTGGTCACCCAGCACCCAGGGACAACTTCCTCTGGGGTCCCTTGGGAGCTACCACTCCTGGTGTTTCTGTCTGGCACCAGCCCATCACAGCCTGGGTAATGCCCCAGGCAGGCACATACACCACCAAGGGGAGAACCAGCCCCGCAAACCCTGGAAAGACGATAGTGAAAACACAGAAGTATTGCACGAGCCACCTGCAGTGCAGCATAGAGGGCAACTTCAAATAGCACATGCCAAAAAACGTCACTGCAGAGGATGCAGGAAATCTTTCTAAAACAAGCTTCAGGCTTTGCAGGTCACATGCTCACCAGAACCCAAATCTACAGAAAAAGGCATCCCACAAACACCATGATCGTGTCTGCAGAGAGCAACCCCTGGCACAGGGTCCCACTGCCAGAATCAACACCCTGGTGCCAGGCTGCAGAGAGCATCCCTCCCGCACGGGCAGCTGTGCTGCAAAGGGAATTGCTGCTTTACTGAAATCCAGAAGAGGCCCTTGTGGCTCCAGCATCTGCAGCGATGCAGCACAAACCCCCAGGCAGCACAAAGGCTGGGCTGTGGGGAACGCGTGCAGCATCAGCCCATCACACTGCTCCCGGCAGCGAGATCCAACACACGCATGCTCTGATCTGCTGAGACCCCCCCACCCAAAACCACAGCACGGTATTTGCTCCAGCAAGGAGCAGCCTGTCCCATGCGTGGAGATCTCTTGCCCCCGAGTCCTGCTGGCAGCACGCTCACGCGTGCCGCAGTCCGGAAACAGTCAGCAAGAAATGTCTCCGCAACACCGAGCTCCGATTTGACAGAAACATCCTCCTACCCTGATTTGGCAAAAAAATCCCTTTTTTCTGCACTCTTCCACCCACTGAATTAAGACCCAGACCGGAGGAGATCATCCCTCCATGGCCCCCACATCTCTTCCTCCTAGAGTCATTCCCTGCCCACACTGATCCCAGCTGCCCACACGTTGCCCAGGAGAACATGGACTGGCTTGGACTGAACTGGTGCCAAGCACCAGGATGATGCCTAAACAGCCTGGACAAACTAGGGGCCAGTGTCATGTCTTCGCTAACTTTCTAGGAGAGATGTAGCACTCACATCCGAATCATGCAGGAGAGTCCAAGCAGTCCTGCGCCACATGCCCCAAAGCTTTACTGACGGTACTCTGAACAAAGCTATCATGCTGCCCCTTTCCACATGCTCCCACCTTTTCCAGCTCCCCCAGCAGGTCCTCTGCTCCCTCCAGCAGGACCTTTCCCCAGATACCTTTTGAAAAGGGGTCCCGTCTTCCAGATGTTGGTGTTGCCCACGCAGCCCCGCGGTGGGTCTGTGATATTCTCCTTCTCAAACAAGTCGTGCACGGCCTGGGCCACCACCGCGACGGCGTCGCTGATGTGGGCTGACTCGTTCTTCCCGTTGATGAGCTGCAAACCGATCACTCCTGCCAGGAGCAGAAGGGAGGAGGCAGGTCAGCAGGGCACACCGCCTTATTCCCTGGCCTTATTCCCACGCGCAGGGCTCGGGGGCCAGCAAGGACATGGTCATGGGGCTGAGGACCCTTCAGATGCAGCTGGGGAGTTGTCTGGGCTTTAGGCAGGGGCAGGCAGGGCAAGCGCCTGCAGCGGCGCTGGGCTGGAACCATCCCCCCTGCGAGATGGGGCCTGGGGAGAGCTGCGCCGAATGCTGAGACACCCCATACTCTGTCCCCATCCTCTTGGCCAAGCCTTTCCCCAGGTGACGACGAGCTGGATTTGGGCATGGCAGCCTGGCTGCTGCCTCCCTGTGCGGGCAAAGAGAGTGGAGAGTAACATGTGGGACCCTCCACTCGCTCGGGAGCACCACGGCATCGCGTTCCCCCAGCCCAAGGGGTCCCTGGGAGGGCAAGTGCTGCTCATCCCAGCTCTGAGCAGGCTCCTCCGAGCCCGGCCGACTGCAGGACGGGTGCCTCTGGTGGGTGCCTACCATCAGGGGCGTAACGCAGGGCATTGCCTGATATCTCCCGTTCCCCCACCAGCCACACGTAGCCGGAGCCTGTCATATTGAGCATGGCTGCTGATCTGTACACCGTGGCCGCATCATCCTCACTGCAACGAGAAGAAGGGAACGGCAATGTGGCTCCAGGTGCTGGATGGCCCCCTTTCACCTGTATCGGATCCCGAGGGGGTGACAGCACCAAGGAAAACACATCCCCAGGGAGTCCTCCTCTGATAGCTGGTTCTCCGGGGCAATGGCTAATTCCTTGATACAGTGGGACCCTTTCCCACAGCTTCACCTTGTCCCACAGCACGCAGCACAGCTCAGCATCTGCAAACCTGGCCCATTCCTTATTGCTCACCATCTATAAGCAATAAGACTCCTTCACAGGTGGATCAGGATACATCACCAGTAACTAATGCTGCTTCTGCAGCTGCTAACACTTGGCAGGACAGACAGATGGACATCTCAGCCAGGCTCATGGCTGCAAGCTCCCTGGCCAGCAGCGCGCACAGCACAGCACCCACCGCCAGCCTGGGACATGGCCTTCCCGGGGGCTTTCTCCCACGCTCCTTGAAAGGACGACGTGCCCTGAATCCTCACTGACTCCAGTGCTGGGCCGCGTTGCAAAGGGGAGAGCGAGGACATCAGAGCAGGGAGGGGAAGGGGCGGCTCTACCTTACCTGGCGGAAAGGATGATGACACGAGCCTCCAGCTCCTTTGCCTCCAGCAGCAGCGACGTCACGTTTTTGGTTCCGGGGTCAAACTGAAGCACCTTCTCAGCCTGTGATTAGTGTGAGCAAAGCTGGTTAGTGCGGGAGCCCCGGGACTGCTTGTGAGAGCCATGCTATCTAGAAAAGGGTCAAGAGAATTCATTAAACTGCACAAAACTCTGCCAAATAAGGTTGGTTATAGCTACTTTTTTCTTTTTCTTTTCTTTTCTTTCTGTTCTTTCTTTCCTTCCTTCCTTTCTCTTTTAAAGTTTTGGCTTTTTGGTTTGTTTTTTTGTTTGGTTTTTTTTTTTTTTGCACTGTGCATGCAAACTGAAGTCAATCAAGACCCAAGAAGAGGCGTGCATTGTACAGGAAAGAGAAAAAGGCTTTGAAATGCAATTGAAAACTCAAACAAGTGTTGTTTTTCAAAAACATGGGAAATGAAAAAAAAAACATATTGCACAGGGTTAACCTTTGGGAGTAAAAGTGAGCAACTTACACCAAGGAACCGTTTCCTTTGGGGGAGAAGGGGGTTGGTTCAACTTTTCAAAAAAAATAAAAAACTTGCAAGTTAATTACTGGTTCACATGCATGTTTCAAAAAGAAATCCTTCCAGGGTCAGCTGGCTAGGTTTCCATTCTCAAGTCCAAACCAAACTATCTCAACATAAAAACGTGCTACCAAGAAACATAGTCATGGATCTTTTTTTTTTTCTTTCTTTTCTTTTCTTTTTTTCTCTTTCTCTTTTTTTTTTTTTCTTTTTTATTTTTCTGGTGGCTGTGGCTATTTTTCATTTGCTAGTTAGGTTGGTGGGCGGCGTGCATTTCCATGCATATATACCTTGGGTCCTCGCTTGTTGTCATAGGAAAGTTGGTCGAGGTTTTCATAGTTCCTTTTTTTACTCTGATGAATAATGTGCACAGAGAAAATATGTAGACACAGAAGAATATTATAAACAGTTGAAAATGACGTGTAGTAAAGCAATCCAACATCCACCTCCTCCTCCACTGTTTGCTAAAGGGTCTCTATAACGCTGGAGCTCGCAAAAACCACTATCAGGAGAGAGTGCCTCAGCTCTCACGGGAGCGTCAGGGTGCAAAGCCGTATCGGTTAGAGCAAGCCTGAGTGTCACAGCTGGTGCGATGCAGTTGCATTTCCCTTGTGGGACTGGGGAACTCTTCAGCAAGAAACTTTTAGCTTAAACTCTGAAACAATCTACGCATCTCTAAGGGCCTAAGTGGTGGGCTTTCCATGGAATTACTGTGGAAGTAAAGGACAAAATGTTGTGTACGGAAAGAGCTGGATAAACGCAAACGGTAACAGTTAATAGTATTAGCATTACTACCGTCACTATTATCATTACAATTCTGTTCACCCTACGAGCGTTCACAGCAAGTGAGGTGTCTCAGCTGAACTTCTCACCTCCTGCAAGGAGGGAGCAGCTTTTTGGAGCTCTGTTGCAGTCCAAAAGAGAAAGAAAAATCTCGCTACGTCCCGTGTTGGCTCAAAGCGTGGCGATATGAAGCAATGGTGATCATGGGATGACATTGCAGCCTTTACCTGGTGCCTGGAGAAGCCGAGGGCACTTTGTGGCTCTGTGGCACACGGGTGGCCCTGGGAGGTGCAGCTGCTGGAGACCACGGTGCCCGAAACCTTGCCCTACGCATGGCTAGTGGGGCTCGCTGCCTGGTGGTTTCCACGCTGCTGGCTGGAGCATCACACCCAGCCCAGGGCTCAGCACGCACTGACCCCGCGGGGAACCGGAGCAGAGAGCCTGCCCCCTCCTCATCTCCTGCCCGAGACACTTCTGCTGCTTGGCCCTAAAGGAGCCAGAGGCACAAAACCTACTGCTGGGGGTTTCCTCTCCTCCGGGCAGCCTGCAGAGGGCTGACGGCCTCGGCTCTCAGAAGCCTGGACCCCGCAGCAGCATGCACAGAGCCCCATGGGTCTTCCCGGGACCGGCCCCTGCGGTCATGCCAATAACGTCGACCTGACAGTGCCTGCAGGGCTGTGCTTGGCAGGTTTTGGTGGGACATAGTCTGACCTGTCCTTCTTGGCCCCATCCCACCCCAACTGGGCAACCCTGATCTGTGTGTATGGGGTGTGGGACACGGCTCTATTCCAATCTCCATTCTGCAGCATCTTACGGCAATGGTAACTGATCCCTGCCAAGAATCTGACCCTTTGCGCCCCCGTAATGCCAGGGTCCATGTTACCAGCCAGGTTGTTCGTTCAGCAGACAGGTTTTATATCTGTGTCTTGCTTTCCAAACTTGCCTCTTCCTGAGCGCTCAGACCAGTCTTTGGCAGGACAGACTTTGGAACAGGCTGCCCAGAGAGGCTGTAGAGTCTCCTTCTCTGGAGATATTCAAACCCCTCCTGGATGCATTCCTGTCCAGCCTGCTCTAGGTGAACCTGCTTTGGCAGGGAGTTGGACTAGACGATCTCTGAAGGTCACTTCCAATCCCTACAATTCTGTGATTCTGTGATTTTTCCATGCTCCTTTCCATGCAGCTTTCCTTCCTTCTCCTTGGACACAGCCTGACAGGTTTTTCATTGCTCAAAGAAGTTGGGTCCTTGCAAGGAAAAGTACCTGAGAAGGCAAAATCTGCTCAGAGCCCACGTCTGCCTTCACTTCCAACGATGTCCATGGTGAGGATTTCTGCAATGGCTTCTTCGATTCTGCTCAGATCACAGTGAGACCTGGAGTAACAACTGCCTCAGAGTAGAGCAGAGCTGCAGCAGCGGGACATCAGGAATATTCTCCAATGAAGAGACACTGGCCACTTTTCTGCAGGCACCATCAATTTAGCTGGAAACTCAGTAATCCATCTTGCAGCCTCCAGCCCCAAATCACCCCGTGTGCCCGGGATGTGCCATTACCTCTACCCAAGCTGGTCAGCAAGGTGAAGCAGTGTCTTGGGTGCAGCAAAGCTGGACCTGATGTCACCTAATCAGCTCTGTCTCCCCCTGTCCCCATCACTATTGCCAGAACTAGATGCACAATGTCTCCTCTCTTTCCGCTTTTTCTGTGTAGTCCCACAGCACTTCCCTGCTCTTCAGCCCCTGCAGAGACCTACAAATTCAAAATTCACTTTCCACCATGTTCTTCAGCATTCACTCAAAAAATATGAACACCACTGTCCCAGAGGGAGTCAGCACACCAGGAGCCTGCCACCGCTGACTTGCAAAACTCCGATTTTCACAGCATCTGGCATTTCCCCCTGGACCCAAGTAGCGCTGGTGCAATGGTGGGCCAGCCCAGATGAGTTGTACTGGGATGAAGCAGTAGCTCCAGGCTGAGAGTTACTGCAGACAGACAAGGATAGCATGTGGGGTGGGCCAGGGCTGGCCAGTCTGGCTCAAGTGTTGGGCTCCCAACACCCGCTTGAAAGGTAAATCCACACAGTGGTGTCTGAGTGACACGCAGTGCTGGCACAGACTCCAGGGGACAAACCATGCTGAGATCCAAGAGCTCAGGTGGGCAGGTGAGCCTCTGACCCAGCCCCGCCTCACTGGGGGCTGTGATCCAAGCCTCGAAGAGGTCAAGAGCAGGTCTCCTCTCCGCTCGCTCCCCATGTCCCAGGCTGGCCTTGAGGAGGTTGGGGAGGGGTCCAGGGTACCACCTCACAGCATGAAGAGAGTCAGCACGACAGTGATTAGAAGAGCAATTAACAGAAGAGATTGAGGAAGGGGGGAAAGCCCTGATGGGGGCTATCTACCTTCCACACCAGTCAGACCAGCCAGTTTGACCAGAGCAAGCTCCTCAAGGACAAAGAAACAAGATGCTGTGGCACATCACAATAGGAAGACAAGGTGACCTACCCTCACAGAGCACGTGCCCCAGTCTGGAAGATGGCCAGGGCATTTGCTGTAGCCCAGTGGCTGCCAGGAGGCACCAAGACATGTAGCTGCAGTGCAAATGTGGGGCAGGTCTGAGGACGGACACTCCCTGCCCCATACTTCAAGCCCCAGATCTCAAAGGCTTTCCTGTAGGATGGGCAGGCTGAAGAAGTAATCTGGCCTGTGCCTGAGACCATTCCAGGGAGCAATGAGAGGGAGCAGCAAAAGGGGATGCATGGGAGCTGCAGGAAAACAGAAAGTGGAAACCAAAAGATGCAAGGAAAGGGATGAGAGACCAACAGTGGGAACAACCATTTCACAGCTGTCCTTGGGTGAGGAACACTGTGCTGGGAAGAGGCTTTGGAGAGAAATACTGGCCTGCTGTCACCCAGCAGGAAGCTGCCTTTGGAGGCATGAGGATCCCACCATGGTTGGTGGCACACTAGTGTCTCATGATGGCCCAAGATGCAGCAGGGGTGAAACTTCTTGGAAACCACTGACAAAACCAAAAGCTTGTTGCTCAGTGTGGCTTGTGCCACTCTGCACCCCTGCACCAGCTCTTCCTCCGGTGGCTTGACCAGAGGTGACGAAGAGCAGTGGAGGGCTTCTGGGCTCTCAGCTCAGCCACCACCTCCAAGAACAAGAATTGTCTACAGCCACATCTCCTCAACAGCCAACTGCCAGATGTCCAGGGGTTGCTGGTGGGGTTGGAGAAGAGCAGGTTGTGGTCCTGCCTGTGACCCAGGAGGGAACAGCCAGGAATGGGTCCCTGCCCTAGAGGCTGCTGGAGACGGGCTTGGACTCTGCCCACCAAAAGGTGACCTCACCTTGCCCCGGACAAGAGGATGTGCTGGGACTTCATCCCCTAGGGCAGGAGGTGGTTCCTTGCCTTCCAGACAGGCATCTGCCCTTGAAGAACTGCAGCCGAATGGCTCCCTGCGTTCTCCTTCCCTGCTTGGCTTGAATGCTTGCTTGGTCCTTTTACTCAATGGCAGCAGGTGTATGGTAGTCCTCCTGAATTTCTAGCAGGCTCGGGGACCTCTCCTGCCTCCCCCCGGTTTCCCCGCGGGGCCCTGAGCGCAGGCGCAGCGCACCTCCTCCATAACGCTGCTCCCGCCGGCCGCAACCGCCCTCTCCTAACAGCATGGGGTGTCAGGAAAGCGGCGTTTGGCATGTGCTTCAATGGAGATGGGAACGGGGCGTCAGCCTGTGGCCGCAGAGCCGACAGCTTTACAGAGAGGGTGCATCAATGCGCCGGCTGCCCCTGCCCCTCCTAAGGCACTAGGGTGAGCTCCGGTTAGCCAATTCAGAAGCTGCTTTTTGGGGTTTGCTTGGCGCTGCTGGGGCTGCCTGGTCCCTGGGTGGCTGTAATGGGGCAGGTGCTTCCCTAAGCTGAGCGACTGGTCCTCTCCTTGGGTGGGAATCTTGGGCGAGGCATTTGCAGAGCTCCAGGTTATCCTTCCCTTCATTTTGTGGTCGATTTACATGTAGGAGATTTTGACCATGGCAAAGCAAGTGAAATGAATAAAGTACAAAGTTCTGTCAGGTACTAGTCAGACACTGTTGATGCTTTAAGCATGTTAGCCATGTTACAATGGAAAGAAAAGGTGTTTTACATACAGAAATCTACATACATACAACAGCCCGAGACTTCTAGTTTTGTTGTTGTTGCTTAAACAAAGCTACAAGACAATGTTCAGGAACTGACCTTGGACTCTTTCTCCTCCAAGAGGGTCTCCAGCTTCTTTTGTGCAGCACGACCTTCATGGTCGTCACTGACTATCAGAATGACGTGATTCCAGTTGAAGACTCTCATCATCTCAAACCAGACGTTGGCCTGGTGAGAGTATGGCGGGACCGTGCGCAAAAAGGAGAGGTGGATGCTCTGCAAGGAAGAACAAGAGCTCAGCACAGACTGGGTGGGTGGTCGGCGCAGGTTTGCGGGGACAGGACTGGGACCGCAAGGCCAAAGAGGGAGAGCAGCAATTTTTGGGAGACCTGTGGGTTGCACACCTTGAGCTAGCCTCTGGGACCTGCACTCCTGTCTTCTGGCTGAGAAGCAAAACCTGGCCATGACTCTGTGCCTCCCCGTGGCTGCTCCAGCACACGGCAGAGAGGGGTTTTGCTTTGTGCTCTGTAAGTGCACAGTGAATAAAAGCCACTCCAGCATCGAACTGTCAGCAACATTCAGTGCAAACATAGCCTTTCCTCTTGACTTTTTGAAGATATTACTGAGCAATGGACATCAAAAAGAAAACTAATTCCCTTCAGAGAGAGACAAGGAGCAGTTGCAGGTACCTGTAGGTATGTATTAGTTATTTGTCATGAGAGAAGTTCAGAAAAGCAGCTTTATAATATGCTGTTTGGCTGTTTCTAGGTCAGGCTGTTCTGCGGCAGCACGCAGGAGGAGGCAGCTCTGGACTCATGCCCCAGCTAACCTATCTGATTTGGTTAAAGACATCATTATGGTTGGATGATTGAGCAGTAGCAATTCCAGCCTAATTAAGTACAGCACTCTTTGGGGAGCAATTGGACCAAAAGCTGTAGCTGACAGAGAGGTTTCAAAAAATGCAGCTTTTCCAAAAGGCCCTAGAGTCAAATATTAGAAAATGAAAGTGCTTACACTCAGCATGGACGATCCTTGACAAGCCAGCTACATGCTGCAGGGAGGCAGATGTCTGAACAGGCGACGACAAAAAGGAAAACACCATAATATTTTTTTTAAGGCTGAGACAGTCCTCTGGACCAAACAAGGCTTGTCCAGATCTGCTCATCCAGAGACTGGACCCAGTACGGGTGAAAAATATCCTGACTGTGTGAAAATAATTCACGCTGGAAGGGAAAAGGCGTCGTGGACCCGTGCAGGACAAACAGGCAGACCAGACCATGCCTTTTCCTCACACTCAGCACGGTGATAAAGTCAGACCAAACCTCGCAACGTACAGAAAATAGTGCAAACCCCCTGTGGTGGTCAGGGTTCCCTGCGGTGGGACAGCGGGGTCTGTCCTGCTGCCCCCGCCCAGAACACAGAAATGATGGAGGGAGCAGCCAAAGCACCGAAAACATTTCCTAATTACGGAAGACTGAGAAGAACAGCGGATGTTTAATTGAAGGAGGAAATGAACCAGGAGAGCCATAACAAGCATCTCAGAGCTGCATTTTTGTACGACTGATACAAACATTTCCAATTACATGAAGAGCAGGAGAAATGCAGCTCCCACCCCACAAGCCCAGTACTAAAAAATGGGATGGGGAAGAAGCCCCATAGGGACAAACAATGGAAGGACAACTACGGTCTCCACACCACCATGGTCTTCAAGCTCTCTGTGGGGTCAGCAGGACGCACAGGTATTTCCTGCTGCAGCTCCACAGCTCGGGCCAGGGCCAGGGGCACAAAAGATGGGTCTGAGCATTTTTAATATCAAACTCTCAGCTTTTTTAATTGCTTTTAGGAAATCCACAGAAATGCAAAACGGAAATGGGAGGAAAAAATCATAAGAGAAAGGAGAAAAAGAACAGAATAGCTAATAGTAAAAAAAAATAATAATCAGAAAAATACAGGCTAAAAAAATTCCAAAGTCTAACTTAAAATTATTTCAGTCTCTTTTTGAAATGAAAACATCTTTGAAATTTCAATATATTGTATCAAATTATTTTCTAGTTTCACAACTATCTTGCAAAAATGCTGTTTAAACCGACTGTTTAAACGATCTTAAACTTCTTTCTTAAATGCAAATAGATACCACTAGGTTCAGATGAACAAATTTTACTGCAGCTCTTTGGGAGCAACTTGGTTTAACAGTTCAGGCAAATTTGCTTGCTGAGATGGTGTGGAAGGGGTCATGGACTTGCTATGATGGTATCTCAGCTCTCGGACTACAAAATTGCAGTTTTTAAATTGGGTAATGGAGAATAACCAATCGCAAATTCTGAGTTTAGATTTCAGGATGAGCACTGACTTTCTGTGCTCAGGTTTTGAAGCCCCTGGGACTCCTGAACTTCTCTGCAGGGCCCGAAGATTGGCAGGAAAATGAAAGTAAAGTCTCTCAAAGGTTGAGAAGTCCAACTTGTGCTGTGCAGAGGCAGTTGGGAATTGGGTTTTGTGTGATTGGAGAACCCCGTACCACAGCATACGCAGTGACAGGTCTCTGGCAAATCCCTCTGAACCCAGCACAGACTTTTCCTGGCACATGGAGCTGTACTGCAAAGTATGATTTTTGCATCATAGTGAGCCCTTTTTTAAGCAAATAGCTATTATAAAGATGTGATTTTTTGACACAGCCTCTGTGAGGCAACCATCCCTCATGTCAGCTGCACTGCCCACCCCAGCCCCTGCAGCGCTGCTATGGGCGCTCTGACTCTGGGCTGCCGTGGGTCATAACCCGCTCCCCTCACGTCAGGCACACAGCAAAACTGATGCTAATTACAAATCGACAGTTTGCCTTGTAAGACATTTTGCAGGATTCACATGGTTTTCTCTCCTCCGAGCATGCCTGCCGCCTGCCGGGAGGGCTGGGATGTGAGCATGGGAATGGCTGATGGCAGCCCCGAGCCAAGCTGCAGCTTCCTGCAATATCTTCCTAACGGCACCAAAACATGAGAGCTCAGCCCTGTGCTTCCTTGCTTAATTCTATTTCTGCATAAAGTAAGGGAATACAGGTTGGGATGGAATCCAGGCTCCACAGTGGACTCAGCTCAGCAGAAACCCACAGGGCTGGAGCCCAAAGGCACTGGGAGTGCATGTGGTTATGAGGTGGGGGACAAGTGCCGAGTCAGGACTCTTAGGAACTGCAAATTACTAGTGGTACTGACTTTGTTGGCGTGAGTCGACGTGAAAAGGAGCTGAGTCTAAGTAGATGTTTGAGTAGAGGTGTGTTTGTGTGTATGTGTGCGTGCAACCAGGGGCTCTATGTACACATAAAAGTGAGTGACGTGCAGAAAGGATGTGTGTGCAGGCACCCATGTAGGGAACATACTTGGGTATTTGAGTAGCTGCACACAGAGTCTGCACGCTGCCATGCCAGGCCTGGGGCAGGGTGCACATGTGGGTTCCTATCGACGGAGTTTGCGTGCAGAGGGGACGTGCACAGGTACAGGGAGTGTGCAGGCATGGCTGTGGGGCCACCAGGCAGGACATGGATCGTGTACAGGTCCATGAGTGAAAAGACTGCTTTCTTTACCTCTGTCTGCCTAAGGGCTCATCACAGCTCATGGTCCATGGCTGGTAGAGTAATTTTTCCTACAGGCTTGAGGAAACAACATGCTTTTGTTTCATTACCTATGGAAATCATGTGGTCAGTCCTCCTTTTAACAAAAATGAGCTGTCTGGGCAGTTTCAAGGAGAGTGACAGAGATCCCAGTAAGTAAAGTTCCTGATGATTTAGCAAAAAATCATCAGCTGGGTGGGAAAAATTCTCCATGGAAGGAGCCTGGGCTGCTCTGTGCCCTGCTCAGTTCAGCCTGCCCGTGTCTCTCTGAGCCCCACCAGACAGCAGTGATTGCTGCAGCCGTGGGAGGGAGCTGAGATAACTCTGCGATAGCTCAGACGTGTGCTGGGGGGGATTTCAGTGGGGGCAGATGCATGGGGAGCTCAGGCGCAAAGGCACCGTCTGCCTTTCCCTGCAGTGCATGGAGGAAAGGACAGCCTGGGGAAGAGAAGGCTCCGGGGAGACCTTGGAGCCCCTTCCAGTCCCTAAAGGAACTCCAGGAAAGCTGAGGAGGGACTATGGCTGAGGGAAGGGAGCCATAGAATGAGGGGGAATGGTTTTAAACTGAAAGAGGGGAGATTCAGAGTAAAGATGAGGAAGAAATTCTTTGCTGTGAGGGCGGTGAGCCCCTGGCCCAGGTTGCCCAGAGAAGCTGTGGCTGCCCCATCCCTGGGGGGGTTCAAGGCCAGGTTGGATGGGGCTTGGAGCGACCTGGTCCGATAGGAGGTGTCCCCGCCCAGGGCAGGGGTTGGGACTAGCTGATATTTAAGTTTCCTTCCAACTCTAACCATTCTGATTCTTTGGTTCTGTGACTCATGACCTCTGGGGAATGGCCCAGCACCGCAGCAGTAGCCCAGCATTGCGGGGGGGGCTGCTCTGTCCTCCTCCCAGCTTGAATCCTGAGAGCCTGTGAAGAGCTCTTATCCACTGGGATGAGTGAGCTCCTTCACTGCCATCAGTACGGGCTTCAGCGCACAGAGCCCCTCCTCTGCTCTGCGGGCTCCCCCTGATGAGCGGTGGCTGTGAAACCCATTCCCGGGCAAACGTCTCTAATTACATCAGCCAGCGTCCCCAGTCACTTCTTGCAGGTGCCAGTGAAGGAGTCCTGACCCTGACCGTGGTTGAGGAGCATCACTTTTCTCCCCACTTTCAGCACAGCTTCCCACACTAACACCATTTCTGCTGAGCACTGCTTGCCAGTGAGACCAGTAACACATTAAAATACCCCTCTCAGGGAGCTTTACCCCACCCCCCGGAGGGCATGGAGCAGTTATTCTGAGATGAGGAACCAGAGGGAAAAGCCAACCCCAGGTCCAGGCTGGAGAGAGAGAGAAAGAGACAGACCTCATTTCAACTACCAGGACCAGGTGCTGGACTTTGAAATGGCTCTCCAGGTGCGGAATGACTGAACTCCATTTTCCATCTCTTTCAGCAGCAGAGCAGGTCTCAATTAAGCCACCCTGATCCTTCACTGCACTGTCTCGCTGACGGGGGGATAGTGTTGGGCTCAGCACCTCAGGGTGCCCAGCATGCCCCTTCGTCCCTGCCACGTAGGTGCGGTCCCATGTGGTGGTGACAAACGGCAGCAGATCATTTCCCCCCCGAGCTTTGCTCTCACGCTCTCAGTGTCGTTTCATATTTCTCATATTGTCAAGACGTCAATGTCATCTCATCTTTTTGGCTGGGATGCAAAGGAGATATAAATACCCCCAGTGACACATGGGGAACAGAAGCACTAAAGCAATAGTCCAGCCTGTCCCTTCAGGGGGCTCGGCATGAGAAGGTCAGAGTGTGATTTTTGCAGCGCTCAGCCCATGAGGAGTCCATGAAGGGCTCTCCATAGCGATGGACACCATGGCCATGGGTACCGCTCTGCTGCCTTTACTTTGAGAGCCCCCTTCCCTCCTCCTGCAATTCCCCACTCACCTCACGCAGAGGTGACACGGATTTCGGAGACCCCCCTCACAGCACAGGCAGGACCGTGCCGAATGACATGAAGACCTTGCTGAAGAAGCAGGTAACAATTTCATGAGCTGTACATACAGGGAAGCCAAACAAAGGCTGCCGAGCCAGAGCGCTCAGCTTGATAGCTGCCATACCGTTTCTAGAACAACTAGTTCTTTGAATACTGGGAGCAATAAGGCTTGCTTCCCTCGGGTATCTTTGTTGAAAGACTGGCTACAGCTCATGGACTGCTGTGCTCAACTGGAGATGCTCTGAGAGCATCAAAAGGTACTGGGCAAACCTGTCTGTGCCGCGGCCCACGCCTTTCCTCTCCCTGGCAGCTTAGCCTTGGGAGGACCATAATTAACTCTCAGACTTCAAGCCCCTGTGAAATTTAGCTAAAATTGGCTGATGCTTTCAAAACCAATCAGGGGCACACACACAAAGTGATCTTACAAGCTTGTTTCCATAGAAACTAAGCTGAAAGATATAATTTGCTGAATTTAAAAAAAAAAAAAAGACCAAAAAAACCCATCAGGCTGATCAGGGGAAACCAAAAAGGGAACCAGCTGAGTGTCCCTGTGTTGCACCAGCCGACCTGTCCTGCTGCGTGATGAGCCTTGCACCATCCTGTCCCATCCCTTCGCACCCCTCTGCTCTGCTGTCCTCCACCCCACTTCTGCTGCCGCCTCCAGCTCCTGCCAGTCCACTATTCAATGTCTTTCCTCCTCTCCCCACCCTTTCCCTGCCTTTGCCCCGTCTCCTGCCTGCAGCTCCACTCTCTGCAGAGATTTCAAAGTCCTCCAGCCCCCGGCTGCCTTGGTGGGATGGAGGGTGAGCGAGGGAGCAGGCAGGAGCGCTCGGAGGGGTGAGACACACAGTGTGGTATCCCCATCCCCAACGAGTCTCCACCAGGAGAGCGCACCCCACAGCCCTGCACCTGCCCCAGACCCACAGATATCCAGGGGCAGCATCTCCCCGCCACTGCAGTGGGTCGCCACTGCCGCAGTGGGTCACTCCTCTGGCTCTGAAGTGAGGCAGGTGGGTTTTATGAGCCACTTTTGCAGAAAACATGTTTTAAATAGGGAAAAAAAAAAAATATGGCTGAAGCAGAGTCTGCCAGGGCAGCTGCGTCCCCTCGGGGTGAGCAGGCAAATTCAGCACAAGGACGTGCTGTGGGAAAGGCGGCCAGTTTGCTTCAGCGAGCATGGCTCTGCTGAGATGAAGCTGGACCGATAGCGTGCAGGGTCCCCTCTCCCCGCCTCGTGCGCAGTGTGACAAGGTCCCTCTCGGTGACATTTATGATCACACCTATCTCCTCCCCGTGGCAGCACGAATCAAATTTCCCCCCACACATTTCCTACCTGCTGCCTACCCTCTCCCTCCGTCTGCCAGCTCTGTTGCCATCCCTTTCCTTCTACCAGTGCCCGGTGGGACCCTGCCAGGGCGTGCACGTTCCCAGCCCCTGCCAGCCCCCGGTGCTGTCGCTGCCGTGGCCCTGCCCTGCTGCTTGTCCTACCGTGGTTTTACTTGGTGGGAGATGCCAAGTCCTGCTGCTGTTCTGGCCGAGCAGTCCTGTGGGCTGCATCTCTGGCAGCCCCTGCTCCTCCCTCCTGAAATTTGACTTCATTTAGGCATGTAGGCGGAGTGACTATTTTTGCACTGAACATTTGCATTTGTGAATATTCACATTTTCCAAGCACAGGCCGATTCGTGCTTTAAAACAGGCCTGATCTCACCCACTAAGCTTGTGCACCGGGACAGAAACCTCCACCGAGGCTGCAATGGCGTGTGGTCGGCCGGGCTCCGCTCAGCCCCTCCTTTTGCTTTAACTCATCACAAAGTGTCTTTGCAAGGTGGTCTGTGAGCTCAGCCCCGGTGGAAGCGCCGGCCACGGCAGCATCTCTTGGGCCAGGCCGGGGCACTGCCCCCAGCCCCCCCCCACAGCAGCACCTCATCCAGGCTGAGAGCCCCCGTGTTTCCGCAGGGACAGCAGACAGCGGTTTGAGACACTGGAATTTGAACCCCTTTCTTGAGTGCTGGCCAGACTGAATGTCATTGAAAGCCTCGGGATAACTTGTTAGTCAATGCTTTTCTCTCCCCTACCAATATCACATAAACCCAGGGAAGTGAACGCAACCAAACAACCTTCAAGCCCCAGCGAGCTCCTGCCTGATGGACAGGCTCCACTCGGCTCCTCCTGTCCCTCCGCAGGTCCCCCCGCACCCGGGGAGCGCCCAGGACCCCCCGTCTGTCCCTGGTGAGCAGGGCAGGAGCTAGTTCCCGCATTTGCCGTGGCAGAAGAGCAGGGAGCCCAGCAGCCTGGAAGAGCAGCGCTGCAGAAATCATCCAGCACTATGTAGGTCAGCACTGGCAGCTGCGAAAACATCATGTCCCGGGGAATGCGGGAGGGAGGGAGAGAGAGAGGGAGCTGCAGGTTTAACTGGAGGGGGCGGATGGACAGACAGACACATAGATAGTAGACAGTGTAGACATCATTAACCCTCCTGGTGGGCACTCTTGATTTACAGCACGGGTATGAGGTACTAGACTAGAAACATGCATCAGTTACCTTATCAGAATAGATAGACATGCGTGTTGTCAGACCAATGACAGGGATCCTGTAGAAGCCAGCTGTGTATGAGACGGGTGTTGGTGTTAGGTGATCGTTGGGAGCAGGAGGGTGGCTAACTAATATTGCATAGACCTGTAGGACAGGATACACGACACAAACATTATTTCACAGGAGCATATCGGCCATCGAGTGCGATTATTATTTTTTTTCCTTTCCTTTTCTTTTCTGCAGCGTTAAACAGCCCCACGTTAACACGATAATGGCATTCAAATAACGGGGAGCAGCACAGCAAGGACTGCGCCGGGGAGCGCGGGGTGCTGTGCCGCGGCTCGGTGATGGGTCTGCGTGGGGTTACATCCTACGGGAAACGCCGTGCCCAGCCGCCTCACTCGCTAAACTAATAACTTTCATAGGTTACAGATTAAAGGGAAACATCTCCCTTACAGTCACACTGTGTAATGTGATTTCTTTAACCACACATTTAATACTCGGTTGTAATTCCCCTCCGAGGACTATTACAAACAAAGTGGTCAGCTGGGACTCGGAGCAGGAGAAGGAGCGCAGAGCCGTGCCGCAGATCAGCCATCTGGCCCCGAGCGCGCAGGGAAATGAGGAAGCTGGGGGGGGCGGTGGGGGGCAGGAGCCGGGATCTGCCCTCCACATGATGGGGCGATGGGGCACAGGGCGTCTGGGTCACACTGAAATGGGGAAGGAGGATCTCAGCAAGATCCTGCTGCTATTACAGGTCTGGGATTCTGGTCTCCAGCAGGATGCTATTTTGTGTTAAACCTGAGAAGAAGGAGCTGGGTAATCCCTGGGGATCCTTTGTTACACTAATGCCCTTTCACAGCAGAAGGAACGTCCCCAGCTGGTGACAGCTCTCCAGCTAGGGTGAATCAGTGCAAGGACTTTGATGTCCGGGAGGAAATGACACTTCCTCCTCCTCCAAGCATCTGCCCCAGCCCCGGGGAGCGCTCTGCGCCCAGGCTGGAGGGATGGCTGGGATGGGAGGGGAGAAAGAGGCATGTCTGGGGAAGGAGGCTTGGAGATTCGGTGTGGTGGGAAGAAGGGAAGGTCCTGCCTAGCACTGGGCGGGAGCAAGCTGAGGGTGCAGAGCGAGCTGGGGCAGGGGTTGGAGACCCTGGTATGGGAGAAGGGAGGAATTACTGGGGAAGGGGTTGGGGAGGTCACCTGGGGAGGCAGGAGGAGGGGACTGCCCGGTGACACCAGGGGGGGGCGAGGACCTGCCCTCACAGGGCTGGGGCATGGGC
>VXBO01006808.1:85011-95362 GCA_013400135.1 Rhinoptilus africanus
GCTCTGGGCACCGCGGGGAGGCGCGCACGGGGGGGGCCCGCGGCGCTGGGGGGTGTCGCGGGGGCGAGGGGTGCAGAGCTCCGCCGGGACCGGGCCCCCGGCTGCGGTGGAGTGCGTCTCCCGGGGGTCCTGCTCTGGCACGTTCAGCCGCGTTGCTCGTTCGGCGTCTGGGTGTTCCCCGTGCTTCGGGAGGTGTAATCACACCAGATATGGGGTAAAACAGGGCCTTCTCCAGGCATAATCCCACCAGACTGGGGCGTAAATGGTCCAGTGGGAGGTGTCCCTGCCCATGGCGGGGGGGGGGTTGGAACTAGATGGTCTTTAAGATCCCTTCCAACTCTAACCATTCTACGTTTCTATAATTCTATAAATTGGGGTCTTCAGGATTTGTTCTCCAGAACAAATATTCCCAGATGTGCAGCGTGTCTGAACAACACGCTTCCCTAGCTCTGGGGAGGGTTTTTTGTGAGACGAACATCGGGGTCCCTCCCTTGACCAACACACCTCTTGGGCCGAGATGTTAAGCAGACGCTCTGCCTGGTTCCTTGGCTTCACTCTGTCCCTCCAGACAGTCACCACTCTTCCAGACGTTAGCTCACAGGGTAACCAACCCTTTTCCGCCATTAAATTCATCTCATTACTGCAGGATACGACATTCATATTTGTCAGCTGAGGAAATTTCTTGAGGTTCTCTCTATCTGCCCCTGGGCTACCAGTAGCCTCCCCAAAGGAAAAGGAGGCACAGCAGCTAGTGCTCAACATCTGGAGGACAGTGTGGCTCCATGGCTGAAAGGGCTTGGGCTTCACTCCTTGACTGTGTCTCTCCTGTTCCAGGGCTAGAGAGGTGATGTGTGAACAGCACAGTACTCCCCAGAGCTGCCATTTTTGGCCTTTTTGGAAAAAACAAAGGGGTTGCAGATAGCGACAGGGTATTGCTTTGTAACTGCATGGGACAAATGCCATCATCCAGCCCACTGTACGCCAGCCAAGAAGAGAGCAGGCTGAGCACTGCAGAAGAAAAATCACCAAAGATATTTTTACATCAGCCATTTCTCGGGTATTGCCGCAGCCCACCTCTGTGCTCGCTTGCAACGTGTGATGAAGGAAAATTTTCTTTCCCCAACGCAAATTTTCTCACTGGCATCTCTGAAGTGCAAGTTGCCATGGAAACCATTTTGCCTGTGTCCCACGTTGCCCACATGCACTCGGAAGAAGCTGCAGAAGCAAAATGGCCGTTGTGTAATGCCGCAGGGTCTTCCCATACGAGGGGCTTGTGTGCTACACAGCACCCTTCCAGCTGTGAGACCCTCTGAGAGAAGCTGTGGACAATTCCTTGGGAAAGCGATGAAACCCACAGAGGTTATGACGTGCTCAGTGAGAGAAGGAGAATGGCCCCACCTCGCCTTAACTCTTGCAGTGCTTTGCGTGGAGCTCCACACCGATCCTGCTGTGCTCTCAGCACGGATTTCCAGGCACACTTTCAGCGTCACTGTGTCATTCCTACTCCTCCATCACGGAGGTGAGTCTCCACACTCAAGTGCTGTGGCTCTGCCCACCCTGAGGGGCCCGAGTGCTGTCTTGGAGGCACAAAGGATGTGAGTTAAGAGCATTCCATCCATCCCTTAGACTGTACACACTTGGCTGCATCCAGTCCTCTGCCTACCAGGTACATTTGCAGGAGGTTTTTTGGGAAGAAATTGGTCTGGAGAGGGCTACGCAGACACATACCCTGGTGGGTGTGATGGCAGTAGAATAATAAGGGCAAGTCCTGGCCACAGCAGGGGACTCAGCAGAGAAGAGGAAGGAAAAAGGCAGGCTTTGAAACATTATTTGGCTTGCTCACTTTAGAGTGCAAAAGATATTTCCTCCTTATTATCTGGAGTTCCCTGTAGGGACAAAAAGGAGTGGAGTTACTGAGCTCCTCCTGTGTTTCCCAGGAGTCTCAGATGATCTCACTCAGGAGTCAGGGTCTTCCCTCTGTGCCTCCATTCGGTTTGTGTCTCTAGAGACTCTCGTTCTGGCACCGTTGCAGAGATTTGAGAAACGCCTGCTTCCCTCTCAGGTCATGCCTCCCACCGGGCCGTTGTTGTCCTGGCACCAGGAGCAGCCCAGATCACAACCTCCAGCAGCCGGGCTCAGCCAGCGCAGACGTTGTCACCACACGACTTCCACACTTGCTGCGTCCTCGGGCTCTTTGATCATCCGAAGGCAATGGGTGCATGCGGGGCTTTCCCGGGATGGAAGCTGTGTAAATGGCAGGTACGTCCGCATCCACCAGCTGATCCTTCTGAGGACTCTGGAGCGAGCAAAGGTCTTGTCTTTTCCTGTCCCTGCCTCCTGGCATATCATGGCAACCTTCTTAGCCATGGTTTGGCACGAGAACTTAACACAACTGCCTGTTAGCAATTAGCATGTGCATAGTGTGATCCTGCTCTTTATGTTTGGCACCTTCTGGATGCAGGGGAGTTGGACAAGAGCATTTGTGTGGTGTCCCGTGGCCTGTGCATGGTGTAATTCTTCCAGTGGCTGGAGTAAGTCAGCATAAAACCTAGAGACTTCAGGGGAGCAGCGCTGAACCCAGCTGGAAATACCATCTGCCCTGGGGTAAGGCACCAGTCCCAGTGGTGGAAAAGTTAATATGGAATTTCATAGATGAGGAAATCAGGCATTAGGAATTTGTGATTTGAGTCAGTCATCATGGAGCTGCAAAAAAACCTAAATTCTTCCTTAGAGAAAGCTAAAATTTACTTGACAGCAGGAACCACACAGCTATAACACAGGCTATGGAAATGCATTTTACGTACAGCTCCAAGATGTAGGAGTGGTTAAGCCAAGCTATAAAACTAAGTCAAGAACACACCGAGTGGCCATGGCAGATCTCTGAGAGCAGCTGCTAGTGAAGAACTGCAATGGGATGGGGGAATTCCTACAGGTATGAAAGGATTTGAGATGTGGATGATGGTTCATTATTTCTGCCATTGCTCTGGCAGGAATCGTTGATGATAAAATCTGTGAGACAGCAAATATGATGCCAAATAATTTGGATTCTTTGATAAATGGAGTACTGAAACATACTTTAAGTCAGTCAGTGCAAAGCCATGTAAGAAGAAGCAAATATTGGTCCTGCCCTTAGGACAGGACTACAGATGCAGTGGAAATATTGACTGGAAAGGTGGTCTCTAATATCGACCAGGGGGTCAGAGATCATGAATTTCAAAACACAAAGGTGGCACCGTTGTCCTCAGACGAGCCCCTGAGGGGTCAGGCCAGCAGCTGGCAATGGCTTGAGCATCTGTACAAAGCACTGGGGCATCTGGGGGGCAAAAGCTGCCCTCAGATCTGGGGATTGCACTCTCTACAGAGAGGCTGAAAAAAATGGAGAAAAGGTCCCGTGAGAATATTTGGAGAAAAACTCCTCGTGAGCTGCTACACAGGAGGTGAGAGTGGATGAACCTGGAGGTGCTGCCTGCGGTATCAGATGCTGCCAGGAGCAATGGCAGATGGCTCTCCCAGCACGGACGCTTTCCCCAGGAGCTCTGGGCACTGGAGAAGCTGCTTCCAGAGTCAGTCCCTCAGTGGGAGCCAGCTCCAGCACAGCTGGGGTGGGCAGGGTGGTGAATGTGGAAGAAGGCTCCCCTCCTCACAGTCACCATGCCATGGCCAGAGCCTCCTGCCCAGTTTCATCACATCTCCTGTTCCTATCGCTCAGGTATCTGGGTACATCCCGGGGGAGTCCCATGCCCTGGGTACCCTGCAGGCGGAGAAACCTGCCCTTGGTGGGTCTCTGCCGTGTGACCAACGCAAGGATGGCCTGGGACAGGGACAGAGAATGGCACTAACCCCAGTGTGGGGTCGAGGCAGGCAGTGGGTGGTGGCAGACAGTGGGCAGGGACGATGGATGAGGAAGGGGGTGCAAGGGCTGCCGGCAGCTCCTCACCACCCGCCTGGAGGCTGCTGCAGAGCGTTCCCTGCTGTCACTCCACTGGGGGATGGGATTTGTGTGGGCAGCCAGGATGCAGTGGGAGGATGTCCTTGTCATGACGTCTGCCATCCAGCCACACTGACAGGCAATGGTTGGTGTCTGCAAAGACTAAGATGCCCAAAGGCGTTATTTCTATGGTGGGACTGCAGGGAGCAATGAGATGGAGACCAAGGTGGAAGTGTCTGAGCAGCCATTTGGATCGAGCTGTTATTGTTGTATGTTCTGGCCCTGTTGCTACCTCTCTTACAGATGAAACCCAGGATGGGCTGCAGTCCCTGAGCAGGTCGTGTGCTCTCACTAAATGCTTTCTCAGCCAAGAGAGACCCAGCCCAGCCTACTTTGCAAGTCAGATGTGGCTGTCGGAGTCACCAGGCAGCACAGCGCCAGTGCAGCGCAAAGCTGGCCTTCTGTGGGCATCTCTGTTGTCTTTACTCAGCTCTCCCCATGGGGCACAAGCCCTAGGTCTCCAAGGGCCTTTGCCATCCTCCCAAGCACAGTGTGTGTTACCTCTAGAGTCCCTGTCATCACAGAGAGAAGCTGGAAGAGCATCCTATTCCAAGTGATGAGAATTGAGGTATCTCTTCCCTTCTGCTGTCAGGTTACTGCAGCACCGCATCACCCACGGGCGGGAGCATTCACAGCATCCACCAGCGCTTGTCTTTGTCCAAGGCAGCTGGGCATTCACAGGGCTGGGGAAGTTCAAACAGGATTCGAGCAGTTAGTCTGGCTTCTGGATACCAAGAAGTTCCTCAGTGTGCAGGGAGATATTCAGGTGACCGTTAAGAGGATGGGACATGGAACATCAATGGCCAGAGGCAAAGGTGGTGAGAAACACAGAAACAGCTTCTGTGAAATCAGAAGGAACTGAACACACAGAAACGCAGTCAGATGTACAGCAGGAGTGGGTGGGAATTTCCACTGGAATAACCTTCTAAGGGAAAACCAGCATTCACATGTTTTAAATGCTCTGTAGGGAAGCTTTCATTTTGTCAAAATTCCAATTTACTGCTGGAAAACCAGCCAAGAGGTGACTGAGCTTCAGCTGCCTGCACATTGTGTCCCAGGAGATGGGACTACTTGTCCTCAGGGACTTCCAGCCCCCTGGGACTGCTGCATAGCAGAGGCTGGAAAGGAGCTCAGAGAGATTAATCACTGCCTAGGGGCTTCCTGCACATCTTTGCCTTGGAGGATGCTGGAGCCTGGGCTCAGGTAATGCGGTGACACAGTTACCGGTGCAGAGTGGCTGGAGATGGAGCACGCTGGGGAACATCAGCCCCTGTGCAGCCCTTGGTGCTCCCCAACATGCACAGCTCACCACGCTGGAGCTCAGCCCAGCAGCTTGGGTGTCCATGGGAAAACTCGCTGTTGGGATGTGCCTGCCTTGCTTTGCAAGGTAGACCTGGCATCCAGGGTTGTCAGATTGACTTCCTTCATCTCCAGGGACTCTCTGGGGACACTGGGACACCACAGCCTGCTGCTGCACCAATAACCTGCAGCCCTGCTGGTTGCAAGCTGTGGTGGGGTGTGTCTGTGCAGCACCTTGCTGAAGCAGAAATGGTCCCACCATTTGAAGAGGCTGGAGGCAGGCTGGAGGGACCATATTCCTTGGGAAAGGGGACACATGAGCTTCTCCTGGTGGGTGCGTCTCCCCAGTAGAGTCCAGGTGGTTACAGGCTTCATTGGAAGGTGGAGGTGCCCTATCGAGTGGAGAGTGAGGCCCCTGGGCATCCCGACCTCCTCGGGCTTCGATGAAGCTGAGAAGAGGGAAGGAAAAGGCTGTCAATGACAAATGAGGCACTCTGGAACTTGTAACCCTTCCCGAGAGAGGTGTCCTCAAAGACAGGACAGTGTCTTCACAGCGATAGGGGCAGAAATGTCCGAGTTCCCTCCTCTGCCTTTGGGAGGAGGCAGCAAACATCTCGTCAGCTGAACCCCTTTTCATGCATCCCTCGCCCTCCTGTCCCCCTCCCAGGAGCCCACCACAGTGCCCAGAGCTCCCCTCACCTCCTGGGGCCCAGTCAGACATGGATCTGTCCCTCTGGAGTGAACAGTGCCTAGGTCACCTCGGTACTCTCAGTACTTCATGGCTCTGCTGGGAAATTTCCATGCCTTTGCGAACGTTTGACTCGCTCCAGGGGCTCCCCAGCCCGTGCAGCTCCCATGTGAATGCTCCCAGCTTTGGGAGAACAGAAAAATTAGAGGGCTGCTTTCCAACCTGCCAGATGTGGCTTTTAAAGACACCAAACATGATAAATGAGAGGCGTACGGCCTCGGGAGCAACTTTGGAGGATGCTGGGTAAGCTAGACAAAGGCAGAGCTGGCCCAGTTGTGTCAGTATGGCATGTAGGGGCAGGAGCTGAGTGGCACCAGACTTTCTGCTGCCCTTGACGTACCTCACCCAGGAGCCAGCTGGCAGCCTCGCGTGGAGCCGGGGTGTGCTCCAACGCGCACCAGAACAGATAATTGGTGGGTTAGGGCTCAAACATGAAATCCAGAGCACAGGAATGTGACAGCAAACATGCCCCCTCGAGAGCTGTGCCCTCCTGTCATGTGTGATTGATATTTGCTAGAAGATCAAAACCTTGTTGCCAAGGACAGATAGGAAGATTGATTGCACAAGTTCTATTATGCAACCAGCATAAAAATAAATAAAAACACAATGAGACAAGGGTAAACAGGACTCATTTTGAAGAAAACACTGTTTTTATCTCATCTCCTTTCCTGAAGTTGTCTATAATGTACTTACAAGCCAGCACATCTAGAAAGCGAGACACAGTCTCAAGGTGGGCTTCCTGGAAAGACGACCACACAGGTAGGGCTATCTATCTGGTGAAAAACATCATTGAGAGTCTTCGTGGCCAACAACACAGTTCTCCAAGGCTTCATCCTCCTCCTGCAATCCTGTGAATTGCCCTTTACTTCCCACTGCAGCCTGCACTTCAAGCCCCAGCCCTGATCTAATGCAGAGATGCGCTAGAAAGCTCCAGCCAGTCTAAAGATTTCTCAAGCCAGCTAAACACCACGCTTCTCCTTTACTTGTTTTTCTGTAGAGTTAAGCTTCATGTGGTCAACCTCTTGAAGCAGATGAATCCCCTCTACCACGACCACTGCTCCTGAAAGTGCCAAACCTGGGGAGTGAAGCGTTCCAGCCTTAGGTGGTTTGTTCATCAAACTCAGAAGCGTTTGCAATTGGGGTTTTGTACATGGCGAAGGGCGTTCAGCATCTGTAACTATAGGCACTACTTCAATCCCCAAACAAATGCTTCAGCATAGCTAAGGTTGCTATGTACCAGTCAAAAGACTCTAAGTATATCCTAAAAATAAATACAGAGATAATAGCCTGCAGAAGCCACAGTTACCTCACCAATGCTTAATTATACTCAGTTTACATAATTTACAGAAACATTTACTGCTTCTTGGACTCAAAGATCCTAGCTTCCTCCTTTTCTCTTCCCCAGCTGCTTTGGGACGGTCCCCTGCAGGTCATTGCCCAGCTTTGCCTGAGAAGTTAATGAGAAGGAAATCTCTGCATTGCACTTGGTTTTCCCTCCTCCACGGGGTGTGCTTCGTCCCAGCACTGCCCACCCACCGCACCCTTGAGCCAAGCCCCCCGGAAAGCAGGAGGGCACAAGGCAGAGCCACCCACCCTGTGTGTATGTGGAGGTTCTGCGTTACTCAACAAGCTCCTGCCATCACCACACTCAGGAGCCCCCAGTGCCCTGTCCTGAGCCCATTATCCCTGTCTGTAAATGCCACTTGCACTCAGTTTCTAACACCCAGGGCTTCTGGGCAGCCTTTGTACATCAAGGGCTTTTCATTTCTGTCCCCTGCCCCATCCCATGCCTGGGGAAGCAGAGGTCCCCACAGTGCCACACCAGATGTGCCCCCAGTAACTCCTGATGCTTCTTCACTGGTGGTGAATGCTTCATCAGCAGACACACCCCTTGTGTCCCACCAGGGATGCTGTGGTGCTCCGGCCCTCCTGTTTGCACCCGTAAGATGTCTTGGAAGAAAGATATTTAAAGTATCTGTGGGGAAAGAGCAAAACAAAGGGAGGGATAAGTGTTCAGAAAGGCTTTGGCCAACCAGTTCTTACACTGGGCCCTCACTCGCCGTACAGGTACCTATTGCTGCTGAGTTTATGCAGCAACACCCTGGAGCTCCCCTTGTCTCCCACTGGCCTTTCATTTCCTGATTTCCCTCTCACTTGACCCAGTTCTTCCCACTCATAAATTTCTTCAAACTTAGAAAAGGGGTCAAGTATGAGCTTAAAAGGAAAGTGGTGGATTGAGATGAAGCCCCATCTACTTCAGGGACTGGTGATGGATGGGTAAAGTCACCTTCAGGTTTTCCGGACTTCAGGTCTACTCTATTCATGCTGCTCCCTGCTTCTCATCACTCTCCTCCTTTCTCTGCATCTCCCCTGGGTTTACTTCATGCAAAGTGTTGTGGCCACCGTTACGTGCACATTGCAGGAGACCAAAGGTGTAGTTGTTTTTTTGCTGTTCCCAGTTACATTCCTAATTATTCCTGAAGGAGGGCTATTATGCCTGAAAGCTTGTCAACTTATTTCCAGCTGTATCAGCTCATCTAATAGAAAATATTATTGTCCTCTCTGGACCTTCCTTCTTTTATACGCTTAGATCATCATGCCTACAAAAGCATTAATACTAATTATTCCTAACGTTGCTTTTGTCTTTTTGAGCAGCGTGGACCAGGGAGCAGATGGATCCACAGACCAAGTCAAGTAATGCTCAGATCTCTCTCGGAGTGGCAATTAACAGCCAGCCCTCGCCGGTGGCTCTCGCCCGTGCATAGCGTTTCACCGGCAGACACCGCTGTTCGCCTGCCAGTCACCGAGAGATTTGTAAGGGCTTCTTCTGCAGTAGTTCACAGCCCACTTTACGGTTTTACCATCCTGAATAATTTAGAATAACCTTAATTAGATGATTTAGACATCTGTTTATCCCATTTCCCGAGTTCTGTGAGAAAAAAAAATGCATACCGCTCTCTGTTGTGCCAGCTGAGCATCTATTCCTTTTCCTTGGTTCCTATCTTGTCTCCAATCACAAGAGCAGCGTGGATCCCCCCTGCTGTTTCAGGATTATTTAAGGACCAACACCCCTTAAAGGAAGTGTCTTGAAAAGCCAAGTGAACAAAGTATGAACGTGATCACCTCTTTGGTGCCGCCTCAGAGCTGTTTGTGGGACGTGACTTCTCTGCGCAAACGGGGAGCTGACTCTTCCCCAACGGAGCACGTTCGCTCCTGTGTCTCTCAGCCCCTCGCTGCGGTGTCTCAGGGGTTTGCCCAGCACAGCACTGAGGCTCATGGTCCCCAAACCACCCATCAAGTCTCTGGTTTTGTGCAGCGGATGTATTTATTATGTGCTTTTGTGCCCTGAGTAGGTCACTCTTGAAAAATCCCTCTTTGACCTGCCTTGTTCTGACTTCACTTGCCAGAGCTGCTGCTTTCTTCCTTTGCCCCATTCAGAGAGGACACACGCCTGGCTCCCTCTGAGGGATGTCTATTTACTCCCAACCGTTGTGTTCAGTCTCCTGCATAACCACACCAACATTCTTCTCCCAGAACAGGTTTCCAATAGGTCATATATATATACTTACCTGAGCCCTTCGTGTGAGGTCTTCAGGCAATTCACCCTGCCTGAATTCACCCTTTTAGTTGCTCCTTTTGCTTCAGCCAAATGCTCTATTCCCTTTTCAATCACTCAGTCCTGTGGTGGGTATTTTGGGTTGCTGCTTCCCCTAGAAATGTCTGACTAGATCTACATGACAGGTGGGTTTTCTACAGTTACCTCTCAAACCTGAGCAATTCTTCAGACTAAATCAAGCGTTACTTCCCTGCCTCACTTTTCCAGCCAGCTGGCACCCTCAAATAGCTCAGCCTTGGCTTTGCCCTGATTTATCCTCTCTGCACGGAGGGGGTCAGCGTCTGCTGTTACCCCTGTTTTCTGGGCTGACACCTCTCTGCGCTGCTCTTGAACTCCGAGGGATCTGTCACGCTCCTGTCAGGTGCCAATGTCAAAGCCAGCTCCAGCATCAGCTTGTCGCTTTCTAAGCCCGGGAGAGCAGCTCAGGAGAACGCTGGGTTATTTATTGATCTAATTAACGTATCTACTGGATTTGGGACCACCCTTTAAAGGAAGCAGTTTTTTCCTTACATGTGGGTGGAGTTCCCTTTGCTGCACCTTGTGCTCATTGCGTCTCGGAGAAGATCCCGGCTCCCTCTGCTCCGTAACCCCCGAGCTGGCAGCAGGCTCTACTTGTACCCCCCGAATTTGCCCCCCATTCCCCCGGCAGAACCTCTCCCCGCCCCCCGACCCTCTCCGCAGAGCCCAGGAGTCGCCCCCC
>VXBO01006808.1:99799-113048 GCA_013400135.1 Rhinoptilus africanus
CTTCCCTTCCCCGCCCCTCAGCTCTGGGAGCTCAAAAGCAGGGAATTGAAGGGCTTCTCCTTCCAGCGGCCACTGCCAGAGCTCCCCGAAATGCATGACCCTGAGCTCTCTGCTCTAAACCTCTCAGAGAAAGGGGCAGGAACATCTTTACCGGCAGCTGTTGCTCTGCTCTGGGGGGATCCCTCCCTTAGCAGGGGAAGCACCCTAAACCTTTAAATACTTCTCTGAAGGCAATTTTTATCCCGCAGCTGAAACAGGGTCCAAGAGCTCAAAAAAATGGGTCTGAGGGCCAAAGGCACGAGGGTGCAGAGCTGAGAGGAGAAGTCATGCTCCCCCTCCTGCAGCAAGGCAGTGACCCTCAGCACGGCGGTCCCTGTGCTCCAGCAGCCCCTTGGGTCACCGGGCACCCTGGGACACTGGGCTGCTGCCAGGCTCTGCGGGGTGACAACGTGAAACAGGGGCTGCGACGGGCTGGGGCACAACCGCTCTCCGCTCTGGGATGTCTGTTACACCCCGGCAGCGAGCCGGCGGCCACCACGGCCTGGGCATTTGCTGCAGCAGCTCCAGCCCAGTTTTGCACAGCCCATTTTTTACCCTCAGGAGATGCTCCTGCTCACGGGTCTCCCCTGCCCGCTTCAGCTCTGGCAGCTGCCTGGTGCCATCTGGTGGTAAAATAACTTCTCCGGAGCAAGCCTATTCCTGTCCTGCCGCTGCTCTTCCATTAGAAAGGAAAGAAAACCTTCAGTATTACTTTTTAGCAGGATATTTCTGCATGTCTTTGCACAGGCAGGTGCCTGCAAACGTTGGGTAAGAGCCTGTTCAGAAGGTTCAGAGGTGGTGGGTGCCCCATCCCTGGGGACATTCCAGGTGGGGTTGGATGGGGCTCTGAGCAACCAGATCTACTTGAAGGTGCCCCTGCCCATGGCAGGGGGGTTGGACGATATGGCCTTTAAAGGCCCATTCCAACCCAAATTAATCCGTGAGTTTATGAGGGGCCAAGCAATATGTGTCTTACTGACACCCCCCCGCCCAGAATCATTTATGTTGGAAGGCACCTTTAAGACCACCAAGTCCAACTATCAACCCAACACTGCCAAAACCATCACTAACCACGTCCCTCAGCACCACGTCTGCCCGGCTTTTAAATACCTCCAGGGATGGTGACTCCAGTGCTTCCCTGGGCAGCCTCTTCCAATGCTTCCCTTTCAGTGAAGAAATTTTTTCTAATATCCAATCTAAACCTCCCCTGGTGCACCATGAGGCCATCTCCTCTTGCCCTATCACTTGTTCCTTGGGAGAAGAGCCCGACCCCCCCTGGCTGACCCCTCCTTTCAGGGAGTTGCAGAGAGCGAGAAGGTCTCCCCTCAGCCCCCTTTTCTCCAGGTTGAACCCCCCCAGCTCCCTCAGCCGCTCCTCACAGACTTGTGCTCCAGACCCCTCACCAGCTCTGCTGCCCTTCTCTGGACATGCTCCAGCAGCTCAATGTGGGGATGGTGTTTTTACACCCTCACAACCTCGTATTTCTGCAGGAGAACAGCTCGCTGTGTTTCGCACCCAGGATGGCCAAGTCTACGTGGTGGACGCTTACTGCCCTCACCTCGGGGCCAACCTCGCTGCCGGCGGGCGCGTCGTGGGCAGTTGCATCGAGTGCCCGTTTCATGGCTGGCAGTTTCGAGGAGAAGATGGAAAATGCACCCGCATCCCCTATGCTGAAAAAGGTGAGGTCCCCCCCAGACCCACAGAAAGCACCTGCAGCAGTGGCAGTGCCCTGTGTGTCCTCATTAAAAGCTATTTCATTAAGGAAAAATGGTCTATTACGGAAAAATAACTCACCCTCCACCCTGCTCCCCTACTTCATGCAGTGCCCTACTTCTCCTCCTGGGTTGTCCATGCCAGGGCATAACTTTCCAGTGCCCTGTTCCGTGTTAGATAGTAACTGGAACTTTGGCATAGTGAAATATCCACCCTTCTTGATTTTCATAATCCTGCAGCTCCTGCATTCACCAAGCAGGGTGTAAAAGAAGATTTCTAACTCTGAGTCACGCACTGCACCAGCAGGGATGGATCCCGAGGAGCTGCTGGGTTTCAGGAATGATTCTGTACTCCATAGTGAGAGCTTATACCACGTCAGTGCTTAAATCTGTCACATTAGCATGACAGAATAGTCTCTCTATGGCAATATTTTCTCCTTTTAAGGCTTGAAGGGAATTTTTGGTTGGAATCCAGGAAAGCTCTTCACATACACCTACCTTTTAGCTATGGTTTGCACTGACTGTGTAGGAAGACTATCTTACTTAAAGTTCACAGTAACAATTACTTGATCTGGCTGCACTAATTGGTTTAAATCGCCAGTTCTCGATGTGGCTGAAACCAGCAAACAGACTGACCTTGAGTTGTGCTTCTTAGTTATCTATTTTCCTGAGAAGTTCAACTTTCTCTGGTCGGGATTGATTGGGATAGCGATGAAAACAATGATTAGCAGCAAAAGTCGGTCTTTCTAATAAACAGATAATTTTTCCTCAAAGTGAAAGAAACATTCCATCTATGTGGCATAAGACAATTCCTAGATCTCACTAAACAGCAGTTCCTTTTGTGTGTGTACGATATTTGCAGGAAAAAAAAATTAATGTTGTATTTTTTCCCAGTACACATTCACTCAGGGGCTGCATTTGATTGAAAATTCCTTTCCAAATAACTAGCAAAGATGTGTTTCATCAGGAAATGAGAATGGATCTTCTGGATATACAGAAATGCTTGCCAAAATATGTTGCTTCATCGGAAACTGCCGCATTCAGAGTCGTGGTTATCTGATATGAAGAGACGGTAACTGCGGAGAGCTGCCCTGCTCCCAGTGCAGCCCAAATGGGTCAGGGTGATTCCAACGGATTTAAAAGCCATCTGTGCTCACGCAGGTCACTTTGACGGAGAGGGGTTTCGCAGGGCTGGGAAGGGCAGCTCCTCCGGCAGGAGGCTGGCAGGGGACACCACCAGAGCCCAGCCTGGGGCTGGATGTCTGCACAAGGTCCCTTTTCAAATTTCACATGCTGCATCCCACCCAAAGCACCAGGTTTTTCCAATCAGAAACGGCAGCGAAGGTCTTCTCCTGCCCCCTCTGATATTCATTGACTGAAAGAGAAGCATCATTTCTCCTGTTATTTCACCTCCCACGGGACTGCACAAGGCTGAATAACAAGGAAGCGTTGTGCTCTGTGCTTATTTGCAAATTAGGAAAAAAAAGTAATGAAAGCAAAAACCTTCTGGTCCAGTAGAAGATACATTTTCTGACAATTGGGTAAATATAAATGCCAAAATTAATTTCACTGGAAAGACTGCAGATACATTCTTAAAGCAACACTTGGTACTGCAGTACTTTAACAGGGAACGACTGGAAGTCAAGAGGCAGAGATGGCTTTTACTCTCTGCACATCTGTGACTAAAAGCATCTCCTTTTAGCTCACTGAAACTCGAGGAGGGTCCGTTGATGCAGCAGACACTTCATTATTTGAACAGTTTTGAGTAGCGACAGAGGCTGCAGAGCAGCCAGCCATGTTTCTGCCTTAAAAAACTTATGCGAAACACCCAATTGAAATAAAACTGATTTAAGCAAACGCTCTTCTGTGAACTTCAGAAGCTGTTGTCCTTCTTCAGCAGCCTGAAAGGTGGCAAGTGTCACCAGAGAGTCCGTGCCACCCACAACGATGAGCTCCGGGCCGTGGTTCAGGATGAGGTGACCCTCGTGGTTCAGGACGAGGTGACCCTCGGCGCCAGTGTTGGCCTGGGAGATGCCGCTTGTAACCGATTCCCGTCTCTCCTCCGCAGTGCCGGATTTTGCCAGGGTCCGGACCTGGCCGTCCTGCGAGGTGAACGGGATGCTGCTGGTGTGGTACCACTGCGAAGGGGTGGGTCCCACGTGGGCAGTGCCTGAGCAGCGGGAGGTGGCCACCAAGGAGTGGGTGTTCCGCGGGCAGACAGAGCACTGGGTGGACGCGCACATCCAGGTAGGGAGCGCGCACCCCTCCGCGCCTGGGTCCTCGCCTACAGGCCAGTTCAGGGACTTCTCCTCCCAGTTAACCCATTCAGAGGCACGTCCCTCCCAATTAACTGGGCTCCGCCTGCCCCCAGTGCCACCGCTGCTACCAGAGCTCAGACCCAGAAATACCCAGAATACAGCATATGTTCCCCAAACACGGATCGTGGGCTTCTTGAGCAGAGAGCAGATGTTCTGGGTACTTAAAGGGAATGTGATAATTCGCTTTGACTTATAAATGATGTAATTTAAATCAAGCTTCTCGAAGAATAGCGGCACTTAGCGTCAGGAGCTTTTTCAATTCATCGATCACCACAATGGAAACGCAGGGTTATTTTGCTGTTAATCTTCATAATCACCATCACAGGCCGACAAATGTGCCAGGGAGAGCAAACTGGCTGTTGCCTCCATTGCCTCTCCATGGAAATGGGGCTGGAAAAGGGGCAGAGTTCTGTGGCACCGAACAGGA
The DNA here is from genome assembly GCA_013400135.1 of Rhinoptilus africanus. Lineage (NCBI taxonomy): Eukaryota > Metazoa > Chordata > Aves > Charadriiformes > Glareolidae > Rhinoptilus > Rhinoptilus africanus. The sequence continues at coordinate 104,296 of VXBO01006808.1, forward strand.
GTGATGGTGGCAGTGCTCGGAGGGAGCCGGGGGCAGCCGCGAGTGAGGGCTCCTCTGGGAGAGGCAGGTTTGAAAATGGGCAACCCCTTGGGAATTTGGACCTTGGAAGATTTTTCAGCTACCTGCCACTGAGCAGAACAGCTCTATTTGTGAAAATCAGTGACAAAAACGATCCTTAATACAAAGTGCACTTCTCTCCAAAGGCAGCGCCTGCCTGCGGACTAAATCCCGGCTAAGGGGAGTGGGTTAGAAAGAAATGAAGGATTATTAGAAGAATGTGCACAAGACACAGGAGATATGGGTCCGGGAGTGGGCAGAGGAGCTGTGACAAGCAGGGAGAATTTGGGAGACTGATGGGATAGTAATATTTATTTCATCTCTGCTTTTCAGCGTACACAGGTCTGTGCTGGGGCCAGTCTGTGCTACTTCCCAAGCTGGTGGAAAACTGGTGCATTTGAGTAATAAAGCAGTTAAAACTTCTGAAAAAGTGACATATTGTGGGCAGGCTGGTGGGGTTTAAAGGTTTAGAGGTATGTGAAAAGTAGTCGAGGAGCGAAACCACAAAAATGCTTTATTCCTCGCAATTATTACAGGGCTTATTTGGAGCCCTAGCTTGTGCAGCTGCAGATGTTGACATGCATAGACTTCTTTGAACTTAAAATTAACTCTGAACTTTCTGAGCTCCGTGTTTAAATTACTCCTAAACAGTAGTGAAGAACTAGTCCCCATCAGTCTGTGCTGAGGCCCCGTCCTCTGCTCCCTCGGCTGCCCCTTGCAGTGTCAGGTACCTGTGAGCATCCCTGCTGTGCTCAGCGCGACGTGCCCCGCGCTGCACGGCAGCGCCGCTGCGATACTGCTCCTAAAAACAGGCAGCTCCCACCAAGTCAGCTCTCACCCCATGGCACATTGTTCCCCAATGACAGGAAATCCCTGAAAATGCAGCCGACACAGCTCACCTGGCTTTCGTCCATGGACCAGCTATTCTGGGCGGATCCGATCTGAGATACACGCGGTCCAAACTGTGGGATTTTATGAAGCACGTCTGGAAGGTAAGACCCTAGCTCCCCTCTTAGCCACGAGGAGGTCAAAGTCTTTCAGACCAGGTCCCCTTTCTGCCTCAAGGCATCAGTCCCGCCTCACCCCTCTGCTGCATCCCCCCCTCTTCAGGTCCACGCTCTTTTCTGTGTCTCTGGGGGTTTTGGCTGCACTCCCTCACCTCTCCACATCCCTAGATGTTCTTCACAACCAGCTCTTGTCATCGTCTCACTGCCGTCTCCCCTCAGCCCCTACTCCCATCTCCCCATGACTTGGACTGAGCCGATCCGTCTCCCCTCCTCCAGGCGGAGTGGCAGCCGGAGCCGGAGCCCAACGAGCATTGCTCCCGGCTGCTGCTTCAACACACCACAACCGTCTTCGGGAAGCACCTCTCCTTGATGGATTTGACGGTTTCAGCCAGGCAGGTATGTGTGTCCCACGCCGGAGACCACCAGCACCCCGAGCTGAAGGGTTTTGTCACCCCAAAGGCTGAGTCCATGCCCATCCTGCCCAGCGCGGCCTTTCAACCCAGCACATCGGGAACACGGGCCAAAACCTGGCACCGGGGCTGCCCCCCCGCCGGGCAGCGCGGAGAAAAGGGGGGGTTGGTAAGGACTGCCGTGCCCACAAAACAACCGGGAAAATAAAAAGCTGGTACCTGAGCAGACAGTGGTGACAGTCCAGAGGGACCCTCACACCACCTTGTCACAGCTCTCTCCAACACAGCCCTGCGGGCATCTTCAGCCTGTGGCGGACACGCCTGGGAAGGGCGAACAACCAGGAACAGTCTTGTAGCTCAAGATCAGGCCTGGATGAAGGGAATGAAAGGAAAATAGAAATAATGCCACTAAACATGAATCAGTGCGAAATGGATCTTCTCACTTTGTTTATGTGGTTTTTTGGTTTTTTTTTTTGAAATGCTCAGATTGCCTGATAAAACTAGTAACTTTGTTCTAGCGCATTTTGGAAGGCATTTGACCTATTCCCATATTACAAATTGAGAACAACAGCAAAACAAGTCATGACGCAAAACTTTGATCAGGGATAGATTTTGGTGTAATGAGGGAATTATCACAAAGTGGAAGTTGATTGAATCTCTGTTCAGTTCTTAGCTCTGTGCTATTAAGCACTGTTATCAATGAACAGGAGAAAAAAAACCCCATTAAAATAATCTTACAAAGAGTTTGTACCCAACCAAACATTAAAGGAGTAGTACATAAAGTAGCTGAAAAAAAAATCAGCATCTGCACTGTTTCAAAGAGCCAAGTGTATGACCACTGTCATACCANGGTATATAAAGTAGCTAAAAAAAAATCAGCATCTACACCGTTTCAAGCCAAGTGTATGACCACTGTCATACCACGGTGCCTGGGTGCACGTCAAAGAGCTCACAGCGGGTACTTCGTGTCACGCAAGGTAAAAGGCTGAACCTGATTCCAGCTAAAACCTGCTGTGGGTGTTGCAGGTGCCAAGGAGAAAGGCAGCGCAGGAGCAGGGATGTTGTGTTACCTCCGATCCGTATTGCTGAGGTCGGAGCCCAGGGCTCCGACAATCCAATAAGGCTGTTGATCACCCAAAGGTCAGTCAGGGATGAACAACAGGACCAAGTGAAAATTTGGAAGTATTTTCTAGATTAGATTTTAAACTTTTTGTGACACTCATGAATTCCCATGGTCCCACAGCAAAGCCATCCGGCCCGGACACATCTGTGAATGTCCAGGCCAGCGCGGGCTGCAGGGCTCTGCTGGGATTCCCCTGGCCTGGGGAGCATTCCCAGCTGGGAGCACTCTGTGACTCATGGCCCTGAGGTGCAGCTTGAATTTGTGCCTATTGTCTGATGAAAAGATAGAGCAAAGGGGGAGTTGAGCATGCTCTAGGGGACGTTTCAGGCAGGTCTCAGGCTGTGGGAGCTGCTGCACCAGAGGGTTGGACCACCTGAGACTGCTCCTGAGGGTGCTCTCTTGCTCGGCAGGTGGGGCCAGGGCTGGTTTTCCTGCTCTTTGAACATGCTTTCCTGGGCCGTGGGATCATCCTGCAGACGGTGACTCCCCTGGAGCCGCTCCTGCAGAATGTTGTCCACACAATCTACTACCAGAAGAACATTCCGGCCATAATCCCCAAGTTCATCCTGAGGGCAGAGTGCATACAGGTAAGGGCTCTGAAGAAGAGCAGCCAAAGGTGGTCCCCTGGAGCTTCGTGGCTAGGAGGCGTGAGAAGGAAAAGCAATTGCCACATGGGCTCAGACATACATGGGAGGAAAGCACTCATGGGAAGGATTCTTTCCGTGCCTGGTATGACCTTTCATTTTCAGTAGCCCAAAGAACTAAACTGGAGGTTTAGTAAAGGGAGTCCCTGCAGTGGGTCATCTGTTGAGGGTGGCAGAGGGGTGCTATCCCTCTCCTGTGGACACAGAACTGGTGCACAAGGATTAGCCAACCTCTCCCAAGCTGCAGGAATTCTTTGAGGGAACTAACAACTGCATCCAGACTTCCAGCATCCCAGGCTGGTGCTCTGAGATCATCCTGTCTCCTTTGGTGAGAAATCTGCCAAGAAATCCTTCTGTTATATTACCCTGAGATGTGGCAACTCTTGCCCCACCTGACGGAGGTTTTCCAGGTCCTTTCCTCAGGGATTCATGGAAGTAGTGAAAGGTCCCTCTGGAGGTCTCCAGCTCAGTATCTCAGTTGGGGCCAAAATTCAGGTCAAGCATGGCTTCGAAGGCCTCCTCCTCTGGAGAATGCCTCCATCTCTCCAGCTCCTTGGGTGACCCATTCCTTTATTGCTCTACCCATATTGTTAGTTTTTATTTTTAATGTCCATTTTGAACTCAACCTGCAACCTGCAGCTGTTGCTCCTTGTTACTGGAGCTGGCAAGAAACCAAGAAAAACCTGACTGTGTCATCCCTGTAACTGCCTTCCACGCAGTCAGTTCATGTCCTTCCCTTCTGTCGGGCGTTCAAGCTTGGGAACTCTTTGGTCTGACCAGAGAGGGTTTCATTGTCACTAGAGTAAAAATTGCCAAAAGATGATTTTTCAGATGCCAAAAACCTGCCCCAAATCAAACTTGGCTGTGCTGGCTCATATTGTATAAATGCTGGCTTAATATTTTGCATCTTATTAATGTGAATGAGCAGCACTCATTTCTGCAGGGACTTACAAAGGAAAACTCAGTAAATCTGACTGCGCATGTGTCTGAGCAGAGTTTAAGATGCGGATGCTGAATTTGTGATGCCCTGGTTGGCTGGAGCTGCCCAACAAACGAGAAATCTCAGGTGAAGCAGCTCCTACCTCCACCACATCCATTTCTTTTCCAGGATCTCCTGTGACAGGGGCAGTCTAAGCTGAAAGTGGCTTCTTGTTCGGGAGCTACGATGGGCTGAAGGTCTGCTAACTGCAGTCAGCGCTGTCGTGTTACAAGTTACAAATAGCCCCAGCAGCCCCACACCACCCATTTGGGAGAAAGGCTAAAAAATAAACCTCCTGCCAGGCAGCACGCACAAAGCTGCTGGTTCAGCTTCCCCACCTGAACGACCCCCTCCCTCTCCCCCCAGTTTGAGCGCGATATAACCATCTGGAACAACAAACAGTATCTGCCCAAGCCGCTGCTGGTCAGAGAGGACTCGGGCATCCAGAAGCACCGGCGCTGGTACGCCCAGTTCTACAGCCAGAAGAGCACCAGGCTCCCGGCGCAGAAGGGCCTGGACTGGTGAGGACCTCGCTGCGGAAGTGACCAGCGGCTCCCGGCTGTTGGCGGCGCTGGGCAGGCACCATCAGGATCAGCAGTATTGGCCCTGCCCAGCCAGCGGAGCCTGAGCCCTGGCAATCCTCCTCTGCCTTCCTTGTCCAGCATCAAAGTTTAAAGGGTGTTACACGCTCTCGTCTCTCCCTGCTGCTGTCATTTTGCGTAGTTATATGAAAAGCTTTACATGTGGCCTTTTGTTGCCTGAAGTGCCCTTTCCCAGCCAGGCTGCCGCTGCTTCTGCACCATCCCCTTGGCTGGGCCAAGCTTCAGCTCCCCAGGGGAGCCTTGGCCGGTGTCTGCGTGGCACCAGGGGTGTGATTCCAAAGCCCACAGACACGTACCAGCTCCCTTCTCTCCGGCAGCAAGCAGGGCAGCATGGATTTTAGTTGCCCACCACATCCTTACCTTACCTGTGGGCTTCCTCCAGCCTACTGAGCTCTTCCATGAGTCAATTCCTTACGGAGGTATTGCACCTAGTTGGGAAAAGGAGGGAGTATCCTGGTGACCAGATCACTCTGACAACACCTCTGCAGGTCAAGGATGTGAGTGAGATCCTGCTTTGGTAGCCCCTGGGCTCCAGCAATACCTTGGGTACGTGGTTGGCTGTAAAAATTTGCCTCATGGCAAGACCACGGGTGTCACTTACTGTCACTGTGACCAGAAATGAAGCTAACACACGGAGACTGGGCTGCAAATCTGAGGAAAACTGTCCAAAGTTCTCTTGTGCTTTGTGCCTACATGCTCTGTACTGAAGGGCTAAATTCTGCCTTGCTGTGTACCCTGGAGAAACCTGTAATCTCCTCAGGCAGAGCCCGCCTTGTAGAGACAGCAGGACTCTGGCAGTGACTCTGCGCCAAGAGTCAGCAAGACAAACGCTCAACTCCAGCTTTCCATGGAGGCTGGCGGCTGCTGCTCTCACGTGCTGTGTGTTTGTTTGCCTGTGCCTTGCAAATTCTGCACTTTGCCGAGGCTCCTGGTTCCTCCTCCACCATTAACCCAGGGGGCAGGACAGGGAGCAGGACCATCGCCCACCCCGACAGCATCCCAGATAACCGTGCGCAAGCTCTGCTCTCACCCTTCACACCTGGCTATCGCACTAATTTCACTAATAAATTTTGTTTAAAGCTGACGTCACGTTCACAGTTGGTTGTTGTTCCCTGTTTTGTGGGCTGTTCTTGCATGGAGGAAGTGACTCTGCAGCTGGGCCACGCTGCCCTGCTTCGGGAGCCGCAGGGGACCTAAGGAGGTGGCAGGAGCTGGGACACGGAGCATTGTCCAACTCAACAGCCTGAGCCTCCAGGGGCCCGAGAGCACTAATATGTCTCAGCCCTGACCAGTCTCACCAGGGTCTCCATCCACGCCCTGCCCGTGCCCCAGGAGCCCCATTTCAGCTCAGCTCTGGACCTTCAGCCCCTGTCCTGAGCTACGCTGTGGGAAGTCTCCAGCTCAGCCGCGGACGTGCCTGTGGCTGGCTGATGTGAAATCACCCCAGACCGACGTCCCAGCTTGACCTCCACCCTGTCCCATCACCATCACCCTGCCCAGCTGGGCTGTGTTGGACCCTGCCTACCCTCAGCAGATCCCAACACCGAGATGGATGCAGATTGACTTCCCAGCTTGATCCCAGACCTGCCTCATCACCATGAGCTCGCCCGATGATCTGGGCTCTCGGCTGAGCCCGGCTGTGACCACTGGGCCTGCCCTGCCCATCTCGCTCGGGGGCGGTGGGACCCTCATGGCTCCCAGCACCCCATTCCCAGGGAGCCCTCCCAGCGATGGGTGATGGAGAAGCAGCAAGAGGCTGCTATTTCAGGTATCAGTACAGGGATGTTACGTTACATGGCGGGGGTCACCCACACGCCCAAGGGGACACACGGCCACCACGCAGGCAGACACACACGCCCGCGCGTACAGCGCTCCTGAACACAGCCGGGCTGCTGCGCCCCGCTGCCCACCGCGTTCCCACAGACAGTGTCCCCGGATGGACAGACCTCCAAGGAAGGGAAATTATTGGAAGATCAGATTAGAGATGGTGAGTTGCCAGCTTTGCTAATTCTGAAATTAGAGGAAACGATGGGATACCTCCAGCAGAGCCCGAGTTCTCAGCTACCATTTCCTTTATTACTAAAGCCGAAGTAGTTGTGTCCTGTTAAGGCAGAAATTAGAGAATCGGGAAGTAAGGCAGGATTAGCTTAAGCCTCTTACGTTTTCATTTGCAATCTTATTTATCTTTTTAAATGGGCCTAGCAAAAAGGACAATTTAGTGCTGGCAGACCCTGGCATGCCAAGAAGCACTGTCCTCCAGCCTTCCGTGCCGCCTGGCTGTACGTTACCCACTTTATATATTTAGATTTTCCAAAGAAATCCTAACTCCTATCTGGTTAGGATGTGAGGACACCTAACCTTATTGTTTACTGAAATAACTTTTACAGCAGGTCTATTGCAAAGCTACAGCCATTCTTACTACTATATTCTGATAGTTGTAATTATTTTTGTGGCTTTTCATCACACTTGACCACTAGCCAAGAGTTTATCCGATTGCCAGACCTATCGCCGTTCCATGTCTTTGGGTATTGGTTTTTTTCCCAAGTAACAAATTCACTACATATTTCCTAATTCTCAAGCAAAGCTTTTATTGCTTGCTTTTTTGGGGGGGTGGGTGGGTGCAAGGTTAGAGAAATCCAAAGGATGGCAAAACAGGTCAAAGACAAGGATACCTGAAGGGTGATGGGTGGGTTTTCCAGCGGCAGGCCTGGCCTCCTCCTCCGACCCCTGCTCCATGTACTTGTTCCACCTGGGAGAATTCCCCGGCGGGTTCTGGTCGGTCAGGAGGTGGCTCCGGGAGCTCCAGCCACCATCGGCACGGCTGCCTCCCCGCGCACAGAAGGGCCAGCGCTGCCCCCACCACCACGTCCTCCCCACCCTGGGAGTCACCGACGCAGGTCCCGACTGACACAGCCCCCAAGCAGAGGTTTCTGTGCCCGTTCCTATTCTGGTTATCGCCATGAACAGCCGTCAAGGCCTTGACTTGCGCTGTGAACCTGCCCAGTGCCCGAACGAGCTTTTCTCTTGGGGCGAAAGCAAGTTCGCAGGTGGATCTGCTGATAGGGTGAGGAATGTCTGACCACGCCGGGCAGAAACACGCTCCCTGTGAGCCAGGACCGTGGTGTGAGCCAGGACCGTGGTGCCTGGCAGCAGCTTGGACCGCTGCGGCAGCATAAAAACCATCTGAGCTGAACCCGTCCCGGGGTGTGAATCCAAACACCGCGTTACAACACACCAACCAGCCCCTCCAGCCCCTCTGGGTTCCTTCTGCTACACAGGAGCGTCTCACCGGCGAGAGGAGCAGGTTCACCAGGCATGAGACAGAAGATGCCCTGGAAAAGGCTTTAGGGAGCTCTGGGCGCAGGAGGGATGCGGGGAGAAGCCCACTGCGGAGTTTTACAGCAGATGAGGTCCATCAAAAAGACCACTGCTGAGATTTAGGTGACTTTAATGGACGTTTTCCCTCTTCACAAGACACTCAGTGCTCGGTGACGTCCCTTCATAGGCTTGAAAAACAGAAAACCCCAGACACTTTATTTTTTTTTCCTAAAGGTTGTTTTATTGTAAAACCATAAATACAACACTGACATGAAAATCCTCAAGCAACGGATGCTTTCTTACAGTTACAGTTTGTCTTCTGCCTTGGCATCAACTCTGAAAAGAATGTTGCAGAAACATGTCTCTAAGATATCTCCAAATAACCGAGCTCTGGCCTGGAGCGCTCAGCTCGTTTGGAAGCTAAGTGGAACTATTCCTCTTCTCTTGTGGAATATTTCCATTCAGACAGCAACAGACTTGTAAAAACAGCAACATTTAAACACCTTGATTTTTTTTTTCTTTAATAATCCTTTTCATTTGACGTCAGTCTAAGTTTCAAACAGCACTGAATTTATTTAGCTGTAAAAAAAAAAAAAAAAAAAAAAAAACGAAA
>VXBO01006808.1:113831-216657 GCA_013400135.1 Rhinoptilus africanus
TTTCCCGACGGTTTGGTTTGTCGGCACGACACTTTCCAGCTCCGGCGCGGAGCCGAGTCCGCCCGGCCTCCCGGCCTCCACTAGCCACCTGTCACGAATTGATCAGTTCATCCGTTAACCAGTTTTCCTTCTAAATAATTAAAAAAATTATAAAATTAAAGTCCCGGTAAGTTTAAAGGGACCATGGAAAACAGTTCCTAAGAGTGTTGCTCCTTCCAGAACACATCCCTCCTTCTTTGAGCGGAAAGGTCCTTCTCCATAGATTGCAAGAAAGAAAAAGAGAATCCCTCCTCCCACCCCCCGGCCCACTGGGAAACCCCCCATCCTACTCAGGCACATCGCCGAGGCCACCACAAGGCCCCCCAAGACTGCACACAAGCTGATGGAGCTGGAAGTGTCGTTTTAAGGAACTTTGGTTGTAAAAAACAAGGGTTTGACGTGCCTGTACTCATCAACTCCACAGTAAAGCACCCGGCAATGGCCGCGCCGCTCACCGGGGTACCGGGACATACTGCCCACCGCCAACGACGCCGGAACGATGGGAAGGAGGAAAATCCTTTCAGTCAGTGGTTGCTGTTGTGCATCAATGAGCCGCTCCTGTGGCTCACTGCAGAAGCCACTGTAAAAATAATTCCAACTCAGGTGCCTACAGATCACTAATCCCTAAGGGGTGCACTGGATGCGCCCTTGTCCAATGTGAGCAAAACTCTTCCGTCAAGTTATAAAACAAAGGACTCTTAACAGGAGTAGTAAAAAACCCAACTAACCAGCCAAACAAAAACCAAATTTCAACAGAAATCCCTCAAACATTCAATATATAAAATTAAATTTCAGGGCAATACACTCTCATTGGTTTACCATTTCTGGCCTAGCATAAGCAAACTATCCCACAGCACCAAGGAGGCATTCCACCCGGAGCTGCGCTGGGGTTCACCTCTCCCGATTCTCATTATTGTTCGTTTTGTTCGGTGACACTTCCAGAAGCCCCAGGAAGATGATAACTCGTGGCACGGGGACAGGTCCCATGCGCTGGAAAAAGGGAGTTCTTATTGCTACGGGGTGACATCTTCAGAAGTACCTGACACAGGATCTTGAGTCTCAGCTGATGTTTCGGGGCATCCCCAACGGATCCAAGATCACGGTGTAGCACAGAAAACGCACAGCAGAAGCAGCAGAGCATTTAATACTCTCCCCCACCCTGACTCCTTCACCTTGGCAGTGCGGACAAGACATCCACTCCTCAACTGGTGTTTCCTCTTCTGCGGGTCACTACCTCCCTCCTTTGGAAACCCAGTTAATATTGGAGTGCTGGGAAGGGTTGGGCGCCGTAGTGAGCGGGAGGATGCGCAGGAAAGTGCTCTCTGAACCCCCCTGGACCTATCGGGCAGGACTGGAGTCGAGACGCAGGAATCATTTCCCACCTCTGCAGCCAGGCCCTTTGCCCTCAGGAAGGTCCCTGGCAGCCCCGTGCCTTACGGAGGGGGCTCCAGGAGGCCGTCCAGCCTTCTTCCAACAACAGGGCTCATGAAACATTCCCGTAACAGACTCCTCCCGGATGAACAGATTTCTCCTCCCTGAAAAGGTTTCCCAGAATCTGCCTTTAGTGTCTTTTTATTCATTTTCATCCTGTTACTCCTAATTATTTCATAGGGAATATCTTGTTCCCTCCTGCGGGTGCTCCCTCTGACTGCTCACAGGAGCTCCTCTCCACCTCCTTTGGCCAGAGAGATGCAATTGGAGATCTGGGTCTTTCCTCAGGACAAAGCAGCAAAGCTTTTCCATAACCTTTTGGCTGCTCTTTTCCTGTCTTTTGATTTATCAGGAACTGGGTGCTGTCTAGAAACGCGCACAGCGTTCTCCGAGTAGCACCACGTCTCAGTCACCCTGCTCCCGCGCTACGTCCTGGCTTGCCTTTTGCGGGACCCAGGAGGTGGAAATGGTCCCTCAGAGGGGGTGAGGCTGAGTGGACTCGTCCCCAGGATGAACCTAAGTGGTCATTTCTTCTCACACTAAACCTTCCAGGTTATTGCAAGCAGTTGGAGAAAAATGAACCAACCAACCTGAGACATCTCACTGGATTAACTCAGACACCACAATTTAGAGCCCAAGCAATTTTCGGAAGTGTCTCCCTTCTATTTTCAGTCATTCCCGAGCTTTGAGACTCATCTGCCACAGCTTCATTTGCAAAATTCCCGTAAGGGTCATGACTCCCTGAGCTGCCTCTGGACGCACCCTCTGATCAGCAGGGGAGAACACCCAGCAAGCGCAGTTAAACCAGTGCAGGTGGTTCATGTGGATGCTTAAACCAATTTATCCCAAAGTTAAACTGGTTTAACCAGCAATTAATAGACAACTGAATTAGACAAAACCTGAGCCCACAGTTGGCTTCCACAGACAGTTTTCCAGATTGCACTACCTCAAATACAACCAAATCAGTTTTCTCAGAACAGACACAGAGCTTTGATAAAAGAAGTTTACTTCCATCTGAAGCCCACCCAGGTGCAGGACACCGAGTCCATCTCGCAAGCCAGAACACAAGTACTGTCCAGTAGAGACAAGGGAGAGGAGACAGCCACAGAAGAGAAATTTGGGCTCCGTGTTCTCCACTGACCCTCTGGCTGCTGTACTCACGCAGAAACAACTTGCTCTTTTGAAGAGCTCTGCCTTTGTATCCTACTTTCTCCGTTTTCTAGTAACGAGGATGTTCAGACAGGACTGGAAGGCCCTTCATTCTTTACAGTTCATCTCCTGCTGATGCTTGCTCCCCACCTGAAGATGACAACCCCTCCCACAGCAAACTGGGAAGTCAGAAAGAGAAGTCTGCGAGGTCAGGCACAGAGTAAGCAGCAGAAACTAATGAATGCCTGGAGGACACATACACCATTTTTGTACCCCACCACATTTCTCAAGTGCAAGTAAAGGAAACAAACAAGCCGAGGGCAAATTCCCAACATGACCTACCAGAGGATGACCCCAATTCTGAGGACTTCTCCTCCTAGCTCAAAGGGAGCAGAACCTCATGACAGCTCTGGCCAAACTAAGAAACCCTCTCCTCTCCGCTCCCCCGCCCCAGGATGGACAATGCTCCTTCCAGCACAAGTGCTGCTCCACACCACTGAGCCAACCACAGAACCGAAACAGGGAATAGTTTTGGTTGGAGTAACCTGGCAAATTAAGAGCTTCCAAAATTCAGACCTTGGTAAATGCAAATCCGAGTCTTGAAGAGGGAAGGAGAAATAGGAGCAGAAGTTTGGCATTTAGGGTAAATACATGTGCTCCAGATGTGCTTCTCTCCTTTTAATGAAGCCCACGTACATCAGAGGAGTCAGCCTGTGAGCAGGCACAGCGCGACCAGCTCCTCTGAGTAGAACACCTTGTGACTGCATTAAGCTTCATGAAAAGCTGCGGCTTCTTCCACTGAGCTGCCGGAGAAGGTGTCTGGCCAACCAGCTCCTCTTCTCACAGACTTTTCAGATTGCTCCGCTTTAGGGTTTTGGGTTTTATTTTGCTTTTTCAGCTACTATGTTGAGTTTTTAAGTCTTTGGGAGAATCTCATCTACCAGACAGTGCGGCACATTTGCTTAACATCCCTCATTAGTGCAACGATAACCGAAGTTGCTTTGGAGCTGACAGTTACTTGGCCGGGGGAGAGGGCCCTTCAATCCCTCTCTTTGGTTGTCACAGCAAGAAAGCTCCTGATCTGATGCCAAAACCACACTGGGAAAAGGGGAAGGGGAGATGGGCTGTGACTTAATGGTGGCTGTGGCCTTTCTGTTTGCATGTCCTGGCTGTGCAGCCACGGTCCAGCTCTCTGCTGTGCACGGACGGGCATCAAATGATTGCACAAATGACTGCAGTTTTACCTCATTCTCAATTCCAAGGCTTTGAACCTGTACTAACTCTGCGTTGTCCACTCCCCACCCTTAACGTCCTGCAGACAGACAGCACAATGAGCCCGAGCTGCCAAATCCCACAGAAGTCATCAGCCTGTGCCTTAGCAAAGGAGTGTTGGGGTTTGGAGCTTTCTCTCCAAAGGAATGCAAGGGGTTTGCAGTCGCCCGAGCACCAAAGAGCCTGCGAGTGGCTCTCAGGGTCTCAGGCGAACCAAGCAAAAAGGTACCATGAGGAGAAAGAACTACAAATCCTGTCTCCAGTTCTGCCCACCAGCTGAGCTGCACGGCACACACCCTGCGGCCTCAGAAGCTAACCTTGCTTTGGATTCAGCCTCCAGCCACGTTTTCCTGCAGCAGGACACCTTGTGCTTCTCCCTGGGATCAGCAGCACAGCACAAATGCTTTGTAATCGGCACACATCAAACTTGGGTTTTTTGTTTGTAATTGGAGACTTAGTTATCATTTGTTACAGGTTTCTCCTGCGCTGCAAGTGCAAACAGATGTGCTACCACGGGCCCAAGAGATGGCTGGGCAGGCAGGATTTGTATGGGAGAAAATAAAACCAGCAGGAAGAAAAGTTGGCCCTACAACCAACACCTCCATTTGCAAAAGCCACTGCCAGAGAAATCACATCTCCAAGTGCCTCTGCCTCGGCAGCTCACCTTCAAGTGCTGCTCCCCCTGAGCTGCCAGGGGGGTTGCAGACTGTGTCTTTTAAGATATATCCACACGCAAAACTTACATTTAGGAGACGACTAGTTTTGCCCTGATGCCAGTCACAGTGCCGAGAGGTCAACCCAAATGCTACACTCAGGCTAACAGTAGATCCTGCTTCCAGGCTGAAAGGGGCAAGACAGAGGGGTGCAAAGAGCCATCCTCAGTGACCCTGACCTAGGGAGGGTCTCTGCCCCGCAAACCGTTCCCTGTCCGAGCCCTGAGGCAGTGACGCTGTCAGTTGGTGCCCGCCAGGTTCAAGGCATCTGCCCACAAAGCCTGAGAGATTGGGTTTGCCATTTCTCACGTCTCGGGACTTGGAAATTCTATTACAAGCAGAGACGGGCAGGCGGGATTTGGTTTAACATCTGTTCAACAGCAGCACTTCACGGAGGGTCCCCAGCCTCACCACTGCATCGTCAGCAACCAGAACCCACCCCTGCGCCGCTGGAGGGCTCCAGCCCCCAGCCTGCCTGCTCGGAGCCCAGCGCCTCCATCCTCCCCAGCCGCCAGCGCCGCTCTGCTGCCACTGGGACCGCAGCTCCAGAGCACACTACTGGAAGGAGGAGAGACTACTTCAAAAATAAGAATTTGCTTCAATTTGCCTCTGGGATTCAAGTCCCAGTGATGAAAAATTCACAGTTTGGCACCAGAAGTTGGGAATTGTCCAAGAGGCACCAAACCTGACAGCCTGCGGAGATCCCATCCAGCAGCCCAGGAACTGTGCCTACAGGCACTGGACACAGCGGAGCATCGGCCTCGGTGGAAAGCAGCGCGACTGAGATGTTTTCGCATGACGGTGATCTCTAATTGCATTTGGGGTGAGTTGGTAAGTGTGAACATTTAAGGGCCCATGGCCTTCCTAGCCAGAACGATTCAGCAACATAACAAGTAGTGTAATGCACTGTAGGTATTAAAAAGACATTCGTGCTACTAGAGGAAACCATTCCAAACAAAATGGGAAGATATTCTTTGCACTCAATCAGGAGCACTTACATTCAGAAGGATCTTTGAGCCCATGCACTTCTCTAAGCTTCCTTCAAACCCCAGTTTGACAAAACTGATGATCTTTGTTCCCCTGAAAAATCATACACCTTGGTTTGTCCTTGGCCTTGTGAAGGTTACCGAGTGTGGGTACTGAGAAGGTTTACAAAACCTTGAGGTACAAGGGTTTTCAACGGCAGCTGGCAGACTCCAGCAAGCTTACTGGTGGCCCACAGACATCTGTGCTGTCACTGCTTGCTTGCTTTTCTTGGTTTCTAGCATATGAGCAACTGCTGTGATTCCCATAAGGATATTATTTAATTGCAAATGGGCTACTCCAGAACAAGTTTGAGAACCCCGATGTACAGAATTCACAGAGAAGCTAATTAACACTGGGAATATTACAGACATTTTCTGCCTTGAACCATTTCTCTTAGTTTTAAATCAAGGTTATAATCACTAGCTAACATGTTTAACTCAAAACTGGGAGTGGAAATAGAAGATTAACTTTAATTTTTTGCAAAAACCGTCTACGAAAAAAGTTAAAAATGAAATTAAAAACAACCCTTAAAATCTCCCTTCCTGATTTCTAAAGATACTGGTGTTCATAACACACAGCTGCCCTGATAACATGCCCTCAAGGTGTACAGTTATTCAAAGGAGCAAAGTCCAGTGCAGAACTGGTCTGTTCAATGTAGTCTGATTATCCACGGCAAGATGGCCCAGGGGACAAGAGGAAAGGTGGGGTGGAGGAGAAACAAAAGAAACTTCAAGTCACTTTAGATCTCAGCTGCCTGAAGACTTTAGAACATCAGCCTCCCATTGGTCTGCCCACTTGAAAACATTAGAAAGTCTGTCAAGTCCACACACTACCTATGGAAAGGAGCACGTTCCTGGCAGAGGGCTGTCTCTCGCGCGTGCTCAGCTTTCCTTTCAAACTTAATTTTATATATATTTATATTTTTATATATATATAAAAAAGCACTTGGTTTCCAGGGGCATTCATAATGAGGTCCACAGTGTTTAGAACTTAAATTTCTTTTTCTTTGTTTGGAACAGTGTTTTAAAGTTTTGTTTTAATTAAAAGACAGTCTTAAAGCATGTTGGACTTCAAAAACATGAGTTTGTTCATGTCTTCCGGACTGAGTAGCCGTCTCCTTTTGATTAAGAGAGCCTGCTCACACATATTTACACATTCGCTTCTGGCACCAACAGCAGGCACTGCTAAGAGCCAAAAGGCTAGCTTGGCTAGTTTTGTATGCTTTTGGGTAACACACGACCAGTACTGAAACAGGTCAGGGGTGGCCTGGAAGAGAGGTTCTTGCAAATAATCATAGACTTCATTTTTCCCGAACCAATCTTCTTCCTGAGCTGCTGTGGCTTCCCCTGCTGCCCGAGGCTTCTTGGTTGAAGGTTCAAATTCTGTTTCTTCTGCCCAGGACTCTTTCACCTCATTGATCAGCTCACAGACCTTGCCAATGATCTCTTCATGCTGGTACGGTGGGACGGGCCGCAGCTTCTGCTGAGGGTCTAAGATCATGGCTACCTTGTGTGCTGAATGGACTTTGAAGTTCTCCTTCAGCGCCTCCAAGAAGAGGTGGCAGAGTTTGCTGACTACGCCAGCATCGTTAGCTTTGGAAGTGAAGAGTTTCTCCAGTTTGACGTAGGTGGGCAGTACCAGCTGCAAGGTGGGTCGGCTCTCATTGCTCAGCTCAATCACCGCCTGTTTCACCGGCGCCAGAATGGCTGCCAGGTTGCTGAGCAGGTGTTTGTTCAGGTTTTGGATGAGGTTCATCTTCTTGGCCCTGCTGTAGAACTCGCAGATCTGCTCGTAGCGCTCGTGGACGAGCAGGAGGGAGTCGGTGACCGAGTTCCAGCAGGGTGGGGGAGAGGTCTCTTCCAGGGAGCCAAAGGTCTCCTTCGAGAGGCCTGTGGATCCTGCCAGATCTTCACAGACATTCAGGAGCTCGATCACTTCATGCATATTGCGAGCCTGTAGTGTTCGCTTATTCAGCACACTCTGCACTACTGAGTTCAAGGCACAGGCCGAACAACGCAAGCACATGCCTGCCTTGGAGAACGCAGAGGAGTTGACTTTGCAGTCTGTGACGTACACCGTCCTGATCTCCGACATCACAAACTCCGAGAGCACGTTCTGTACCCAGTGGTGGATAAAATCACCATTATCTCGAATGTCTACGCCCTTAATTCCCAGGACGTAACTCTTGATGTGGTTGCCTTCCACCTGATAAGCTGTCAGGATGTAGCAAGAATCGGGGCCGATGCTCTGTGAGTGGCAAGTGACACCGATGCCAAGGCAGGCGTTGCTGCCCAGGGCACAGGTGACTTTGACCTTCACTTGGTTGTACATCCGAGGCAAATGCTTCAGAGCCAGTGTGTTGAAATTGCCAAGGATTTCGGTGACAGAGAAGGCACCATAGCGAGCTCCGCTATCCACCAGGGTCTGTGCTAGCTTGATGAATTCCTTCCCACTCACCACGCTCAGAGCCCCAAGGTCAGTGCACATCACCCTCAGGAGCCTCTCGGCAATGTTCTGCCGCTCCTTCTCTGGGATCACGCTGTTCCCTACCGAACCGCTCGCGGATGCTGCAGTGAGATACAAGGAGGGAGAGAAAGCACCAGATGAGAACTGCTCCTCTGCAACAGAGAGGGAAGGAAGTCACAAAATAATTCTGAGAGAGACCCAAGGAGGTGGAACAAGCCCAGATGATGGCAGAGACATCTCCAACCCTGGATTTCTTCCCCAAGGGTTTATGGACAGAGAAGCCTCCAGCCTTGCTCTTGCTTAGAGCAGCAAGGAGCTGATCTGCGTGTTTTCCCTGGTGTGGGGACTGAGGCAGCGCACACACTATCTGCTCACAATCCAGTGCCTTACCCGATGGCATCCCTTGGGTGTTCACTGAGGAACTGCCGAGGTAAGTTGTAATCATGTGTGCTGTTTGCTATCCATGTCTACAGGCTGGTGGTCACAGCTCAGCCCAGATGGAAATCTGGACATCTTTCCATTTCTGTGATTTGAGCCTTCTCTTTGAGACAAGTTATTTTAAGAGGAGTTGCTTCAGTGAAGCATATAACTTCCTCCACCACCTCAAACACTGCTGAAGCCCAAGTTCCCATTTCTTCCTCTGAAATCCAGCAACCCCACTTTGTGTGGCTGATTTCGGGCAACGTGAATGCCATTTCTGGCCAGAGCAGAACATAAAAGCACCATGTTTTTGTATCACCCTTCCCCCAGGCTGTTTAGGCTCAAGTGCTTCAGAACCAATTTCCCGCAGGGCTGTGTTTTACCTTGTCCCGTGGTGAAGCACAAGCTCTCAGGACCAGCTGGGGACAAAGCCAGACGCTGGCTGCCTGTCAGCGTAGGGAGTGACAGGTTATGCCTATGTCACACCACGATGACTAGATTGATTTTTTAACCCCAGGCCAGGAAGTCTGACTTTAGATCAGATGTTCACTTTTTCTGGGTGTTCCCAAATGCATCGTCCTTACAAACCTTTCCCACCGCTTCCCCAGGGTTCCCAGTACTTCTTGTATACGAGCGCTCCTGTAATGGGAATGGGTGCTCTGCTCTGCAGGGTAGTACAGGAATTACAGATGAAATCAAGAGCAGCCAGGTAAGGAGAAGGGCCTTGTGCATTGCCCATCACTGCTGCACCCACTCTTACCCACTTGTTCAAAGCAGACAGGTAAGCCCGGGACAGAAAAGCAAACTACGTACTATTGTTGGCGTTATTTCTTTGGAGCTGCGGTTTCCACTTTTCTTCGACAACAGCTAGAGGTGATCTGGGCTGGCTAGAGGCAATATTGTTCTCGTTGTCAGCTGTGGGGCGAGAGACAGGGAGCTGTTAGAAGCATAAGATAATAATGCTTAAAGCACAAAGAAAGGGAAACCGTACCCATCTGCTTAGCATTTACTTATGGCTCCCTTAACTTCTGGAACACCAATCCACAACATTCTCTGCAGCCTTTAAGCAGTTTTCAGTGAGATGGCACAGTACCTTCAGAATCCCTGAGGACTGTCTTTGGACTGCAACCCATCACCTCCCAGCACGTGGCTGAAATGACAGTGGCTTTTTCTGTGCATCAGTGCCATTGATGCCATCAGCACAACTTGAGAAATGTCTCCCAAGCAGCTGACGCTGCACACCAGGAGGAATAGATGTCCCTTGTGCAGCCTGACTTGTGCAATTTACTTCCTTTTGAAATGAAAGGAGGTGTAACAAACATTTAACCTTCTTTTGTTTTACTGCCTCTTTCTGTACAGCAGGTGGCTTCCCTTTCATTACTGTTAAATACTTTGTTTTTCAATCTATGCTCAGCTCCTCTGTATCTAAGGATCTTATTACAATCTTCCTATCTGGTTTCCTCCCCGTGTGGAGAGAGGGCCAGACTCCTCTTGGGCTGCTCACTGCTGCCTCAGACTGGAAACAGAAAGAAAAAGCCCCACGTTTCTGGAGTGTGATCAAAGATTGTTCCTTCCTATCGCTGCAGATACCAACTGCCCTGGGTGTCTTTGTGTTCATGCTCCCCTTTCTCTGCACGTAACTGGGCTAAAGACTTTGGCTGTCAATCCAATGGGATCTTTCAAGGACATGCAGTCAAGGTCAGTAAATTCTGTATCATATCCATGTTCTTTCTTCTCCTGTGCCCCAAAAAACTCCCGTGCCCCAAAAAACTTCTCCCCACCCTCTAGAGGATATTTTTTAGTTCTCAGTATGCTTCAGTATGAAACTGGGCTCTGAAGTAGGCTGTGAAGCAACAATAAAGTGCACAATGAGAAGTGGAAGAGAAAGGAGAAAGACAGAGATGACCAGGCTGAACAGAAAGATGGAATTAAAAACAAAGAAGACAAAGCAGGTCCTTTACTCATCACAGCTGGACTCATCTCATGTCATTTTGGAGACCTCTATTAGACACACCTCTCTTCAAAGTGGCTCCTTGATGCTCCTTTTACACTCAGTGGTGCAAAACAGGCTTAAGAGTGTGATTCATTCACCCAAGCAGAACTAGATGTCTCTTGTAGTAAAAGATCCATCATGATCTGAACTCACCCGGAGTCAATGACTTCATCCCCACTGATTATAAAGGAATCCAAGCTGACCAGCTCAGGTGGCAGTATCTATAGCCTAGGCACACCAGCCTGCAGTGAAATGAATCCTGCCCCAGCGCACCAGCCAGCAGAGCTCCGATTAGAGGAATACCTTATTAAGACACATACAGGCACTTTGCTCTGCAGCCCAGGTTGATCAGGTGCTGGGCAGAGCAGTGGGCTGCCCATCAGAACAAACAGGAGAGGGCAAAGTTGCTCTCCTCCAGGAGTGGCAGTGACCTGGGAGAGGAGGGAGACCAGCAAGGATCTAGAGACAAGCAATGATGTGATGAAACTTCAGTGCTCTCTTCCTCACAAGCAAGCCCTCTCAAATTTGAGCAGCTCTGGATGTTAACTGCTGGGGCATTCACAAACCTTGCTGATGAACAGCCATATTTATTATTTCATTAGGTCTGGGCACTGCACTGGCCATGGACCGGATCAATACCTAAGAGTAATCCAGGAAATGGCAGAACCAGGGTAGACACTGGGACTGGCTCGAGGGCTGTATGTGCCCAGTGAACTCACTGGTTGTGGCTGGTACCTGGGGGCACTGCCATGCTCAGGACCGCAGCCAGAGGTTGGTCTTTGCAGATGTGGAAGAGACGGGAAGAGCAGGAGGTGCTCCAGTGAATGCCAGGGATCAGATGTAACCCATCACTTTTCCTCCAGCATTTGCCCAGACTAACTGCACTTGAGCTAACGCCACCAGAGTCCTCAACTCCAAACATCTGTGGGCAGGCAAAGGAAAATGCTGGATGTTGCCTACTAACTTTGCTCATGGTTCTGGCCTTCCCCTTCTTGGTGAGGGGCATGGTGGGGCAGAAACTCTCTATATTTCCTCCCCCCAACTCTTTATTTCATAATAATAGAGGATTTATTATGTACAAATACCTGCTAGTGTTCAATATGGCATTAATGAGATTTGTGCATTTCAGCCTCATCTTCCTTATCAGGCAGTCTGTGAACTACACAGATCATGGTTCTTTAATTTCTCCTCATGCCTCCAATCCTTTAATCCAGGTTCAGCCTAGTCGTCCTTTTATTTTTTTAGCTCTAGATTGTAGGAAGGGCATTATACGGTAGCACTCGACCTGAACAAAGTACTCTAAAGGGAGTCAAAGCTGCATATTGTACAGTGTAATTACAGAACAAATTCCTTTGCCTGGTGTTCTGCTGTTCTATTTCAGCCTTTCAGCATCCAATTTACATTCTAATTGCTTCTTGTCATTGTGTAGCTGCTTTACGGAGCTATAATCTCTCCTTACTACCTTCAAGCCTACAGGCTCAGCCCTCTGAATGACTCAAGAGCCAGTATGTCCCTGTTTTGCTCCTCGAGGCCAGGAGCACGCTCCCTGTCCTCAGCCACTTGCAAGAGGGGCTCCGTGGATGCACCGTGTTTAGTTGGAGAGATCAGCTCCTTCCATCAGGCCCGATAAGCCAAACTGGACTCCTGGACGCATTAGCTGAGGGGGTATTTAACCCATATGGGCTTCTTGTATCTCTGCATCCCCATAATGAAACATTCCTTGAGCCAGGCATATGGACTGGTATAAACCGCTACTATGCCAGTGTCCCCAGTATGTGGACCCCATGCCACCAGCTCTGCTGACTACTGCAAGGTCTCTGCACTCTCAGACTCCAGAGATGTTGTGCCAATGTTGTTTCTTGAATATGTAAATTCCCAAGCTCTGACAGGCAACAAACTGTGACCAGAGGAACTGGAAGCCCTGTGCAATCTCCACAGCTGCTCTGCTGAAGCACAGCACCCAGAACCGGGCACCCACTGACGCTGGCTGTAGCTTTCACACCTCTGCATTTTGGGCTGCCCTCATCCCACAGCAGCAAATACCGCGCCGCTTGCCCCCAGCTGCACACATCTGAAGGAACGGCTGCCGCTCCCTCCGGAGGAAGAGGCAGGAGCACAGGACTGGGAAGTGCCACGTGCAGACGCCACGGCAGGGGACGGCTGTTTTCACGGGGGGCAGCCTCGGTGACACCTGGAGAAAGCACTCCAAGAAGACTCGGACAAGGCTGCGGTCACTGTACCAGTGAGACACTGGGGAGGAGGCAGCCATGCTGAAGACAATGACTTACAAACAGAGCAGTGGGAGATAAGAAAATAGAGTTTAACAGGAGTAATCCTGAATTGGGGAGAGCGGATTTACCCAGTGATATATCTCTGCTGACATTACATGAGTGGGATCACAGATACCTGCTCCCTCCAGCCCTGTTCTGTGTCCAAAGTAACTCAGGTGAACAAGCCCAGAGACCATGGGTCATTTGTAAAGAAGAGAGAAGGAAGAAGCTGCAGACAGCACTACCTTAAAATTTCCAACAGCTCACATCGTGCCAATGAATTGCCGTTCTCCCCTTGGACACCTATGCCTTGCGCCCTCCTTTGCAGCTCCTCTACTCAGCGTCACCAAGAGCTGTAACTCAAAATGCTGCATGTCAGCACCAGAGACCAGAAGAAGGAACAGGATGGTGGGGACGTGGCTTGGAGGGAAGCAGAAACCGCCATCGACAGACAGCAAGAACAGACCCCAACACCCCGGGCTGACGGCAGCCCCTGCTGCCAGCGGAGCTGCACCACTCCTCGGTGCAACGTGAAGTCCACTTACTTCACATTAGGCAGCTTATGCTCTAACAGAGAATAACATCTACAAAACTCACACCATCTCATAAAAAAACACCCTAAATGTCTCTTCATAACATTACAAAGATGATAAATAAAGCAGCTGCTGAACAACACACAAAGCCTGCACTAAGATTCACCACTAAGAACTGAACTGGAACTGAGGAACCACTCAAGGGACACTCATTAGGACCAAAACTAAAACACAGAACAAGGTAAGAACTTTGACTACAATTACACTGTTACAGAATAGAAACTACACTTTTCCTCAAGCCACTTGTCCTTCCGTGCCACTCTGCTCAGGGCTTACCTGTAAAGTGAGGGCAAATGCTGATACTGATCGTGTATCTCCACAGAGCCGCTGTCTGTTGGAGAACACAGGTCTGTCAACGGTGAATTAATTTGTAAACCTGTGTTAATTCACTTAAATTTTCATTCAAGAGGAAAAAGAGAAAAAACATCTGCCAAAATAAAAAAACCATCCTGTTTCTACTTTTTTTTAGTACTCTGAACGCTGCCTTTGAAACAGCTTTGGCTTTGAATTTTTAAAATTGTCTTTTATGTATTGAGACAGAAGACAAAAAAGGTGGCTTAGAAACAAAGGAGTGGAGCTACTCCTCAGAGTTTTCTTTTGAAGAGAGCTGAGAAGGAAATGAACACAACTGCTGAAATAGCGATTTCCTCTACTGAGAACACATTTCAGTCCTCTGCAGAACTCCAGGAGAGACGAGCCCGGAAAAAGACCCGTGTGGGCGAAGGCTCTGCTGCCCTGCAAGCATCGCTGCTTTCTGTGCTTCAGTGAGAACTGCCCTTTCTGCAGGAGGGATTTCATCTGCTGCAGGAGCGACCCATTAACGCTTACGCAATGAGCACTCCCTAGACACCTTTGGATAAAGGGAATGAGGAGCTTGATGTGCTCTGTGCACAGCACGTTTCCTCTCTTCCTAGGGAAAGGAGCGGTATTTCGGATACACCTGAGGCTCGCATTTTTGCAGCCGCTGCTGTGTGCTCCAGCCTTTGAGTATCTGTTTTGCTGCAGGTGAAATTACTGGGGCTTTGGAAACCGGGAGCACAGAAAGCTCTATTGACACACAACGGGGTCAACGTCAAGCATCAGCGCAGAATTTAATTCTCCGCTTTAAGTGAGTCGAAGTGCCCAGCTTACCTGCATGGGACTGCATGTGCTCCAGGAGATTGTTATAAAACTGGAACTGGATTCCACAAGCTCCACAGGTGTAAGGCTCTGTTTGGGAGAAATCAGTTCAGAAGAATTACACAGAGTATGCAGGGAAGCAGCACACGTGCATACTTCAGTTCGTACAGTAGCGGGGCAGCGCCTTAGGGCCCGGCCCTCGTCCCCTCAGCCCACGTGTGCACGTCACAGCGGCTCCTGAGAACCGAACCCGCAGGGCTCGGGCTGGGATCTGGGAAAGCGCTGGGGCACGTCACTGCTTCCTGGGCTGGGGTCAGGCGTTCTTCCACACGCTTCGCTTTACTGCCAGGAGAAGGCCAGGGATGGCAGAGGGATGGCTCGGGCACTAAAGCGAAGCGCCTGCGGGGTGTGTGGGTGGAAGATCTCAGTGAATCTGCACAAAGATTTGAGAGGCTACACACTGACTGGCTCCTGCCAGCTGCAGGCTGTTTTAAGCATATCCTTGTTCTTTTTAAGCCTGAAAGTAAAGCACGGTGAATTTATTTTATATCCAGTTCTGGCAAATTCCAGTCTCTGCCGCCTTTCCTGAGTAAGACGAGCACCAGGTTGTGAAAAATCCTGTTGCTCAGAAGTCGGGGCATGGAGAAGTGCCAGAGGGGAGCTCAGCTTGGGGGTTTCTGTGGCTGTCAACAAGTGCAGCAAGACTGGGGAATGGTGAGTGCCACTGGGCTCGGCGGCAGCAAGTCGCCGGGGTAAGCAGAGGCGGAGGGGAAGAAGCACTGGAATCAGAGCTGTGCCGAAGACCGAGAGCGGAGCAGGAGAGCCATGTTGCCAGAGTAATATGGATGAGCCAGAGTCAGGAAAGAGCTGGGCGCAGAGCTCCCTCACGAGCTGAAAGATATGTTTAATCCTGTTCTAACAAGTATGTTGAAGGTGCATTTCTTCCACTGAATTAACCTAACAGCAAATGTTTGCAGTTGCTCATTTAAACAGATTTAGTTGAGTGCATTAGTTGACAGATGTAATATCAAACTACAGTGGCTGAACTATGTTAACAAAGCAGCTTGGTTCTGTGCCTCCGGAGAGACCAGCACACTGCCACCACCGAGGCTGTGGCATTCTCTTTCCTAACAGCAGAATGGACAAATACTTTGCATCTAAACGCCTGGCACACACACAGAGCAAAGTCCATATATATACCAGAAATCTGCATCTATGTTCGAAGGGAAAAAACATATTCTGTATCAATGAATAAGCAAAAGCACCAGCATCCAGGATGGAAGAACCAAAACACAGGACAGTGCAGGCCTGACTTGGCTATAATCTGTAAGAAGTCTATCTCAGGCAGCAAAACCCAGAATTCATCAGAAGGCTACAAGAAGCTTTGAGGAAAAACATAAAAGAGACCATGAACGGTTCGTATATGCTGCACTTACATGCTGAAGGTTGAACACCCTGCAGTGCCCTTCCCAGAACCTACAGCCCTCTGAAACGATGGAGCCAGACCCACCTGGAGGAGCTGTGCCCGATGCTTTATTTAACTTACTGTATTTTTCTGTGATGCTACTCCTGTGTTTTGCTAGAGTGAGGAAGTCTGGAGATACTGTACTTAAGTGACTGTGCTTGTGAAAAAAAGGGAAGACTTTAGCAGCTCAGTGGCACCCTTAGGCATTTCAGGACAGGGGAATTAACATGGAACGGATGTTTCTGTTGAAATCATCAGTTGTGAAATAGTCAGTTGTGGTAAAATGCCACAAGAGGTACAACATAATCTCATCGTTTAGACTTCTTTTATAGTTATCAGAGAGGAGGCGACCCCGTATGGGTGCAAACCATCCCTCTTAGATATATATTTCAATGTCAGATGAGTTGTGTTACCTACTTGCCTCTGCTGCTTATGGAGCCTAGACTGCTCGGATGGAAATGTCTCAAACTAAGTGGCTTGACTCCTCCACTTCAAGTGTTAAAATGAACATTTGATTAATCTAATGAAAACAGTCACACTTCAAAGAGCCTGCTGAATGCTGCTGACAGGTTCCTGGCAGGGTCAGAAGAGCTGCAGTGCTGCAGCCAGGGCAGCCAACAAAGCCACCACCCCCCTTCTTTGCCCCATTGCTTTGCCAGAGTCCCTTCCCCTACAACAAGAGCTGGGAGAACAGAAATTGTTGTCCTCTTTGGGTGCTTCAGAAAGTCTGAAATGTCAAGGTGTCACACCACGGCTCTCTGGGACACTTTCAGGTCCCTGCGTGCCATTTCAACATAAGCATGCACATGCATTCCCTTCTGCCACCTCTGCCCGTAGTAACCTTGGCCAAAGACAACAGGCTGGAGCAATCCATCCTTCACTGCTGCAGTCCAAGGACCCTCCTCTGCTCCCAGACAAGCCCACAAACTCCAGTTCCCCTAGAAGGAGGTTTCCAAGTGGCCAACAGAACAATTCTTCCCGCAAGCTCAGTTACAGGGAGCCTCACGGGGAAGCAAATCACTCATGTACATCCAGCATTCTCCAAGCACCATATTTCTCAATTTTCTCTCGTTTCACTACATCCTCTTATTTCCTTCTCAGCTTGTTTTGTTTCACTGAGATGCTTTACCTTCCTCCTGTTATATTCTCAGCTATTTTATCACCATAAACCTGGGTTGTCTTTCTTCTAGCTCTCCTCTTGCCCTTCACCACTGACCAGTCTCTTCTGGGTTCTTCCCATCTTCATCCATCATGCAGTGACCATCAAGGTCTCCACAGTTCATCTCAAGCTCCTCCCTCTGCCTCTGCAACATACTGTGCACTCAGTGACTCTGAAAGGTCTCTCATCTGTGATTCTTCTCAGAAAATATCCTGTTGATTTTCATCCCATTTCCAAAAGCGTCACCTTCCATTCTACCACAGAAATGTCCACCTCTGGAAACAAAACCATCGTCTCCTTTCCAAAACTGATTTCACGTTAGGGCTACCAAGATGCTGAGGGGACTGGAGCACCTCTCTTATGAAGAAAGGCTGAGGGATTTGGGTCTCTTTAGAAAAAAGATGGCTGAGGGCGGAACCTTATAAACGCTTTCAAATACTTAAAGGGTGGGTGTCAGGAGGATGGGGCCAGGCGGTGGCCGGCGACAGGACAAGGGGTAACGGGCACAAACTTGGCCATAGGAAGTTCCACCTAAACCTGAGGAGGAACTTCTTTCCCGTGAGGGTGGCAGAGCCCTGGCCCAGGCTGCCCAGGGAGGTGGGGGAGTCTCCGCCTCTGGAGACATCCCACACCCGCCTGGAGGCGTTCCTGTGCCCCCTGCTCTGGGTGACCCTGCTCTGGCAGGGGGTGGAGGAGATGATCTCCAGAGGGCCCTGCCAACCCTATGATTCTATGGTTCTGAAAATGCCAAAACATTTTCTAAATGCTTTTGAGACAAAAAGTTATAGAAGCCTACAGTTTGCCATAAACAAAATGAATAAAGTTAAAAACTAGTGATAAAATTCAAATTCATGCAACAATCAAAAACCCTTCCCAGGAATGAGGTAAGAGATGCCTGGGAGAACATGCAGAATCACAGCTGGAATGAATGAACTTTAATTCCTAGGGCCTTCTCAACCCTCACACTCCTCAGATCCCCTTATGCTCCACAGCACAGAGAGCTGGGAACAGTCAGGCTGGTGGAAGGAGGGTGGGATGTGTCTGTGCTAGAAGAGGGAGAGGGATCTGGAAGGTGGAAAGAAGAAAGAGGCAATCTCTACCTGAAACCAGGCAAAAGCCACCACTGGAAAGAATTGCTCATCTGGGCTGGTTCACATAGGGAATGAATTCCCCCTCCCTTTGATTTCTCCTTGCAACTTAAAGGTAGAGTTAACTGGAAAAGCTGTCAGAACTCTGCTTCAATCAACGCACCCCTCCTTTCCCTCTCGGCATTTCTGGTGGTGGTACAAGGAAAGGTGGGACCCATTTGTGCTGCCTGCACCAACCCCCTGAGACCACTTGTGCTCCCCAACAGCCCCATTTGCTTTGGGTGGCCAAGACAGGCCTTATACGTACGAGCAAAGAGGAAGAGCCGCTGGGCAACCAGCTCAGAAATGGCTCAGAGACTGCTGACCTGCAGCAGGACTGCCCAGTCTGTCTCACACTGCTGGAAACCTTCTCCCTCACCTCCTCAAACTCTTCACTGCTTCTCAGGAACCAGTTCCTCTTGCTGCTCCACATGTGAGGGGGTGGGAGTTGTGGCAGGAGCAACAGTACCCCCTTTCAATGGTGAAAAAACCATCCATTCACCTCACATGCTCAGACAGGCTCCTGGCTCTCTCTTGGGCCCGTGGCCCTCTTGGCAATGCCAGATGCTGCAAACCTTCCAGCCCTGTTTCCTTGGCGTGAGCTGGGCAGGAGGGTGCTCTGCTTTCTCCAGATTCCTCTATTCACATTCCCCTGGGCAGATGCTAAACACGCGCTGGTGCCGGCTGGCCTCTTGCTGGGTACTCGGCTTGCTCAGGCTGCGGGTGGGAATCCACGCCATAACCACAGCTCCCAGGGCCCTGAGCCTTCCCGGGCTGGTGCAGGACGTGGGCTACATCATCCCAAGACCCCACCAATTCCCAGCGGGCATTCAGGGCTGCCACACTCACACAACCTTCCCTCACGCTTGTATCTCAAGGGAGCGGAGGATTAATTCATCAGGCTGCATGAGGAGCTTTCCCTTCCCCTCCTTGTTTCCACAGCTCACTCCTAGTCACCACCGCTCAACCTGAAGCAGCTGGGTGATGGGAAAGGAGGGTGTGAAAACAGCCCAAAGCTCACCTTACGCAGCCACAAAAGGTGGCAGGGGACAGGCAGAGCTCACCCAGGCTGCCTTCAGAGTACTCCCCCTTCACGGGCTGGAATCCCGGGCTGTGGTTGCTCTTGCTGTGTTGGCCAGGCTGGGACCTGGGCACAAGGTCCTGCCGTTTGCATGGAGCAGACTGAGGCCTCTGCTACTGACTGCCACCAGCGCATCCTACAAAAACTTCACATTAACAAGTAAGCCATTGAAATCCTGCAACGTTCAACTCCAAACTTATATTCCGGCATTCTCACACTTTGCTAAACATGTCAGAAGATTAAATGCCAGGCTCCTATCATTCCTCTACCCACTTCCAGAACGCAAGCTTTTCACATAGCCAAGGCCAGAGCCGTGACGCTGGAGCAGCGGTCAGAGATGCTGCATTTTCTGCAGGCCTTAGGATATTTCCACAGCTCTCCCATGGGTTCATATTCAGCCACAGCTACAATGCCCTTCCCTGCAGTCGCAGGAAAAGCTGGAGAGCCTGTGCAGCAGCAGGGAAATGGCTCTGCCTGGCCCCTGACACATGCTGCTGCGCAGGGATCTCCGATCCTCCATCTTCTGCCACAGGGTTGAGCTGCACGCAAGAGGCTTTGCTGCAGAAGCGGTGGAAACAGGCCCTAAGTCTTCACAGAAGGATAAGAAAACATGAAATGGACCCTCAGAGTTCAGGCTGACGCATTAGCCCCGCCACCTCTCTGGCTCTATGTTGCTGCTGTATGTTCAGAAGCCTTCTGCAATCCTGCAGCCTAAATTTGGCAGCAGAAAATCTGTGCATGAAATGGCAAATGTTGCGTGGGCCAGCCCTGTCCCCACGGCATCGGAGAAGAAGGGGAGAGGGTACAACATGGAGTGTATGACAGGCGACTGGCTGCACAGCGCCTGCGCTGCTCCCCCGCTCTGTCCACCCACCATCTTCTCCCATCTCCTTCCTCCTCCGCTCCCTCCTTCCTCTTCTGATCTCTCCTTCCCCACTGCCCAGCCCCTTCCACTCACAGCTCATGGCGCAGACACACTGGCGCTGCGTTGTCCGCTCCTCCCGCTGCCCGCCATGAAGAGGAGCAGGCCCCAGCGCCTGGAGATGGCCCTCTCTGGCTGCCTCCTCTCTGGCTGCTGAGCCAGGGTCCTGCCACTGAACAGCAATTCCGAGGCAAAACACTTGAAAATTTGGAAGGAGAAAGAAACCACTCTGACCGGGTCCTGTCTGCCAGCTGTAGTGTACAGCCAGCTGATCCCAGCAGAGTCTGGCTCCTCTGAGGGGAGTTTTCTCTCCACGTAGAGGGTTGTGTCATGGAGCACACAAGAAAATCTGCTGCAAGCAAGAAGTGTCATTGGAACTACGAACACCCATCCCAGGGCACTTCTAACAGCCCTGCAAGCTGTCTGAAACTCAAGCACTGCAGCATCCCCAAGCACGCATTTCGTTTTCCTATCCAGCACTGAAGAGCTCTCCTCCCAAAAAATAAGAGACATTTGTCTGTGGTGTACCAGGTGCTGGCTGCTGAGCACAAAGCGCTCCTTCTCCCCGACAGCATCCTTCCCCAGAAAAACCGACCTCCCTTGCGAGGCAGGTCCCTCTCCGCTCTGAAGGAGACATGCCATCACCTCCCCCTTTCCGGCTGCCCAGGTACTCTCTGAAAACACCTCTACAGAAATCTAAAGCACCAGCAGCTGCTGAAGCCTCTTCAGTCTCTTGAGCCACACAGAACTAACACTCACAGTCAGTTACACGTTTTAAAACATCTTTCCCCAGGGCTATTATTAGACACTTTTATTAGTGCTTTATATATTCCCAGTGAACAAGGCTCCAGAGTAAGGCAGCAGGCTGCTTAAGCCAAGACAGAGAAAAACCAGCATTTGTGCTTAAGTTAAATAAATCACTCTAATTCCCACGTTAAGTCTCATTGCCACATCTAAGCCAGAGAAAATAGCCGAGCCTGGTTTGAGGCCAGGAGGGAACATGAGTTGAGAGCTTTTAACAGAAAGTTTCAACAGAAAACGCCCTGAGCTGCTTGTGCGCGAGGGGAACGCAGCAGCCAGCTCAGCGACTGACGGCAGCGCAGGGAGCAGGCCCCCGGGCAGCTCTCGCCTCGACAGAAAAGACCCACATTTCAACACTTCTGTCCACATTCTGATGAAAAACAAATGCAGAGGAACTGTGAGGGAAACCTCTCCATGTTTTCGCCCAATGTTTCCATGGGCTTTAGCTTTAATAACAGCGTAACTGCATCTTCCCGTACCTTTGACACAAACCGAAGAATCAGTAGCAGTCTCCAAGAAAAACACCATCACACACCAAAGTAAGTGGAAGTTTCTTGAAAGCAGAACTTCTGCACTGCCACCCATCTCAGACAATAGAAGAGGTGCTACATAAGAAGGTGCTGTGAGCATGCTTCAGAAAGGGGAGTCCCGAATCCATCACGGCTGTTTAACTTGTTGGCCCTAATTTGATTTCTTTTCCAAGGCGAACTCTCAAGTTCTGAATCAAATTCTCACATTTTCTCATATTTGAAAGTAGAGAAAGAACAAGCGCCTTCCGCCGCCGTGGCCATGCTCAGGGTGCCACACTCCGGGCTGTCCTGCACTAAGGGACAGTGGTCCTGGAGGCTGATGCAGACACTATCACCCCTAAAATCAGTCGCAAGCCAAGCAGTAGACAACCATGCTATAAGGCAAAAGGAGGAAGATCTGCCTACTAAAAGCATCAAGGACACAGGGAAGAATCTTGAGCAGAGACCACGTGTGTCCGCCCATCCCAAACCTACCCTCCTTCCCCTCCTGCTGCTCACCGCCATGGCCCGGGCTCCCGTTTCTCATCTGGGCTCTCAGGCCAAAGGGAATTGTCTCTGCAAAGCTGTGTAGTGAGCTGAGCCATGAAGACAAGTTTTCCTGCGCATAAATGTAAGTTAAACATGGATTCATTTTCAGTCTTCAAACCGTGGTCTCTCAGAACGCGTATTACTGGCATATTTCACAAAACTTAACTCCCAGAAGGCTGTGAGTGAGTCTAAATTGTCTAGCAGCTACACACTGCCCAGAAACAACACCCTAAAGGATTTCTGCTGGATTTAGATCTGAAACCAGAGCCACAGAAGTGAGGCATTTCGTTTCTGACACCTGGACTCACAATAAAAAACCCCATTTATTCATGAAAAATGCTAAGAGGGCAGGCCAGCACGGCTGCAGGGTGGAAGCCCCTGCCTCTGTGCACCACAGACATCCATCACACTTACTTTGTAAGAGCGGGAAAGGATTTGAAATCAGGGGACTTGCGGTTTCTGCAAAAAAGAAAGAGATTTAAATATTGAGATTGGCAGAGACCCCGCTGCATGCTACACAGCTCTGCCTATCCGCTCACCCATCCTCATCCTTACTCCGCACTTCCAGATTTAACTGCGGCAGGATGAGGGTCTCCGTTCACCACAAATTAAGTCCAGCTGTGAAATTTCTCTCTCAGTGTCTTGCAAAGTTTCTCATGGCTAGGAATCTGCATCTTTCCTGCCCATTTTGAAATGTCCAGAGATTTTAACATACACCCTGTGCTAGAGTAATGGCAACAGTCAGGTGTGGAGGGCCAGCAGAAGAAAAGCTACGGGGTCAAGACACCCATTACAAATACTTATTTTGGGGCCCAGATACAAATTCCCAGATTCACTGTGCAGCTTCCTCAAACTGAAGCTGGGAAAGAAAACCAAGGTGTTCAGGCTCACTGGATGGTATGCCAAAGGAGGGAGCTCCTAAGCAGTGCCCCGTATTTCAGGCTGAGAACACACGTTTTCTGTCGAGCACACCTTGCAGATTTCCCCTCTTTAAGGTGTGACTGAAAGGAATGGAAACTCCGGATGCTCAATGAGCCCTTGGTCAACCAGGGGCCGTCTGCATCCACCCCACGGCGGCCTGGAGCAGAAGCCGTGATTCTCAGCACCTCAGACTCTCTGAGGTTTCCTACAGTTTTCAGGTGAGGTCCTTTAGTGTTAAACCCCTGCAGAGGGGAAGAATCCATCAGTGTTAAATAATCAGTCACTAATTCAGGGCATTTACAGAATGGTCCCAAGTCCAAAGTTACGAATTGATGCACCGGTGAACGAGGCTCTCAGGGCAGACAGACCTGGACTGGTTTGCTTGGAAGGAAAACTTAACTCATAAACCACAGGCCAAGCACAAGCGAGCCTTCGTGCTGAGTATTTCACCATGACGAGGACGTGAGCTGTTGAAAGGGCTTCAGCTGCCAGGGCCAGCCAGTAAGGAGTGAAGGAGAAGGCATGGATGATGCTTGGCAAATACATGAACAGACAGTGCTATGGAAAGGGAATGCATGGAAGGCACCAGCTGGATACAGAACACTGCTGATCGCTGAACACGTTTCTATTACCCAAAGCTGCCCTAAAAGCGCTGTTTGCAGCTGATGAAGTCTGTATCTGGAGGAAGATCTTCACTGAAACTGGTTCCTAATCTGGTCCCACTGAGCAGCTGAACAGGGCAGGCTCCTCCGGGTACCATTCTTTCAGTATCTGTGCTCTCTGCCTCCTTCTGGGAAGTCTTGTATTTATTCAGTGAACACAAGGATGCTCGGTGGATCTTATCCCATGGCTTCAGGCTTTAAAGGGCTCTTTCAGCATCCCAAAGACTTTTGAGGGCTAAAACCTGACATTTTCCCATCCCTCTACAAGTCAATTTGATCTGGAAGAGGCACATAGCACTGCCACACACCACTGAATACACCACAACGGATTCTCAACACACTGTCTGGCTGCTTTTGCTTGTTATGCTTCACTTCCTATACACATGAAAACCACTGTCAGTCCGCAACAGGAGTTCAGGCCACTCATTACACATTGCTACTACGGTGTTTTAAGCGAAGAAAGACTGTTGGGATTTTTCTGGTCTTTATATTATGGGCCATTTTGTTATCCACGCACTGTAATGGCCCTGCCTCAGCACAGTCAGTTCCACTACAGCCAGCTACTCAGAGAACAGTCACAGAAGTGTCACAGTTCGAATGACTAATGATAATTTGGTTTGCTTTAGGGATTTGTCAAGCTTTCACTCCACAGATCCTCCAAGCTAAACTGAAGCAGGAGTTAGTCTTTTTCTCCCCATGTATCAGTCTATCAGTGACCCTTTTTGCCATGTCCTGGCCAGCCCAGCCCAGCACAGTACCTAAGCTTGAAGGCTGTAATCCACACCTCGTACCACTGCTCTTTGTTCCCAATTTTGCTGAGCGCTCACACTCTTGCCTTAACATCCTTCCTGGTGTCCCAGAGCTCCCGAGCAGTTGGCAGGATTTCACCCACAGAGACTTGCTGCTGAGTGGTTACTTTAACCCAGCTATCTTTCTTCCCGTCTACAAGTTGCCTCTTCAACATGACAAGCCTGAAACAACTTAAATAAACGTGGCACCAGAAATAAACAGTTCATTCCTGGAAATCTCAGTTCCATGCAAATGCCCAATTGACACAGCAACTCAATATTTATGCGATGGAGCAAAGTGACACTTCATTAACTGGAGCCTCTCCCTATGTAACTCTTCTTCTAAAGGTGGGAGCTGCACTCAGACAGTAATCCTTCATCCGGGGACGTCATTTTTAGGCTGCTTTGAAAAATGCAGCTCTATGCATGTGCAACTGTGTTGCCCCTTGGTCAGCATTACTGACCGAGCTTAGCTATGACAATGTGGGAGCTCACATAACGACAAGCTCCCCCCTTTCCTCACTCCTCAAACTTGGTCATTATCAGGGCTGGACCTCCCAGCAGTACAAGGTTTGTGCTGTTTGCAAACCAACCAAGAGATGAGAAAGAGATTTACCAAAAGATGAATCACTTGCATGAGATTTGTATTTTGTGATTCGGCCCAGGAGGCAGAGGCGTAGGGGGCTCTGCTGTGGCTGTGCTAAAATCAGACTGTAATCAACAATCAAGAATTATTACGCAACAAGCATTAAAGCTATAATCACCCACCAAAATAGCGATAGGAGAGATAGGACGAGGGGCAACGGTTTAAACTAGAGCAGGGCAGGGTTAGATGAGACATGAGGAAGAAGTTCTTTACCCTGAGGGTGGTGAGACACTGGCCCAGGTTGCCCAGAGAGGGGGTGGAGGCCCCATCCCTGGAGACATCCAAGGCCAGGCTGGATGAGGCTCTGAGCACCCTGATCTAGTTGAAGATGTCCCTGCTCCCTGCAGGGGGTGGGACTGGAGGGCCTTTAGAGGTCCCTTCCAACCCAACACAGTCTGTGATTCTAGGATTCTATGGAAAGTCCTAGCCTGAAAGTCATGTTTTCCCAGAAGAAATCCAAGCAGATTTGGATGTGCTACAGGATCACCGGACTGCAGAGAAAGAGCAGAAGAGGCTGCGTGGCCAAAAACAGAGCAGGAGGAAGATCTCAGTGTTTGTAACACACCTAGCTGACTCCTCCCGTGTACGCACCACAACACCGGCACCTTCAGTGCAAACCAGCTCTTCTGGACGAGCCGGCAGCGTGAGGACCTGAACACCCCTACTCTGTAGCAAGATCGTCCGTCTGCTCAAGTCTCACAAACACACAGTAATGCTGACGACAGTCTCAACACAACGATGCTATTTACTTCATCCCAGAAGCCTGGCAGTAGCCACTGCTGGGTGTCCCAGTCTGGCCTCCCCTTCGGGTGCACTGTGGGACCGGGCAGCGTAGACACGAGCAGGAACTGAACTCCTGTTCCTGCGACACCAGTTGCACGGGGAGCTCACGCAGATATTCTGTCTGCCCCATTGCCAACAAACAAAGCTTCAGAAGAAATTTATATTACGAGTTTTAACACTGATTTGCACTCTCTTTGCTGCTTTCCATAAAACTAAGGTTAGTTCTGCTCAGTCGCTCAGCAAGACAGACATACTACCTGTGTCTGTTTGAGAGACTACACCGTTTAACACACGCTAAAAATACTGGGTCTATGTGGCAAACGAGACATTTCTCATTATCCTTCTGCTTGAAATAGTTCCATGCTACAACCGGATGGGAATAAGGATCCATAATGTACTGCAGGATGCTGCTTGTGTAAACTTTCACTAGCTAAATCTTAAGTGTGCTGCATATGTAGGAAAATAAAGCACACTACTGAAAAATGTTTTGCACTTAAAATTGATTCACTAAAAATAAATACAGCATATAAGATCAGGAAATCTGAAAATCCCACTAAGCACGTGTTTAAAATTTGGTCGTGTCCTTTAAATTTTCAGAACTGGCACCTCCCAGTCTTTTTCAAAATTTTTTACTTCTAAATCCAAAGGAGGAAATTAACTTTTTCTTCAGCTCAATCTCACCTCAGCTTGGCATGAACTGATTCAAAAAAGAAGTTATTTCCCTTGCCCCTCTACCCAGTCTGAAATAAACACTGCTGGAAAGAAAAGCTTCCCTGTGTAAATATGAATGAAAAGCACGGACATTTTAAAAACTGTAAATGCTAAAATTTGCTCCACTGGAACCTATGACAGTAATAGTTACCTAATGCAGCAGATGAAATTGAGACATATTTACACAGCTTAAGTCAACCTTGAAAGTTAAAAATATTTCCCAATTCCCTACATAACTTTAAATTTGTCTCTTTCACATCCATAACATCTAGCAGGTTTAGACATCAATGAATACTGTCAATTTCATTTATTTTTTTTCCTTGATGGCTGTACTTTAAAGTATTAAATTAAAGAACTTTTTTTCCCCTTTTTACTTTGGTTTGTTTTTTTTTTTTTGTCTTCTTAAAGTCTTACAATTTTCTTCACCCTTCTTGGCCTATAGGTGGTGTAACCGCAAATTCTTCATTTTACTTGGGAGTCATCCATAGTGTCCAAAACAACAGATGGAGGCTGGAATATGCCGCAAACACTAAGTTAGAGATGGTTTTCTGAAGTCAGACAAAAAGTGAGATGAGGGAGAGACCCAAAAGGCCAGAAAATAGCACACCTGTGGTTCCACCCCACCCCACTGCGGGGCCCAGCCTGCAGCATCCCAGCGGCCTCCCCCCACCCCAGCTGCGCTCGCTGCAAGAGGAAGGCACCAAACCTTCACTACTGAGCACAAAACACACATTTGCCCCTTTCTGGGGCTTCTTCCTTCTCATGCTCAGGCTGATAATCACTACCTTTCACAAGCTTGGCCTTCAAATAGTTTTTGGGATTTAGCACAGAAAACCCCTGCATCTGCCAAGACTCAGCAAAACCACCAGCACCAAGGAATGTTTTCTTGAAAGCAGCTTTACAGCATCTTAGCTGATCAACAGCTTACGCATCCCAACGAGCCAATTCCATCTTTCCAGATCAGGCCACGTCATTGTTTTCTGGACCTCGCTGTGAATATTCAGCACTGAATAATCACAAGCTTCATGAGACCTGGGACCTCTGCGTTGGCTGCCTGCGCTCCAGAGGTGGCACCAGGAAGCAATCTGCATATTTTAGCAGATACTACTTCTAAAGCACTATGAAACCTCCAGGTTTCACCAAAAAGCAAGTTCAAGGGGCTGTGGAGACTCTTTCCCATTAAGACAAAGGACACTCTCCCAATCATGAGGTGGATGGCAACTGAACAGTCCTTCTCCATCTGCTCTGTGGCTCCATCACGCCCTGCTGGGAAAAGGACTTTCTGCTGATAGAGGGACTCAAGCGCAGCCCCAGAGCAGCGTTTGCCATGAGGAACAGGAACTGTTGCTGTTCTATGGACAGTAAAATGCCATGTAACTCAGATAAGAATACCAGGTACTTGCATTCACTATGACAAGGACTGTGGCTGTGCATAGGGAAGAGCCATCTGAAATCCAACATTTTCCCTTCCAGTTGCCTTATTCCCACTTAGGACTCCCTACAGCATTGTATCCAAACCTGTTTTGGGTGGCTTTAGTTGCTGATCTTCCTGCTCTGCTTGTCTTCCCCCTCACTCCAGACACGAAGCAGTGTGTGGCACAGCCAACTTGGGATGGTGACATAGGAAAAGAGCACAATGTACCCGGCTGGGCGGCTTAAAAAAGTCCTGCTGCTCTGTTTGCTATGACTATAACTGAGCCTGTGGCACTGAACTCACATCCACAAAGAGCAAGTGGCACAGTGAATCAAGCATTTAACGAGGCCAAGCCTCAGCTCTCGGGCTGCTCAACTGGGACCTACATTTACCTCCCAAACCTTGGGATAATTCTTTACAGCAGGAGGAGCTGGGTGATAAACAGCAGATGGGAGTGGGGAGGACGGAAGTCATTCTCAACCACATCATCACCAGCTGCTCTGTGTGAAATCTGCTGGCTGGAGCACAGGAGAGGACAAGCCAACAACGCCAGAATTACTCCCGAGAGTTCACATCACATATCTGAACACGGAGACACACAGAGTTTGTCCCACCTACAGAAATACAGCCATGGAAATAAGGAAAATGGGGAGGTGAAGAGCATGTCAGCTTTTCAAAAAGGAAGTTACTGAGAGCTCTGCTTGGACACCGGAGCACAGAGATGCCTGCAGAGACTTCCATGGCCTCTCTAATCACCAGTGCCATTCGCAGCATGACTTGGTGAGTCTCACTCAGGCTGCTATCCATGAGAACATTTACACTGACTCCTGAGAACAAGAAGAAATAAAAGAGAAGAAATGGCTTGGTGCAAGAGCTGGAAAAGAGCACTGAATGGGCCACGCAGGAAGCAGCACAAAGATGAATTCAAGGGGGGAAAGCAGGCTAAGGAAGAAAAGAGGATGCAGAGTAGATAAGGCAAGGGGGAAAAGGGAAGAAGTTTATACATCCCCATGCACCAGTCTGACTTTGAGAAGTGTGTCAGTTGCCTAATGCAGAAAAGCATTGCTTCCCGCCAGAGCCCAGCTCCCCTCAAACCAGTCCTGAGCAGCCCACTCCACTTCCTCAGGTTTCCTGGCTCAAACAAAAGGTTTAGGTGAGCACCTTGCAACTACCCTGCAGCCTGCCAGGCTCTAGACTAAGCCACTAAAATCAACTGACCGTGTATTTGTTGCAGAGAGAAACATGTCTTACAACGAAGTAAGGTAAGCAAATGATATGAAACTCATTACTCAATTTGTAAGAATTTCTGGCTTTGTTTTGATTTTTACTGTGAGTTTTTACTCATGTCCTTTAAAAGCTGTAGTTCAGATAGAAACAGATTCAGAAGGATGAGTGTGATGTGAGCTGGTACAAGGAGATGGTGGGGAGAATCTGTGAGATGCGACACAGCAACAACGGGTCAGTATTTAACAGCAGTTCAGACAGAACTAGTCTCAGACTATTCAGTACAGCCACTCTCTTAGTGTCTGCTTCCTCTCAGTGGTTCCTGGACCCCTCCCATGCTGGAGGTTCTTTTCCCCTCCTGCAGCTTCCTTGGCTTTACAGAGGAGCTGTTTGATAGGAAGGAAGATAATTCTGTCATTCCTCTGTAGGTTACACGGGGCCTGACAGGAATAAAAAGGAACAATCTAAGGCTGCTGCTTTCAAAGGGCCCCAGAGGAGTCAGGAACCCAAATGGTATATTGGCATTTAAAGATGTGCACTTAAAGGCTTAGAAACCCTTCAGACAAACCACTCTTACTACCCACAGAAGACAAGACATGAGGAGCAGACCTGCTGAGAGGCAAGCGGCCACTTTCAGAGCAGCAAGTCAGGCTAGTAACTCTTGGCAATCAGTGAACTACAGTTTTGCGTCACGTCTTACAGCAATCCTGACTGCTGCCGCCCAAGGGGAACAGGACTAAAGAGTATCAGCACCTGAAACACAGAGACAAGCTCACCTGATGGGTTCTGCTTACACCTCTTTTCTTTAGGTTTTTCTGTCCCCGAATGAACAGCTGTAATTGTGGTGAATTCTTGGATTAGTACAGGATTGTCCCCAAAACATAATACACAGTATTTTAGTAACGAACAACTTTTTTTACCATTCACTATCACCCACTCTGCTACTGCATGTGGGCTTTTCAACACCACTTAATTTCTCTTCAACATAGTTCCACAAAGCCACTTATTAACTTCAGAGGCAGACATAAGCCTCCCCCACAGATGCAGTGTAGCCCACTCCATGGAGAAATCCCTTCCCTTACCTGTCCATCCCAGCTAATGGCATTGCAACACCACACGTTTTGGTACTCCTGAATGGGGAATGGAGGGAGGCCAGCCTTTTCTGCTGGCATGTTATTTATCTCTGCATCAAGGTGCCGAAATTACATTGCAACTGGTCTGTTACGCTCCAATTAGGGAGCATAAGGGAATGTCAGTGTCCCACTTGAAGGCAGGGGGATACATTGGCAGGATAAAAATCTTGTGAAGAAAACTGTGTAAATGGTGTACCTAAAATTGTCTAGGCCAGTGGTTCTGTTTAATTACTACCACTTGGACTTAAAACCCAAAGGAAACTCCACAAGTGGGGAAAATTTGAATTCCTTCTAGCACATGTACTCTGGTCCCACATCATCACATCTGATATGCTGCTACCTCTGTGCAGCACTCACAAACAGCTGGACTCCAGCTGCAGTGATGTGTAAATAAACTGCCACATTTAGCATCACTGTAATATGCAAAGTGCTGTTCTACTCATAGTGCTCGAACTTCTCTTGCTTGTTGCAAACAGCTTTGTTTCACAAAGACTTCACTGATGCACAGACAAAGAACGAGGACTGCTTTATCTCCATCCATATTCCCCTTTCTCTACATCTTTGCCCCCCAGTGACAAATCTGTGCTAAAGTATGGAGACCTCGGGAGCAGGATCCCAACATCACCACTTTTTACAGGCTCTGGAGTGCCAGCAACCTGAGGTGGACTGAGAAGAGGACACCACCCCAGGAAGGCTAGCTGCTTACAAGCAGAAAGAAGGTACCCTAAATATATAAACAATCACCGACCACATCTGCATCCTGCTCTGGAGAGGGACATGGTAAGCAACAGCTGGAGGGAGTGAACACACTTACCGCTGGAGTTCTGAGAATTGCTGTTTGTTTCTTCAAAGTTGTTTTGCGCTTTGCCTTCCACTCTCCTGCTGAAAGCACTTTCTGCTGGGTGGAGAACAAAGCAGGGATGGTGACTGGTCAATACTGGATGCAGAAC
Source organism: Rhinoptilus africanus (assembly GCA_013400135.1). Lineage (NCBI taxonomy): Eukaryota > Metazoa > Chordata > Aves > Charadriiformes > Glareolidae > Rhinoptilus > Rhinoptilus africanus. The sequence goes on from VXBO01006808.1 coordinate 145,168, forward strand.
CACACAGACAGAAAGCAAGACAACATGCTCCTACACTACCTAATTACATACCCTGAACATAGCAGAAAGGTCAAATAACTAGTTTGGGAGGAAAATGGGCCAGATCCATTGAATGGATATCAGGTAGATACTTTTCTTGAACACGTTCTGGCTGAGGTGGCCTGGACTGGCTCTTAGGGAGCCCAAAACCACCAGCCCTGACTGAACCAGAAGGATCCCCTGCAAAAAACCCCCAACCCATACCTTCCTCTTCCTTAAGACAATGAGCAGCCCTTGAAGCCTCTAGCACAGGTGACCAGGCCTCCAGATTGAACTCAGGTCCTCACCACAATATGAAGAACGTCACCTACAGAAGCACTATGCCAGCTGTCCCTGTGCTTCCCAGTAACCTGCATTCTCTTCCCAAATATCATCCCTGAAAGGTTCCAGTGGAGGACTGAAGGACTGTCTCACAGCCTGCTCATGATGTCTGGAAAAGCTACAGCAGATCCTCTGGTCCCCTGTGCTTTCCAACAGCGAACTCATCCCCCTACCCCTCCCCAGGGCCAAGCAGGCAAGCCCTGCTCCTCTGCGCCGTGCTCTTGGCAGGTCACTTGCTTCGCACACTTCAGCAACAGCGCAGGGCCATTTCCCAGTAACTAGAATGGGAGGACTCTTCCAGCACGCAGAGGTGGTTCCTGACCCTGGCAGTAGCTGCAGCGTCCTCAAACATCACTGTGCAGCACAGCTGAGGGGCCCCCACTTTCTCAAGCTGGTGTCCCTTAGCACAAATTCAGCAGTACAAATAGTGTGAGGTCTCATCTCACTTCGTCTAGGTTTGTAATATCGGGGCAAATGTATTTACTGTAGTGACTCAAAGGATAAACTAGAAATAAATAAAATGAAAGGTGAACTGGACAAACTAATGTGTATGGTCTATGCTGTATACCAGACTCTTCCCATGCGTGAACTCATCCTTGGAGTCCACTGTCACACTATGGGTTTATCTGAACATGGCTTAGCAAGGCTCTGCTGGGCTCAGCGGCGTGCAAACTGTACAGGGAGGGAGCTGGGGGGAAGAAGTCTTTCCTTCAGGAGTGATGGGGACTGCTGAGAATTGCTATCAGATCATCACTTCATGATGTATCTCTGTGGACCACTGGAGTGGTGAGAAGTGCTGTCACGACTTTCCTGCAGCTCCCTGCAGCCTCACAGCCTCGCACGGGCTTTATGGCTGATGTGGCTAGAGAAGACCTCAACTGCACGAAGCTCCTAGCCCATGAACTCTGGTCCAGCCAATCCTTAGTGATCCTGAGCAGGCTTCTTAAATTCTCTATCATCTACTACATTCCTGACTCTTTCTAAAATGCAGGACAACAGGAAAACTTGGTAATCAAATCAGTTAAAAGAGAATCACATAAAACAGGGCTGAAAAGGAACTGAAGACATTAGCTAGTCCATCCCCCTTGACAGATAAATCATAGAAATTAGAGGCCTCAAGTAACCAGAATGTCAGATGGCACAGTGGGAAAAAGTGACTACAATGACATGGATTGTTTAGACCAACCTACCCCCCCAATCCGCCCCGAGACCCAGGTTCAAATCCTGGCTTACGTCACAAGTAAAAGTGAGTTGGAGGTCTCAAAAAATGTTTGGAAAAAAATTGCATGGTACTTTTGTCCGTTTTGTCCTCATCCCCATCCTTTTTTTTCCTTTTTTTTTTTTTTTTTTTTGCCAAGTCTGGCAATAAGAAAAATCTGGTTTAAGGCACCTCCTTGGACTTACTGTGTGTGTCCCTTCCACACAGGAGAGGGCACTTGACACAAGTTCTCTCTCTCTCTCTGTTCATACCTGAACCTTCTGCATGCAAAGCAAAATTATCTGTATAGAGAAACCAAACGCCACTCCACTAAGTGTCTGTGCAAACACTGTCAATGGAGTGGGATTCCACCACCTCTGGTATTATCCAGGCCCATGTGGAACGTCTCTAACCGCAGGACTGGGAAGGCATCCCTTCTGGAGACTGTCTTCCTGATAGGTGTTATGGTCAATGCATTTGTATCAGAAATTCAAGAAGCTGCTCTGATTGCATTTGTACAAGACACTGCCTTGAAATACACCACGGAAACGACACCACCAGATAGACAGGGCAGGACCCCCAGACTAATATTCCTGAAGGTCAATCTACCAGGCTCAAGCATCCTGTGATTCCTTCCTCCATACAGGAAGAGAACAGCTCTTTTTACCCAATGTACTGACACACTTTTAGATTAGAGAAGTGGTGGGAAGAAAGTGCTTTTACAAAAAGCATCTCCCAGTTACTGCCCAGATGAATCTGGCCTCTGACCCAGGAAGGCTCCCAGTTTTTCCACTTTTGGAAGAGACATGAAACTGGAAGAAGTTGTTGCAAGTTTAAGTAAATAATAAAAAAGGTTTTCAGCTTTAACTCCTGAGTTGGTTGAACTGGATGGACCTCATATCAGTAATTAAATTAAATAAATGTTTAGGAGGTACAATAACAATACGGCATCTCAGCACTCAAAAGCTCTAAGAAGACAGGTCACTCACTGCAACATCTGGTAGCTGCAGATGTGTGTGTCAGGGACAAAAAGCATCCCTGTTCAGCATCCTGTGGCCTGGAGAGCCACCACAGCCACTTCTGCTACTTGGCATCTGTCTGTGCCAGACATTTCAGGGGCGTTTAAACACCAGCTGATTAACCAGCCTTTTTTCTGTACTGAGATGCAATACGTACCTGTCAATCCCACAGATTTAAGAGACTGCTTCCCCGCTGCCTGGACACGTGAGCGCTATGTCTCACATCCTATTTATTAATAGCTATTTTTCAGTGCTCTTTGCCTTCTTTTGTTTTAAGGTTTGAACTTGTTTGGCAGGAGGAAATGGGGACTATGGGAGGATCTACCTTAACATGAGTCTTCTAACACCTCTGTAATGGTTCTGTACTATTAATTTTGCTGCTGGAGCCCAGCTTATCTCTCAATGGCTCCTGTGAGGAGTGGAGCACCATGAAAACACCTGTACTCCATTTCACTTCCTCAGGCACAGGCCTAGCCCTGAAAATATCTCCTTAAGGGAAACAAATACTAAATGCCAAACAAAGCTGCAAACAGAATGAAAATCCCCCTACCTGACAAGCCACGATGCCAATCCTTGTCAGGAAGCTCTCCTCAGTTTGTGACACCAGGATTTGAAACAGGGTCTTTTGTACCTCATGGTTAGCATGATGCTTAAAAAAAACAAATTGTCACTGGGAAGAGGTTATAAAGACCTACTCCTGATCTAAAATTTTATTTATAACGTGCCAAAGGATCTAATCCCCTCAACTGCTTCTGCGAGTAGCTTTTCTGGGACAGTCATGGATGGAGCAGACTGAGTCCAGGAAAGGTCAAGAGCCAACCCAGGGCAGGACTGGACACTAAGCAGTTAAGAAAGTTGATGGTAGAAAGGCAATTGGTACCTGTAATGGCCTTGCTTCCTGGGGATCCAGAATTTGGAGCGCGGAACATCTGGGATTGGGATGCCGGTGGGACACCGGAGGGGGTGCGGTGCAGGAGGGTAGAACATCGGTTTATTGAAGCCGGTGTTTTTTTGCTGGATTGGCTCGCCTGTGTCTTCACTGCCACGAAGAGTGGAGATCGAGAGAACTCTGGATATGAACACTCAGAACTAGTGCCTGGACAGTCAGTCAGCTCCCAGACCGTGTGCCTTCTGGGAGGGTTGCTTTCTAACAGCCATGCTCACGAATCCCTTGCGTGGGGACCTGCAGCGACTGTGGATCCACTGATCCCATGTAACAAAACTGGTTTCCCCACTCACCCGAGGGGACAGATTCTTGCAGTTGTTAGTTCCCTTCCACACCTTTAACTGCCACGTGACCAACCCATTCCTCCTCCAGCAGGAATCACCCCATCCATCCAGGAGTACCACTTGATTGCCATGGCCTGGCTGGGTGTACCTGCATGTCTCTCCTCCATTCCTATGTATGTAAGAGTTTGAATTTTGAGAGCAATTTCTAATGGGATACTCACAGCTCTGAATAGGGAGAAGTCTACATCTTTGTTACTTGAGCCTTGCATAAATCCTAGAGATCTCCAGCTACATTCCTTGTCTCATTAACTAAACACAAAGGAAAGGGGGCTGTTGGTAATGGAAGGGAATTAGGAGACAGAGTTCTCATCCTCCAAGTCAGGAAGGCCTTTTGGCCCCCAACTCTAGACTGGTGACATGTGGAGAAATTCCAAATATTAGTGGGATATGCTCTTTGTATGTATCTAATATTTTGGTCTCTGCAAAGCACAGTGAGGATCACCAGGAACATTCAATGCCAAAAGTCAAATGAAAAACCTTCGGGAGGACAGCCCTTTGTCTAGGCCACATGGATTAAAAAAGCAATTACAAAAATGGAGAAACAACCTAACAACCCCCTGCATTCCGCAGGGGCTTCTTCCATGGAAATTTGGACATAGCTCCTGAAGCCCAAGTCTCATTCCAACAATCTGCCATGAAGAATCACTAAGAAACAAGCTTCATGTAACCCACAGCCCAAGCTCGCTACCAGTAATTTCTAAAGAGTGATATTTTAGGATGCCTAAGTTGGATGGACAACACCAGCGCCTGTTCATCCTTTATACAGTGTAATTCAGAAATACTTATCCACACTGAGCAGTTCTCCGTCATGGACTGCCACGGCAGCACAACAGCCTGGCTCTGAAACAGGTGAGGAGAAAAGTCACCCAGACTGGGACTGGATGCTCGTTTCCAAAATCCCACAAGACATTATAGACCTTGAATGTGAACCGCTCTCATCTTCCCCGTAACCAGCACTGGAGAGCGAGGATGTGTAGATTCATAGTAGCTCGCAAAAAGATACTCAAAGGAAACAGTTTATTGTTTCACTTGATGTGATACACAGATCCAAGATGACGCTTCCTGTAAATGCTAGTGTGCTTCTGCAGCAGAGTCTGCACTAGGTTTTCTCATCGTTTAGGTCAAGATACTTCTCCTCTGCTTGGTCTCTGGCCAGCTGAATAGGCAAGAGGCTTGCTTTTGCTTCCTGTACTTCAATCTCCATGGATAATCCTCCTCCAGTTGCTGCCAAACTGCCAGCAAAAATGCAGTCAGATATGAAAATTCCCGGTTTACATGTCATCTAGTTTCCCAAGAGGCCCGTTCCCACCAATTGTTGCTTTATTTTCCGTCCATACCAAGAGAAGTAGCAATCCGCCAACCATCCAGTGTCAGAAACAAAGAGCATCATTGCGAATCCTCTGCAGTCCAACGACTGCTCTCTGAGATCTGAAGAATGAAGTCTCAACACTGTGAGGACCTTCAAAATTACTTCTTCTTCCTACCAACTTAAACAAACAGTACGTCTTCAAATTCAGACCCAGAGAGCAGGCTGCTCCATCTGACGCTAGACAGAGACACAGTTTGAGCCAGCAAGGCAAGACAGACAAAAGAATATTAGTTCTAGCAGCCTGGATGATGCTAGTAATTAACGGGAAAAGAAGTTTTATTCTTGAGCTCATCAGATGACAAATTCCTGCTGAAGACAAAGTAACCCAGGTAGAGACGACCACAGAGCTCCTCTGCTCTGAAGTCATCTGCACTGTGGAACTCGCTGCCTCAGGCTAATGAAAAGCCAAGTTCAAGATATTTACAAAAATGTAAATACTGAGTTGCTGAATGGTTACAAAAACCTCCTACCTCCAAATCTGCAGTTAGACAGCAAGACCAGAGGCAGCACTGTAGACAGACGATCCCGTAACTGCTGCTATGAAGTTTTCTAAACTTTCTCACAAAGCATCTGAGATATGCCCCGTTGAGGCTGACACACTGGAAAAGGGAAGGCAGAAGAATAATGTAGAGGGTAAGTCTCTCTGGATGATCTCCAATCACTTGATAAACTGAGTGTACTGTGCTACAGCTGCCCAGAACAGCACGGGTTGTGCTAAAGAATCCAGATGATACAGATGGTACTGAAAAGATGGGTGGCTCTGCCTTGGTGGCAGCAAGAAAGATCTTGTTCATTGCTGTTGTCGGCGGTGATGGCTGTAGAGGAGCTCCCAGGGCAATGATGTAGCTAAAAAGAGTGAGGTTCTCTTTGGGTATGCAATCAGGGCACGTTCAAAGGGGATGGGGAAGACAATGTTACCTCTAAGTTCCTTCACTAGACCCGGTACTGGTGCATGCCCTTCACAGAGGTGGTTAACAGACTTGAGAATATTCATATGAGAAGGCAAGAGGAGAAATAAAGGACAAGAACAGCAGACCTTACAATGGAAACATCGAGTCACTCCTCTGGCTTAACTGGGAGGTTAGTCCCGATGAACTTGACAGCAGGTTATACAAAGGTCTAGCAAGGACAGAAATTTGGTAACTTAGTCCTCCTTCACTCAGCAGACAAAGTTATAAATAGGATCCAGCATCTGAAAGCTACAGCTGGGTATTTTTAGTCTTAATTTAGTGAGGATAATAATTCATCAAAATAATTACCTTAAGAGGTTGCTGTATTTTCTGTCACTCTTAACAGCAAGATTAGATGTCTCTAAAACATGTATGTGAGCAACTAATCAAGGCAATCCTAGAGCATCCATTGTTCCGGTCAGTCCAGAGATCAGTGGTCCCTCATGGTTTTCCTGTCTTTGCCAAGACCTTCAAGCTCTGTGAAAGGCAAGCTGCGACAGTGAAGCAGAAAATCTGGCAGACATTTCAACATGTCTCCTCTAAAGGCACATAATTCCACACCCTACCACAATGAGCCACCACAGCAGAACAGAGGTCAGCTTATCTCAGTAACTTTTTTCAGGTAAAAATTGTGGTAAATCCAGGTAGAAATTCCACGTAAAAAATTCCAGGTAAAAATTCTGGCTCATAATTTGAGTATCACACTCTTCCTGAAAGATCCTGTCAGTGTGGGGAAGGAACCATTCGGATGGATCAGATGGAATTATACCACCATTTCTGGAGAAAGCCCGATCTTTAATCAATATGATGGAGAGTGATTCCTTAACAATGGCCTGAAATTCAATATGCTGAGCGGAAACCTCTGCTATTAGAAACAGGTCTTTCCACAAAAAAAACCCTGTGCTCAAACTTACCAAATTCTCAATGTGCTTCTTTATACATACATACAAATATTGCCAGTGGAACGTATTACTAAGGCACTGTGGGATCAGAGAGTGGGAAAAACACCTGAACTCACAGATTTCACTCCTGAGATGGAGGAAGCAAAGACACACCATCCAACTGGAATCTAGATCTGTTTTTCTCTTGCGGAGGCAGGACCTGTGTTGAAACTAAATGTGCTACCGGAAAGGATCTCTTTCCCTTAGAGAAAAAGCCATGATGGCAGCTGCCTTGAAGAAACACCGTGTTTAAGCACTTCTGATGAACAAATTGTATCCAGCGTCCTTCACAATAAGAAAAGTAATTGAGCAAAGAGGCTTGACGAACTTCCTTGAGCATCTCAGGTGTCAGGGTTAATGTAGATCTGTCTGTCCCCTGTGGAGACAAGTACAATCACAGGGCTGGCAGGGCAGGTCTTTGACAGCTGAGGAGCATCCCACAACCCCTTAGAGAGGTGAGCAAGCAGGACCAGAGATGACAGCCAGGTTCAACCATCAGTCCAGATCATGAGGAAATTCACAGCAACGAGACTCGCCTGCGGTCAAGCTGGGAAGTAGCAGGATCAGCTCTGGTGAGGATAACCAGGGCCAGACACATACCAGTGATCCTCGTGGAGGTCCAGAGTGATGAGACAGGGTTGACATCAAGCTGGGAAGGCAGTTTATGGGTTTGGGGGGCAGACCAATGGGATCCATGGGCATGGCTACAACTGACCTGGACATCAACATCCTACAGTGTAGCTCAGGCAGGGACTGATGGTTCAGAGCTGAGCTGAAATAGAGGGTTTGAATGTGGGCGGAGGCCCCATGTGAGGCTGGCCAGGGCCATTAAGACCCAGTAGCACACTCAAGGCCCCGACATCACTTTAGATTTTCATCCTGGAAGGAACAGACATGGATAGCTGGGCAGATTCCCGCGCTCTCACCACATACTTCCATGACCAGTCTGTTGCCTTAGCTGCATTTACCAGAAGAGGATGCGGTGAGTGCACACTCCTGAGCCTGGACTTACCAAGCTAAAACCCATTCTTGGTTGATTTTCTAGCCAGTCCACACCGCAAGCACACTAGGTTTTCTCTGCACTGCAAACACATCATCTAGGAGCAATCATAATACCTCAGCCACCTGCAAATGTGGCAAATCAGTTCCATCTTACACAGCAGACAGAGCGTGGAGGAGGACAGAAAGAAATCTCTGAACTGTCCCCCTGCGCACCTCCGTTCAGTGACATTTATAAAACTGGGACAATGAATGCGCCTACAGTCCACTTTTTTTGGAAACAGCCTCCGACACCCTTCTTAGAAAGAGTGAATAGGCTGACAGAAACAGCATAAGAGTATCTACTTAAAAAGAGTAATAGCCCAGTTCTAAGCATATGAAAAAGCCCCTACCCCTCCCTAACAAAAGGGAACTTTCAAAGGAGACGTTTGGCATTAACAATTCCAGGGAACCCCACAGCAGAGCTCTTTTCCACACAGCAGGTATCCAGCAGCACTGACCAAAAATGATCCAGCAAGGCCTACTGACCCTGCAGGATATGAGTCCTTGTTTCAGCCCATTTTCAATAATTTTTAATCCATTATCACAGAAAACCAGAAAGACAGGCTCCGGAAGGGAAGCTTGCACTCAAAACCCAGAAAAAGGTGAACTGGTAATGCTGAAGTGTTTTCCTTACCCACTCCCACTCTCACTAATTTTTCTGCATTTGCCTTATAATCACAAGAACAAGACCAGTGTAAAAACACAGTCTCGGCTTTACTTGACTAGGGCACGAGAAAAGCTAGTTATGCTCTTCAAAAGTCATGCATTTACATCTGCCTCACAGGACCTTGGTTTATAGGAAGAGCAGAGGCTGAGCACCAGAAAGGTGGGAGGATGTAAGGGCCAGCCTGCCTCCTATAATCACGCCCTCTCCTGCACGCTCATCAGGGTTAGTGGTTTGTCTCTGTAAATCATAAATCTTACTGGTCATGGGAACTAGGAGAGGAAAAAAAAAGGTTAAAAAAAAAAAGGAAAAAGAAAAAATTATGGGGAGGGGTTTAAACCTTATGAAAATATTATCCTGATCTGATCTTAAGCATCCTCAAAGTTAAAGATATTTGCTGAAAGGACTGGAAACCCATCTGCACATCTCAGTGACAAGTCTGAAGCAGGGGCACCTTCTTTAGCTTTCACAAAAGTTACAGCAGAAACCATGGTGCAAGAATGGCTTCAACCCCAGTATTCAAAAGAATGCGCCTCCTCCTCCCAAAGTGGCTTCTGGTAGTCAAAAATGGGCATCTGCAGCTGCGCTCTGCGCTGGGAGAAGGGCAGTGTCTGGGCGGACTGTTCGTATCTGCAGTCAGACCTGCAGGGCCCGTTTCAGGCAAGTGCCTCTCACAGAACAGTTGTGTTTTTCTTTCTATGCTGGACAGGCTGGACTGGAACCAGCAGCCTATTACTACAGATGGTTGGGAGGGTGGAGAGATATTCAGGTTAGGAGGGTGGAGAGATATCCATAGCGATAAAACTCCTTGAAATGGGAAGTACTGGGAAGCTAAGAATCTGCTATTGCTGAGCAGAGATCCAGTGCAGAGTCTTACAGCACACTGCTCCTTAGCTATCTGTACAGGAGTGGATTAGACACACCAAAGCCTTGGTGTCTGAGGGGCCATCTACACTAGGAGATTGACCTACTGCTGATCACCATCAATAGCTTTTCTGAGGACCTGAAAATACCAAATTAAGAGGTGGAGTTTGTGGGTGCAGGGATGTTTAGGAATAACTGTTACGTGTGGAATCATAAGCCCTGGGTTAGTTCCCTTGGGCAGGTGGGAGACAATAAGACTAACTTTGTGATCATGGCAGTAGAAGTATTTTATGCCCTACACCTTCTACCATGACCTTGGTCCATCGCCATGCTCCAGAGAACCTGTACAGGAGCTGCCAGGAGCCAACAAGCCATGACCCACCTTAAAAGTGATACTCTGGTGGACACCATTACCAATTTATTTCTATATATGTCTAAAACCAAAGCCGCCTTAATATAACAACTTAAAATTTGGTGAGGAAGGAGTGTGCACTCCCTCTGCTGGCTGTGGATGAGCAACTAAAGAAACCGACTAAGCTAATGAGATCAGCTCATCCCTCCTCTTCATCAGCCAAAATGCCGGCAGCTGGACAGACCTGGGCAAAGAGCAACCATGGTGGCTCACAGCAGTAAAACCACAACGAAGCACAGGCCGACGCTATGAAAGAAGCATGAAGTTCAGGTATAAAGAACTTCTCTGCATACTTTCAAAGCATCCAAAACCAGCATGCATCAAGAATTTCTCTCAACTATTTCACTAAGATTTTGCACTAAATTACAGCTAATTGTTCATTAAAACCTCCCCTTTGTCTGGGGAGTGCAGACTGCAATGTTGTGTAGTATGCTGAGAACTGCCTCTTCCCGAGCTCCCTGAAATAAATATTTTATTGCCTGTGATTTAGTAGCAAGCTGCCAGGGTAATAGACATGATTTTGAAAACCAGTTTTAACTCACTGTCTGAAATAATTTCTCAGAAGCTCGTAAGAAAGATGCTTCTTCCCTAGCATGTACGTTCACTTATTATTTAGGGGAGTCCAAAAATTTTGTGCATCACTTTAGGTACCAGAACCTTCAGTTAAACCACAAAATAAAATATCAAACCCCCAACGACCTTACGTAGAACTGCATGGACTTTGGTAAGACCTAACAGTAACAGTGTCCCTCTGAGAGGAGATTCCAGCTCCGCTTTACAGTGCCCTGGTCAGCACACCACCTACCCCCTGCCAGCTGCAATCCCACGGGTCCAGTGGAAGGATCCACAAGAACGACACTCTCTCCTGCCACCAACCACCGTAAATCAGAGTCTGTAACGAAATAGATCTCCAGCAGGATACTCACTAATAGGTGCATGCAGCGCCACATGTTCTTGGTAGGGAGTGTAGTATTTGTACTGCTTGCCACAGAATTCACAGGTGTAATTGCCGGTTTCTGTGAAGATGAAACAAATACAAAGATCAGAAAGGAGTGCAGCACACTCTCACACGCATCTCTGACTTCCTGACTTTTTACACAGAAACTGGCCATGTGACAAAAACTTGAACATATTCCTCAGGCATTTGGAACTTATCTGCCCTGTGAATCACACATCCTTTTCCCCAACAAGAGTTAAAGCCAGTGTCCAGAGTGATGGACCGTGCATAAAAAGTCCAGTAGAACTGAAGATTATCCCAAAATAACAGAGATTACCCAAAAATTACAGACAAGTAAGTGTGCAAAACAAAGAGAGAATCCATTTATAAAGTCAGATGTTTTGCCTTCTGATTACACACAGTTTGTCATGTGTGGACAACAGGAACAGTCCAACTAGGAAAAAAGTTGTCAAGTTTATTTCTTAATGACAGAACTTTCACATTAGAATTGTGGATTTCTCTTGCAGGAGGAGGGGCTCTTCTGCAGTAACTGTGCTAATTCCTGCTTTGGGATTACTTGAAATAATGAAGTACTGTAACCATACACTGACACCTCCAGCTCCTGCCAGTGCTGGGAAGGATGGAACTGACAGCAAGCTGCAAGCCGAAGGAAAATCCAGGCTTAATCATCTATTTCCAAAATGGAGAATTCAGAGAAATGCCTCGGGCAAACTGTGGTCTGCTCTTTGTTTCACTCTGATCTCTTTGATGAGCCCACCACAAAGGCAATGTGAATGCCAACTCTGCCAATACACCTTAAGACACTCTAATTGCTGCTGGCTTGCTTTCCTCCTGAACCTCTTTCCTCTTCTCTTTGCAGAGCTCTTGAGCAGAAAACATCACAAAGCTGCATTTCTTAGTGCCAGGGCTGCTGGTGTTTGGTGTTATGTGAACCTAAACGTATCTTTCAGCGCCCCCAAGGTCCCAACACCTCTGCATAACACAGCGCTTTCTGGTTTTCCTAGAGATACTCCAGCTAACACCAGATTTGAAACCTTTTTCTCTTTTGTGTTTGAAACGATAATAACTCATACTTGGACCAATCTTCTGGAATGGTTCCGGTTCCTCCTCCTTCACTTCATCTGCTGCTATGACGGCCTGGTCATAGGGGTCTGCAAGAGAACAGAACCAGGAAGAGAGGTGACAACCCCCTCAGGTTTTCCTTCTACAGCTGCATGGGCACTGAGCGCTTCTGCATCTGTAATGACATTTCGATCTGTAACAAGATTTCAAGACAGGAATTATAAACCCAATGTCCCCTCTGTCTGACCTGTCCCTCTTCCTCCTCAGGTGCCCCAGGCAGTTATCACCCACCCTTCCAGCCCAGTAACATGTCTTGTAGGTATATAATGTTTTAAAAAATACAAAGACTGAAAAAACACATTGTAAAGCCTGATTCACATTTTCTGATTGTGAAATCCTATCTAATGATGTAATACTGTCTGAAAGTGGGCACAGTGATGCAGTCTGCAAGCAAGTCACCTAACAAATACTGACCAGTAACATTCTACCACCTAATAGCACAGCTAGCAAGAAATGGGAACCCAACCCATTTAAAAAAAAAATAATAATTTATGCCTTGAACAATTCACTAAATCATCAGAGACATGAAACATCTGGTTCTTTGATCTTCAAAAGCCTATCAAGTGTATCTACAACAAAAGCCTGGTATCTACTAGGGCTGGGCATCAACCTGCTGGCTGTACGCTTCGGGGGAGGGAGAGAGGATGCTCCTCTCCCGTTGCAATCAGTGAGAAAACTCCTTACAAGTGCAGAAACGGACCTGCTGTGCCTGAATTACCGAATGCTTGAAAAGGTTTGTGTAATAAAGCACATGAAGGATCTCAGCTTACCTGCCCGGTTTTCTGGGGCCCCTTCCACACTAAAAACTAACATAGAATAGAAGAAGGAGGGGAAGAAACAAAAGATAAATTAAATCCTCTTAAATGGCCTTGCTTTCCTCCTGTATTCCACGCACCGCTTCAGCATATTTCAGCCCCACAGAATAAACCAGGCTTTGTGCCCCAGTCCCTCCTCTTCCCAGCAGCATCCACACAGGAACTATTTAAGCATGCCCAGCCCTAATATACACAAATGCTCAAGGCCTTTGTTCTGACACTGGCAGAGCCCCACGTGAAGTTCAGATGCACAGCTGCCTCACACTTGTGTTTGCTGAGACACAACCAGCCCCTTGGAGGGACGGAGACAAACAGTGTCATTGCAAGACACACGTGGAAGCTGTGTCCAAAGCCCTCTCGTAAGCCTAGGCAGAGCTCCCTGATCCATAGCTAAGAAGACACATTTCTGACAGGAGCAGACATGTCCATCTCACGGTGACTTTCAGTCCCAGTAATTTAATTTTGGCTCCCGATGGGAGGAAGGGAGCTTGTGGTGGAGCACTGTAAGAGAACGCTGGCTGTTCTTAGAGCATGTTCAGATGTCCAGGTGTTCCAGTTAAAAACAGTAATTTTTTTCAACACCCCACATTGTGAAAAATCACTTGCTTTATCAAGACAGTCCAGCTATTCAAAACCTTCTGCTTTCCAAGCGGCCTCTTTCTAAACTCTGCCAGGGGTCCCTCCATGGCCAAGTGAGGACCAACACCGACAGGCTTGTAGCATACGCAGCGAGGGTTTGGAGTATCTGTGGGCTCTGAGTTGAGGAGCTTTAGATGCCTAGTTAAGCGTATGCAGGCAAGCCAAAGAAAGTATGTTGTTTTTATTTCCCCCAATATAAAAAAAACCCCACTGCTTCAGGAGGAGGGTGCCTGCTTCTGCCTGAGTGTCACCAGCCGAGGCCACATCTACATGCACAGAAGAAAAACTGGCCTGTAACATCCACCGAGAACTGCATCAGTTCACTACCACAGTGATTAACAAGAATGAAGCAACATTTCTCAAGTCTGAAATGTGTTTTCTCATAGAGGAGCATGTTGGGAACAAACCTGCGAAGCAAAAAATCAAAAGACAACCAACTCTTACCCAGCGAGTAGCCAGACTGACAGTTCACCTTGAGGGACTCAGTTCTAGCACACCCGTCCTAACCAGGAACCTCACTACAGGGAGGAGGACTGCAAGGACCGCGGGTCCCAGCAGAGGGTGTTATTTTGATGCATGCAAAGTGAATCAAGTGCAGTAAACTTCTTCCTGCAGTGCCTGTGGCCTGTGCCTCCACTGACAAAGGCAAGCGAGCCATGCTGTGCAATACCCTGTACAACATGGGCCGCATGGTCCTACAGAACCACGTTTTGGCTTTCCCAATGACTTTTCATTCTAATTTGGGTGTCTTGAGTGTCAAAAGAGTACTCACCATCCACGGCATGTAGGTCTCTGTGCTCTTGGAAGCAGCTATAATATTTATATTTTTTCCCACAAATGTCACACGTGTACCTAAAATTGTCTGTAGAAAGAAGAAAACAGGCCACTTTAGAAACTCTGAGGTAAAAGGCAAGCAGTCCAGACAACGCTGCTCAATCAGACACCCCTGTGCAGTTACATTCATCCCACACGCTCTGTCAAATCTCTAAGGCACGCAGACAACCACTGCTTCACGACGTCCCCCCAGGCTATGGCTCGGGACACATCCTGATCTGCTGTTTCCTACTCGGGCAGCCCTGTCCTGCAGCATGGCCTCCCTCAGACCGCGCAGCAACAGACGCAGAGCAGCAGGCCCTGCTGAAATCTCCGTTGGAAGTTCAGGGTTATAGTAGGCAAGTACTGGTCAGAATGGGGACAAAGTGGCAGAACTAAACACAGAGGTAATGCACATGCTGTTAGAAGCCAAAGCTTAAATTTCCCAACTACAACACAGACCGTCTGTGCCTGCACGCTCAGACCACACTGGGGTCTCACTGCTGCTGCTTACTGGTTACTGACTGCATCCAGGATCCCACATGGGCACGTAACAACAACCAAAACCAAAGGGAACCAACAATCCAAACCACACAGGACAATAAGGCGCTCAATGAACAGGAGGACTGCTGGAGCCTGCTTTCATGTATGTTTGTATCCTGGACCTGTGCCCCACCAACCTTCATCCCAGCAACAGCACACCCCATTCAACAAAGCCATGGGAAAGACATGCTAAAAAGCTTGAGATGCCTATGAATTCATCTTGGTCTGGCTGGGGACAACTAACCACAGAATGGTTTGGGTTGGAAGAGACCTTAAAGCCCACTCAGTGCCCCCCCCTGCCCTGGGCAGGGACACCTCCCACCAGCCCAGGCTGCTCCAAGCCCCGTCCAACCTGGCCTTGAACCCCTCCAGGGATGGGGCAGCCACAGCTTCTCTGGGCAACCTGGGACAGGGGCTCATCCCCTCACACGCCTGCCTCAGCTATCACATCAGTGTAAGAGGATTAATTTGCTCATCAACTTGGTGGTTTTTTTCCATCGTCTGGTATCTGACAGACACCTCGGGGTACAGACTGACATCCATAAGTACTCGCCCCACTGCAACCTGCAGCACTGGACTTCTCAGCCGACCACAGCAGCCCATGGGTTGCGTGCTACTAGCCCGCTGTAAACGAAGTGAAATGCATCAGCTTGTATGGGCACAAAGGATCTCAAAACTAACGTGTGTTACTTCAGAGCAGGAGGAAGGCAGGAGTGTACACATCAGCTACCGCAGCTCCACTGACGAGCTGCCGTTCAGGAAGCTCCCCTGCAGGAGCTCAGCTGTTTGTATTCATGTGGGCATACAATTAGAGAAGTTAAAGCCCTGTTTCTACCTCTTCCACACTGCATTCAAACACACCAAACTATGCATATTAAGTAAGCTTTTATTTTACTTCTCTAATAATTTTATTTTTAAAATAAGTAAATATTTTAAGCTAGTATGCATTGGTACAGTCTAATCGCTCACTTGGGTTCACTACTGAGGTCCCTCAGCACATGGGCCTTCAACACTAAACAAAGAGTCACTTTCCACCCCTTTATTCTGCTTGGCAGAATGAAAGTAGAAGCTATGGTGATCTATAAGAGAAAAATGCCAAATATAAAAGCTGTTAAATGGCCAGGCACTGGAAGTTTACTTCTGCTACCAAAAAATATTTTGTATCTTAATCAGAGCACAGCACTGCTAAGCTAGATCTAAGGGATTTTGAAAAGCCTGGGCTGAACAAGCGAGACAGAGCCCAGGCGTATACACTGAGATGAAAAGGCCCGGCTGCTGCAGACAGCGCGCTGCTTAAGGAAGAAGAGGAGGAGAAGCAAAACGCGACTGTGAGAACATTGAAGCGAGGAAAGCAGGGGTGGGTAAAACTTAACTATGTTTCATCGTAAAATCTTATGATGAAACATAGTGGCCATACAAGGGTGCTGAGGGTCTGTCCCCCACATCCTTCTCCACAGCAAAGAGAATCTAATGATTGCTAGTGAATATCCGTGTAACTGTTGAAAAAAAATACAGCAGCAAAAATTCGTCACGTGTCATCAGTAACCAGTTCCACATCACTGGGTGTCCCAAAGACAAGAAACCAACCTCCTTTTTGAAGTGTAATGAGCCATGTGGTGGATGAACTGAAGATTAATCCTTCAAAGGAGTACCAAATACCAAGCACTTTCAGTATCTCCCGTTGGAGTACGAAAACTGTTATAGCCTCAGTTTGGAAGAAAAGTGCTCAATAAATAAGGACACTTATTAGAACAGAATAGAACTAAGCACTAGGCGCACCATCTCACAGACTCAAACCGGCACGGCTAGTTGTAGTTGCTGTAAGTTAGGAGAGATTGTGGGGATCTCATTGCCATCAGCACATGCTGGGTATGGTCACTCCCTTCCCTTGGCAGTGTGGGCAAAATTTTACATGATCAAAAGTGTAACAGCACACCACAAGAGAATAGGGTTTTGCTTGTTTTGTTAGGGACTGTTTTCCCTAAGGAAGAATGACCTCCAGAGACTATAGTGAAACAAGTCGTTATGAGAAGTAAGCATTTGTTCCAGCCGGTCCTGGTACTAATCTCCTCCGCGACTCTTCAAAGGAGGTAACACCCAGCAAACGGTGCCAAGCCTCAGAGACAAGGAGGTTTATGGAGAATTCAGAGAGTATCAGGAGGCTGCCGATGTGTAGCTAAGCTTCACCCTGTCTGAAAGACGACTCTTCCAGGGCTGCACCCAAGTGCCAGACTTCTTCCTTACCCAATAAAGCCATCTGTGCTGAAAGCCGTCAAATCCTTCCAGTGTTCCTCCCAGCAGCGACAGCTTTCTGAGCAAGAAACTCACTCAGCAGAATTAGCCTGTACGCTACTACTTTTCCTGCTCTGGGTTATAACTACTAGACCAAGGCCGACTCTAGCTGGGGCACCATACCCAATATATGCAACAACACAGCTTCCAATGTGAAGAGCCGCAGAGGACTCGGAGTGCCCAGAAGTGCTGCAAGCCCCCACTGCAACCCCCACCTCTAAACCTCTGAAGACACAGTACCAACCAGAGCCAAACTAATGCTACTTAAGCAAGTCTGCTCAGATTCAAGCTGTCTCCTATCACCAGGTAGACATTAACACAGTGCAGCTCCACCAAAAGCAAAAACATACCAACAGGCACTATTAGGACTTAAGGAAAGAACGACTAGGACTGTTAGTACTAAGAAAGACACTAGCCACTAGCACAGAGGCTGAGTGCTGTCCCTTACTGGTATTCAGGCAGCCGTCCTGCAGAACACATCCTTGCTGCAAGCTGAGCAATCGCCGTATCACACTGCTGCAAATCTAGACTTTCCAAATGCTTAAAAGACATGTAGTTAAAAAACCAAACTCCAGCAAATATCAAGACTCATTGAGTCTTTCCAAGGGGAGCAGAGATTCCGGGAAGAAGCCTAAGGAGCCTTTATCCCTAGTCAGCCCACGTTTAATCTCATGCAATACACGCATCAAAATACAGCATCACATCTTACTAGAAAAAAAGGCAAGCAGCAGCCTTCTTACAAGGCAGGTCCTCAGATACAAAGGACTGGCACACTGAGTTGGCAAACAGGCAGGTTTTTTTCAAGTATCCCAAGAAATAACTCTGCGGGATGTAAAAGCATTTTTGACTGCTGTGCTTGCAAGTGTACCTCCACTAAAAGCCAAGGACCGTGCTGCTCTTTCCTGCCTGTCTCCAGGGGCTGCTGCCGGCTGGCTCCTGCCATGTGGCCTGTGTTCAGCAATGACGCTGAAATACCCTGCCCTAGGGATGATCAGCCAGGTCATCTTCCTTCCCAGGTGTTGTATTAAACATTCTGAAATTTTTTTGTTGTTGTTTTGCTTCAAACGTTCAGCAGAGAAGAAAGCACATACTTCATTTTGTCATGAAAGAAGGAAGGCAGAGAACACATGCCCAACAGTGGCAGGCAGAAGAGGCTTCTTTCCTTAGGGCGCTTGGACCAGGGACTCGGTGGATTTTGCTCTAGAAACCCAGGAAGGGAACGACAGTGATGAGAAATTTGTTGAAAGGTCAGGACTTCACAAGCTGAAAATACAGATCACTCAAGCCACCCTCCTAAGTGCAGGAATCCGAGATCACAAAAACTGTGTACAAACTCATTTCCAATGGGCTCAGAGAGCTCTGTGCAGCATCAGAGAAACCCAAACTGGAAACAGTTACATACGTCATCCCAATGACATCCCTGCAATGATGACAGCACATCCCAGTAAGGGTCCAGAATGATGGTCTCTCCATAAAAAGGCTGGGGGACCTTCTTTAAGGACTTCTCCATGGTGAAGAACAATTTTCACCTGACCCAGAATTCATCCTGACCTTTCAAATGGAAGAAGCCACAAAAGCAACTCGATAGAGGTGCTCTCACGACAACTAGGCACTTTGCAGGTACTCTGAATCCTACTGTTACACAGCACTGCAGAAATAGCTGTCTAGTAGAGACAGCCTCCAAATGTAGAAGGGCAAAACTGCTGAACCTGAATCGATCACAACAGCTTGATGAATTATTCCTAAAATCCAGCAGCGTTCCAGGTCCCAGTCAAGAAAAAAGCAGCAAAATTAAAAAAGAAGAGTGGGCAGTCTGGACAGCACTGCTTGTCCTGCCCCATGCTCAGGGTGGCACCTTTACACCAGAAGGTGTGAGAATGGCAAAGGAAGCACCGAACTCCAGGAATTCCACATTCCTGGCTTACCTTGGGAAACAACATTTCCCAATCAGCTCATAAAGTCCAGCAGCATCTCTGAAAGGGGAAGGGGGCTGGTTTTCTTACAGTTAAGCCCGCTGCAATACATTTATCTGTCATCTCTCTATTTGAGGTTGTGATGTTCCTCCCTCCAAACAGGCTTTCTCAGTGAGGCTTATGGGACAATGAGTATCAGCATAGTCCCTCCAGCCACAGCCAATGGATCACAGGAGAATCCATGAGATGTTCTGATGCTCAATTTCATGTTCCATATCCTGAAAATCTGCTGGCAGATGCTGGAGTCCTTACAAGTCTTGCTGGTGATAAACACGGGAGTGGAGCTGGTGAATGGCCGCGTAGCAGTACCTGAAAAAAGCACTATTTTCCCTGGGATGTCTGCCCTGCTGAAAGGAACCACGAGCAACTCCAGCGCTCTTCAGTAAGAGCCAAAGCCACCATGAATAAACCACCTGATGCAAAGAAACAGGTAAGGCTGGCATCTTCTGAGATATGTGTTACATGCTTGTCACTGGGAACCCCCTTTCCGAGCACACAGACTACCCGAGCAGCCTCCCCAGAAGACCCAGGGTGAAGCTACTGCTTCCTTACAACCGAGCAGGGAGCAAAAACATCTGGGACCCTCACTTGTTTCTGTGGATTCCATCCAGGGCAGCACAAAGACAGCTCTGGAGAGAGGCTTCTTCTCCCTTTCCGCAGCCAGAGGGGCACCTAGATGGAAAGGAACATATTTATGGCTTCCTAAGCTAGCAAGATATTCCCCGCGCAGGTTCAAGGACAACTCCTTTGACCTAACCCTTTGGCATCTTTAGGGGCTTCCTTTTAGATGGGGGACTGGCAGTGGGGAGAGGTGAAATGCGAGTTTGCAGACACAGGTTCATAGACCTCCATCTACTCTTCACTCAAACTGTGCTCCTGCACAGAAGTTATGGGTTTTACACCTGCATTTTACAGCCAAGTAGAGCGCTGCCAGTAAAATCAGTTGCAATCTACATCAGAGCTCAACTTGAAAGGTGTCTAATGGCAAAATTCCTTGAAAAGGGAGCAGGACCAAGCCCAAAGTCAGCAGCAACCCCTTAAGAGGATTAAAGTATTCAAAGTTACATTAGTAAGGATTAAATAATAATAAAATCCAGAAATTTGGAAAGGGCAGAAACCCTCACACACAAAGGCACAAGCCAGCTCCTAAGTGGGGGTTAGGAAAAAACTTCCCCTGTGGGAAAACTATTCCAAGATCACTCATTTCATGATCATTTACTTCCTTCCCACAAACATTTGGCCTTTGTCAGGAACACGGGAGACATCTGGGCACACACTGGCTTAATCCAGCATGGTGCTTCACAAAGGGGTGTCCTCAGGCTGCAAACTACCAAGTCAAGATAAAGGTAATCCCAACCTCTCACACAGAGGGGCAAATCCCTTGAAATTACCAAAAAACGGTACAAGATGTTAGCTCACCTTCAAGTTGCCTAGGGGCTACATGCCAGGTGAGAGGGCATGGAGCCACAGGCTTGTGCTCGGTTTCTTGCTGAAGCGTTTCGGAGCTTAGTCCCAGCTCCCAAGAAGAGCTGCCACAGATGCATTCAGCAGCTACAGCACTGACTTCACCTTACGGCACTTTTAAAACTGCTTTCAAGCAGGTGGCCAGTGAACTCTATGAATCCTGTAATGCTTTATCCAAACCATGTGTCACCTGAACGTATCAGCACAATGGAGATTTAAATGCAGACCATCCAGGGCTGTATGTAATCCCTCCACGTTTGGAAACTTCTTGCCAGACTAGCAGGAAATTCCATACAGAGGGGAATATCCTGAATTAATTTTTGAAAGATCGCTTCCTTGTTCATAATAGTCTGATGGTCACATGCTGTATTTTTTTTTAAAACATTTTGGGGAAAAGGTGTTTTGGATACTACTCACGGGATGCTGAGAGAGAAAAGACTTCCCAGGCATTCTCAGGGTGTTACACATCAACGAATTCCCTTCTCCCATAGTTAGAAGTATGCTGAAGTTGAGTCCACACAGACAGCAAATACCAGCAATTTAAAGTGAAAATATCACAGTGTTCTATGGTTATCCCCAAACTCAGCATTATGAACCAGGATATTCAGACTCCATGGCACAATTCAGACACACAGATAACATAACAGCAGCGGCTCTAGTTTTGTACTTTTCATTCTGGTGTCACTTCGGGGCAGCGCTGAATTCTTTTATATTCAAATTGTAACTAAGTGTAAGATAACGGATGTTGAAGAGATATTTAATATGCTACAACCAGCAATTTGACAAAGAACAGCATTAATCTTGTGTAATTAAAAAAAAAAGTACTTGTACATGTGTAACTTGTTGATGGAATAAGTTTTATTTTTTATATCAACAAGGATGCTGAATTTCCATTTTAAGTGGAAAAAACCTCAGTTCAGCCCACATTATGGAGTTACGCACTACAGACAATAAAGGCCATTTTATTTTAACCTCCTTTTGAAATTATTTCAAAATAGCTTGGCTGGAAACATACACTACTTTATCTACTTCCCAACTGTTCAGACTAAATGACGTAGCACTGAGAGTTTCATAAAGGAAAAGCAAGCTTCATCTTGACTTTTTCCTACTCATTTATTCTTGACTAGAAATTTTGTTCATGCATTTCCAGATGGGAATTCACAGGGAGTATCGCTGCCTAATTTCCAAAGTGGAAAGGAAAAGTGATAGTTAAATGACTGAGCAGCACTGAAGAAGAGATCCTGGCTCCACAAATCTTCGTAAAGAAGAAAACCAAATTAAAATAAACTGGGAAGGATGCAGAGCCCTCCTCTGTACAATCAGGTAAGATGATCAAGAACTCTAACCTTTTTGCTCAGGTTGAAAGGAAGAGATCTTAAGAAGGTAATCCTTGCATTTCACTGCCTTTCCTGGTTATAAAGATACTTAGACGTGAAAATACTGAGAGCTGCGGTGAGACAAGCTGGATTACTCAACAGTACAGGCTGCTGCATCTTTTTTGGCTTACAAATGATTGGGATAAAGTTTTCAAGAAACAAAAAAAATATTTAAAATGTTTTGGTTTTTTGTGTGCTATTGAGGTTTATTGTTGCTGAAATGCCAAAATGCAGCTCAGCAGACAAAGGGTGAGGCTGAAAGAAGAATCTGGAATAGTTAATGGCATTGCTGTCTGTACACCTTTTCTCTGGCTAAATTTCACACCATGTGGGAAGATGGAAAGTGTATCCCTTCTTAATGAATGGTGGAGGGATGTATTTCTATCTTCAATAAAGCTCTCCTGGCATTTTCAGGACAAACTGACGGATGATCGGAACAGCCCGGGATTATTAAAATTTTTATCCTTTTTTAGTAGAATAAATGTATTTCTTCATCAATTTTGCTGCCTAGGAACTCTGTACGAGATATGTTGCAAAGTGTTAACAGCCAGATTTCTGTAAACATGGTCTATTTGGTCAGCATCTGTGAAAGGGGCAGAGATTTCATTTTTATGGGTATATTATCAATTTTCTGTATAAGAACATGTGGAGATCACAGATTTATAGACAACTGGAAAGCCTCCTTTTCTAAAACCTTATATTTAAACTATATACAGAGCAACTGGTCCTCTCCAGAGCTATGGAACTGCAGGACTTGCATGAACGTCACAACCTCCAGCATGACCGCAAGGGTGTCATGCTCCTGAGCACACTTTACATGGTTGTAAGGCAAGACACCCAACAGGACACCCGAAGTGAGAACACCCAAAAAGAGCGCTTAGTATAACAGTTATGTTATATCTACATACATGCCCCTCTACTTTGCTCCGGTGAGACCCCACCTGGAGTACTGCATCCGGTGCTGGAGCCCTCAGCACAAGAAGGACATGGATCTGTTGGAGCGGGGCCAGAGGATGCCCCAGAGATGCTGGGGGGGCTGGAGCCCCTGTGCTGTGGGGACAGGCTGAGAGAGCTGGGGGGGTTCAGCCTGGAGAAGAGAAGGCTCCAGGGAGACCTCAGAGCCCCTTCCAGTCCCTAAAGGGGCTCCAGGAAAGCTGGGGAGGGATTCTGGATCAGGGAGTGTAATGATAGGACAAGGGGTAACAGTTTCAAATTGAAGGAGGGTAGATTTAGACTGGATATTAGGAGAAAATTCTTCACTATGAGGGTGGCGAGCGCCTGGCCCAGGCTGCCCAGGTGGGCTGTGGCTGCCCCATCCCTGGAGGGGTTCAAGGTCAGGCTGGATGAGGCTTTGAGCAGCCTAGGCTGGTGGGAGGGTTCCCTGCCCAGGGCAGGGCGTTTGGAACTAGATGATCTTTAAGGTCCCTTCCAACCCCAACCATTCGATGATTCTATTTCAGAAGAGTATCTTCAAATTCACCCTATTAAAAAACAGGTCCAGGAACTGTTACCTATTTCCCTCAGTCTCAAAAAAGATGTTGGTGCTGTAAATGTGAAGGCACTGGGTCAGCACCAGCAAACAGCAGCAGAGAAAGGCAGGGGGAAATGGATCTCTCACGGTACCGAACACCTGAGAAATCCCAGGGATAAACTTTCTCCCATTCCAGTCCTGCAATGTCCTCAGAGAAGGAGAATGTAAGACCAAGACAGGAGTAACCTGTGTTAAGGTGCAAGGGACAGCACTGCCCCTTGCCAAAAAAGTCTTGTTCCAGGGGGGAGTGAATGACCCCAGCCCAGAGCTGCAAAGCTGCTTTTAGGAAAGGCAACACCTACTGCACTGACGGAACAGATTTCAGGCCTTAAGGTCAACATTTTCTTCACACTGTAGATGCCAGAACTAAGTTCCATATTATTTTCTTAATGTCCTCCTCTTGCACTGAAATTTATCATTCTTGTCCTCAGCCCATTGGTCACTGAAATTTGAAGATGAACATATTCATCTGCTTGTTAGGCAAATGGGAATCTAAAGAGACTTTACCTACTTAAAATGCAAACGCATTAGAAAAATAAAACCCATTTTTATTGCTCTCCCCACGGAGTGGGAGAATTATTAAATAAGAACATTGGAAAAATTAATCACAAAGTTGTAAATGACTAACCATTCACTTTGGCAAGTGTGCGTGGGTGTGCACGCACACACACATCATTCACATCAGGCTTTTAATTGTGTAAGGCATTAGTAAGTTTTACCAAGCACAACAATGGAACTTTCCATTTTTTTGCTCTGTTACCCCTCAAAAAGTACAACGAAATCAAAAGCTAAAATTTACTTTAAGGAAACATTAAGGTTGCAAATTTGAATATTTAAATTAATCAAGAACTGGAGATGCTACAGATCCTTAACGTTAAATTAACACCAGGAAACCACTTATTTATCTTCCCATCACCAGCCAGAACATTAAAATCACCATATCCTGTATGCCTAAGGTCTGGGAAAGAAAATCCTAATTTTGAATATATTAATTTCATGGTTTAAATTCACAACCCTCAAAATGTTTTTGCACATGCAAGGCATTAGCACTATGCCTCCACAGTTAACGTTTGCAAGGCTTATTCCAGCCCACATCCTCGCTTCTAACCTTTCACTGCTTTTTCAAATAAATTCCCTCTTAGGCTGAACTTTCTCATGCTTAGTCAGAGCCCAAAGGGAAATATGTTTTTAAAAGATCAGGCCAATCATTTTTTATTTATGGGGTTGTGAAATATTTACTATGTATTCCATTTTGGAAAAAAAAAATTGCAATTTTCCTTTTTCCCTCTTGTAACCAAATAATGTCACACAGTGCAGACAGACACCCTTCACAGACGCTGCCCTGTACATAGGTGATGGGTTTGAATCCATTTGGTTAAAAAACTGGAAAGAAAAACATCATTCTATTTCCAGCCTACAACATCCTCAGCCCCAGATGATAGTGGGACTCAGTGGGATCCAGATAGTGGACCCACATACTGGGACCCTACCACCCAATGTTTGATCTTGGCCCAGCACCCAGGTACAACCTAGCACCCAGTAAGCACGTATGACATTACTAAGAATGGGGAAGGAGGAAATACAGCTCACAGATGACAGCACAGCTATATTTAATTTTCGAAAGATGTGCCTCCTGACCCATCACCAGTCTGGGAAGAATTACAGACCAGGAGTTGGGATATGATCACAAACCAGGAGTTGGGATATGATCACAAACTACAACATATTTTGCATTGAGGCATAAATCACAGAATCTTCAGAGTTGGAAGGGCCCTCAAGAGATAATCCAGTCCAACCCCCTGCCGAAGCAGGATTGCCCAGAGCACATCACTCAGGTGCATCCACACGGGGATGGACAGTCCCCAGAGAAGGGAACTCCACACCCTCCCTGGGCAGCCTGTCCCAGGGCTCTGCCACCCTCACACGAAAGAAGTTTTTTCTCATATTTGATTGGAACTTCCTTGTTCCAGCTTGTGCCCGTTACCCCTCGTCCTGTCACTGGGAACCACTGAGAAGAGCCTGGCTCCATCCTCCTTTAACCCACCCTTGAGATACTTGTAAACATTAATCAGGTCTCCCCTCAGCCTTCTCTTCTCCAGGCTAAAGAGTCCCAGCTCCTTCAGCCTTTCCTCATGAGGGAGATGCTCCAATCCCTCCATCATCTTAGCTGCCCTTCACTGGACTCGCTCCAGCAGTTCCCTGTCCCTCTTGAACTGGGGAGCCCAAAACTGGACACAGTATTCCAGTTGTGGCCTCACCAGTGCAGAGTAGAGGGGGAGAATGACCTCCCTTGACCTGCTGGCCACACTCTTCCCTATGCAGCCCACGATTCCATTGGCCTTTTTGGCAACAAGGGCACATTGCTGGTTCGAATGCTTTACTACACTGAGGTACTTGATAAGAGGGACTGAAGATCTGGCAAAGAGCAATGACTCAGATATCATACGGCAGCCACTGAAAAAATGTGCCACAATGTGGGAGCTTCAGCATGAGAGAGCGGAACAGGCTGGCAACGTCCCTGGCAGCCAGCTCTGCTGTACCAGAGCCATGTGCTTCCCCCCAGGCTATGGCAAAGCCCAAGCTGGAGTCAAGCTCTGGACTGGTGATGATGATGGCACTCAGCTAGTAACATAAAACCCAAGAGACATTGGGTTGTCCTGACTGCCTCATCATGTACATAGCTGGGACGGGAATACTTCTTCGGAAGATCATTTTGGTACCTCTTGTATACAGTGAGCTCTTGCATAAGGATATCTATCCTTAAAAGCAGTTATTTTTAACTCTGTGACCTTGCAGCAGATACTGTGCATCCCTGCCTTCCTTGGTATTTGCTCCTATGTGACACAGCCCAAGGAAAATGTGCTGACTGGCATTTCCTTCCCTAGACTGCACCAGCAGAACTGGTAGCCTTGGAGCTGAAATGCTCCTCAGGTTTTTATAATTATGGTTTGCAGTACGATTTTGGTCTGTACTACAGCAGTCTGTCACTCAAGAGGAGAGTGTGGTCCATCCATTTCTCAGTCTCTTCTTGAGGGCCAGTTTTGAGCTGGAGAAAACGCTAAAGCCTGGACTGCAACAAAAGAGATCAAGAACTCCTCGTATCACCAGCTCCGCCTTGTCTTCCCTGGAAGACGTACCTGTGCTTTTCTCTCTGTAGGATACTAGTATCCATATAAACCTTTGACAACACAAACTCTGTACCCTCAACACCATAACACAACTCACTTCAACAGGGAAAGCAACGCATAACACATTAAAATGCTGCTATAAATTGGGAAGGGTGATTGAGTCTGGCCATAGAGGGAAAGACAAGATGCCAGTTTAATTGCAGTAAAGCAGAGTCAAGATTGCCTACAGGCAGAATGTCCCACCTGGGGCGAGCAGGGAAAGCAGTGGGAAAGGCCGCACGTCTGAGACATTGAGGGAAATGTTTGCACAGCACATTTCTGAAGAACACATTGGAAAAACAACCTCGAGGATGTTTTATCTATGAAGCACTGAAACTTTCTGGAGCCCAAATCTACTTTTAAAACTCTTGCAAGCTCCCACCTATCAATGAGAACTTGCAAGTTTTTGTCAATCACCAATTTCATCTGGTCATTTCTACCCTGCCTTTGTCCAAGGGAAAGGAGTCCTCTTGAGATGACTAGAAGGAAAAGTACACTCAAATGCCAGCTGAGAGTCATGAACTCTAGTTTCAGGAGCAATCAGCAGCTGCTCCTCATCAACAGGCACTCGCTGCCCTCACATACAGCCTGATGAACACCAGTTAACTCAGCGCCTTGTAGCAGACTATGAGCTTGTCTCTCACACAGTCTTTCCAACCCCTCTCTCAGCAGGGTCCCTAACTCAGGCAGCTCCTCCAGTGAGATCCGTTACTGACCCCAGCACAAGGCACTTTTACTTGACCAGAGGGGAAAGGCTTTCCCTCCCTCGGGAGAGCACAACTGAAACCCTTCTCCCCTGCACAAGACAGGAGGGAGGCTACAGGCTGCTGCTGTGCAGGGCATGGGAGTTACTGCTCCACAGCCTGGCTGTCTGGCTGCTCCTGTGCTCTGCCACTGACTCCTGCTCCACAGGGTGCTCCTGCTCAGGGGGAGGCTGGGGGGCTCCAGCCTGGGGGTATGACACTGTGTCAGGTCAGCCTGTGCCCCCCAGCCCTGCTGGCCACGGCTTGGTCGCAGCCCTCTCCCCTGTGTACCGCTGCTGTCCCCAGCCGTGCCTCAGGCACCCAGGGGCTGCTGCTCCTCCTTGGCTCTACCGGGTCCCATACACCTCTCTCCCCACTGTCCAGACACAGCAACATTAAGGGCTCTGGTATAGCCTTTATTTGCCCCCCGAGTAAATACAGTCACTTCCCTCTTTCCTTCAAAGGGCAACATGGAGACACCCCTGCCTCCTTCCAGGAGAGGTTTAGGGAGGACACCCTCTCTGTAGAGTCAGAACTTCCCATCTACCCCAGAAAACTTCATACCAGAATGGTCTGGGAAGAGCTGCTCCTCAGGGGGCGTGGAGGTGACATAACATTGCCACACAATATCCAAAGACCACTTTTTGCCCCCCTCCATGCAAGCTGGTAACTCAGCGTGGGGGTCTGAAATACAGATGAAAAACTGTCACCTTGTGAGATATTAATTTTCAAAAACTATCTGTGAACAGAAAAAAAGGGTTCCAATGCAACAGAGGCCAACAGACACAAAGGAAAACCAGGTTGTGTTACTTGGGATCAATCTGGTGATTCTGTGGGATATCGCCTAAGAGCTTTCAACCTACGGGGCTGGCCACAGCAAGCACTATAATTTAAAGCACAAGAGAAGGCGGCTGCCAGGCGCTGGCAAGCAAAGGATGGTCTGGGCTTGGAGACAGGATTTGAGGGCTGGACTCTCAGGCACCTCCCAAATGGTGGAGTCCACTGAAGAGCTGTGCAGGAGTAACCTGCTGGCAGCATAAGCACATGGATCTGCTTTTCAGAAACAACACAAAATTCAGCTTTGCCTCTTAAACAGAACTGCATGTATGCAGAAGCAGGAGATGGAGACAGAAAGAATGGGATCTACCAAAACCCAAACATTATTGGTCTCCCACCCTCCAGCAAATGTCACTGAATTGCCATAGTAACAAACTGCAACACTGCTAAGAATGAAAGCAAGTGGAGCATTTGAATTGGGTCATTTTACCAGAATGGCATTTTCACCTTTTCCTGCACACCACAGGATAACTGGCTGGTGCCATGCTGACCGAGCAAACTGCACTCATGGCTAGTACTGCCGGTGAGCACTACCTGATTTCAAACTACAACCTGCTCGTCACAGTCCTCAAAAAAGTTGTTACCAGTGCAAGAGAACAGAGCAAACCACGCTATCAGCAAGCTTCCCTAGACTCAGCCAAGCTGACTAACACACTGGAGATGAATTCAAGGCTCCCAAAATCACCTCTTCCTGATTCTTCACACTTTTAACAGCATCTTATTTAAAGATTCCAGAAATGGTAGGATTCTTCCCCACAATATTAATCAGTATTGCTCCATCAGGCTCAGGACTTCTCCCCTGAGTAAAGCAACACTCACTAAGTCTCAAATAGCTAATGAGACACATGTGAAGTTAATAAACCAGCTACGCTAAAAGAAACCTTCAGCTTTTAGCAATTCTTTCCCTCCCCTATCTCTGTGCATTTGCTGTTGGGCTTTCTTTCACTGGGCACAGAAATGCAATCCAACAGCACAGGGCTGTGCCCAGCAGACAGGGACTGGGCTGCAAGCCCAGAGACTCGCGCTCTCTTCCTTTGCCACTCGCCTGCTGGTTGCCCCTGGCAAGTCACTTTCTCTGCTGCTGCCCTGCCTGCCTGAGAATAGCAAACTCCTCTGCAAAGGGATCCAAGGCTCACCCAGGCAAAAGGCGTGGAGGTACTAGGGACCAGTAACACTATTTTCTGTACTTGTTAACATTTGATATTTTGAAAATAGGTATTAAAAGGCAAGTTGGTAAGTTGTAATTAGGCAAGTGCCATATTAACAATTGCCAGAGCAACCTTAATTCTGTCCTAGGCTGGTCCAAAGAGGCAGAGACACTATTAGAAAAAGCAGTAGTGAGCATGCAGACAAAAGCTGAGGTGCTTATGCACTCCCAGATGAATTAAGGTTTCATGGTCAATCATAAAAGTCACAGTCTAACTTTGAGCTCTCCAAGCTAGTTATGGTTATTTTGGAGACGTTTTTGTACATAAGTTCCTCTTCCCTACAGAAAAGGGCAGGAATAATACCAAAATCCAATAGCTTGACTATTACAGTCCATAATCTGCAGCAGAGTTACAGATCTGGGAGCAGCGAAGGCTACCATGCTGTGGAGCTCAGGGCTGTGCTGGTGGAAGCTCCTGGGGATGAGCCCAGAAACAAGCTGTCAGCATGGAGACCATCCTGGGTTTTCTTCCCAACCCAACCACAGCTCCCAGGTACAGGCGGTCCCGTGGGTAGGACTGCTGATCCAGCTCAGCTCTTAAAAGTAATGTCCCAAACTGTGACATGTGCGCTGATTACAACCTGCTTCATGACCCAGCACAGCGCAAAGACCTGTTCATGTCAGAGGTGATGCTTCCCACAGCCACGTCTCCGGCACACTGTCCCTGCTGGTGCAGGGCTTGTGGACCCCTGCTTGCCAGTGGTTTTATTTTGCTATCTGTCAGGTTGCCAAGAATTTACCGTGGTATGTGAGCAGCAGGAGGGAGACTGTTTTTACAAAGTTTGTAACTCCCCTAAACATGACTGGAATTTCCATGGAGAATCATGGCGCAGATCTAGGCCAAACACCTTCCTCCCAAGGACTTCCAAAAGTCTGGAGCAAACCACAGATGCATACAAGCATCTCAGAAAAGACTGCCAGACTCTTCCACAGGAACAGCCAGTGACCTAGATGTCAAACTGATAGTAAAAAATATCAAATAGAAAGTTTTTTTCAAAACCTCTCTCCTCCCTTCCTCCTCCCTGAAAGTCAAAGTTAGTAGCAGACAAGCCTTTTTATTAGCACATTAGCACTGTGGGTTGCATTGTTTTCTTCTCTCTACATGTGGGAATTCTGGTCTTGGACCCTGAGCCAAGGCTAGAAAAGTATCTCCCAAAGCCATATAACTATGTCCCCATGAGCACATCCTCTCCTCAATACCACAGATCTGTGTCCCTCCAAGAATGGATAAAAAAAAAAAAAGGGGTGCCCCAGAGACACAATCTATAGACTAAAAACCCCACAGGCTGAAAATAACCGACCAAGTGCAACAGTTTTTCCTCATGGGAGTCTTCAAAGTGACTTCCCAGCTGGAAAGTCTAAACACCACTGTCTCCTTTTTAAGCAGGCAGCAAACAAACAACTGGCCTCAGCTGCGTGCCAGCTTGCCCCATGGCTCCCTTCTTCCCAGCAAATGAAAAAAAAGACCAGGCCAGCCCTTCCCACAGCAGCCCTTCTTACCACAGTCCTTCGGGCCTGAAGGCAGGGGCACGCTACAACACAGCTTCACCCACCGCGTCAGGAACTCATCCTCCCAACAGGCCACGCACGCCTTGCTCTCAGAGCCAGTATGGTAAGATGCAGACTTTGCCTCCCAAGAACAAACACAACTCACTGCTCTCAGGATTAGTCTTTGGAGCACAACACAGCTAACTGCCACCAAAGCTCCATTACTCTGGGACCAAGCCAAGGTTCTCTTGCTGTGCTCTGCAGAGACAGCAGCTGAGATGTCTCCTCACTTGACACACAAGGTTGCCTTCACCAAAACTTTTCAGGTGCCCCCTGTGGCCATGAGTAACAGCTGCTTCCAAAAAGTCACGTGGAGAAAACTTGAACAGCTTTTAAAAACCTGCACTTCTAGGTATTTGAACTAATGCCAAGGGCCCACTGCTGGCCAAGGGAGCTCCTCATCCACGCCAGTTTAGGATGGATGCAATCTATGCCCCAGAGAGAAGCACATGACAGGAAAAAAGATCTTGCTGTATCTCTTAAATAGTGAGAAATTTTGGAAGAAGGCAGCAAACCATGGGTGCAGAGACCATGAGTCTAGAGGTTCCCAATGAGATAGAAATAGCAAAGGAAGACTTGAACAATACAGACGTCTGTAATAGAAAGGGTGTAAACAGCCAAATCGGGTCACAGAGGAATAGCACTGGAGCAGCAGGCAAAACAAAAATAGCAGGAAAGGAAAGATAAATAAAAAATTCCTAAAATATATGAGAAGCAAACAGACTGACAAGGAAACAAGACGGCCATTGAGTGGAAAAAGGAGAAGAGCCATGCAGAGGCAACCAGGGTAGGCCAGGGATTTCATCCGGCCCCAGAGGGGAAGGCACAGGGAGGAAAGAAGACAGCTGAACTATTTCATTGCGGCAGCAAGGAAGGGAAGAGGAAGATGACTTTGTCAGGAAATTACAACCATCTGCACTTAGGAACAGCAGCATTGGCTGAGCAGTTTCACGTACACTCTGGAAGGCAGGTGACACACACAGGCTGCTCTTCCACCAGGGCAGATGGCTGTGGTGGACCTTCCATCGCCATCCCCTAGCCCACCACTCACTGTTTCCTGGCTCTGGTGGTTTGGTCTTGCCTCCAGCTCTTTCAGCTAGATGAGGCTATTCTGAGATAGCAATGAGTGTGACTGGTAGAAAAGGGTTTCAGTAATTCCTGCACTGGGGAGGGGGCCAGATTCGGACAGTCCTGCATGAAGATGGAAGCAGTCTCTGCCTTTCTTACTGCTCCCTGCTCCACTTCCACTGCTACCATGGCAGCTTCTCCAAAGCCTGGCACAGAGAGCTTGTTGCTCCTCTCTCATAAAGACAACTTCTGCCTGTGCCTTTTCATTCTCCCCAGCTCCCTGAAACCCAGCCAGCACTGAAGAGGCAGTAATGTCCACAGAAAATCCTTCTGTGGCTCAAAAGACATGGGGTTTGCGCACACAGCAGGGGCTTGAACCCTCATGGTTTCTTCCCCCTCTAACACTCCATACCTCACTCTGCCCTGTCCTTCTCAGCCAAAAAAAATTCCCATGACAAGTATGGAGAAAGGCTGATTTACAGAAAAAAACCATCTCAAGGTGGTTCTCAAGCTCTGGCAAAAAGGATACTATATCCAAGACCAGAATAACAAACCCAGGATGCACACAGTGCACCTGTGTCAAAATTTAGGGCAAAGGTGTCAGGAGATGTGCCTGGAAAGACTTAAGATAAGTAAAACACCAACGGGCGGCAGAGCAACTACTGCAAAAAGACACAGGAAAAGAGGCAACGGGGCCTGGGAAGAGTCTCCATGCCCCGAGTGGAGCTGACACCACTGTGTCAACACAAAGGGCCCAGCTGCAGAGCCCATCTCCCCTCCAG
Source organism: Rhinoptilus africanus (assembly GCA_013400135.1). NCBI lineage: Eukaryota > Metazoa > Chordata > Aves > Charadriiformes > Glareolidae > Rhinoptilus > Rhinoptilus africanus. Next base: position 178,154 of record VXBO01006808.1, read on the forward strand.
TGGGCACCAGGCTGGTTGCTACCGAGATGTTTCGGTTCAGGGCTGAGGATCTTCACCCCTCGCCTGCAGTGAAGTCAGCCTGCTTCTTTTGCAGACCGAAAGCCAAGACTCCCTTATGCTAACCCCAACTCTTCACCTATCACAGAACGGGCTTGAAGAAACAGCAGTTCAAAAAAGGTGGCATGGTTGTACTTTTTATTCATTATTTTTCTTTACTATTTACCTAACGTTTTCATATACACCCAGAGTAAGCGTGGTGCCTCCAGGCTGCCCTCTGTAACTACCAAGGTTGGTAACTTACCTTTCCAATGGAACCTGTGGCTCCCACCTAACATGATCATAGAAAAATGCAAGTCAGCAAAGACCTCAGGAGGTCTCTGGTCCGACCTCCTGCTCAAAGCAGGGTCTGCTCTGAGCTCTGACTTGGTTACTCGGGTCTTTATCCAGGCTGGTCTTGTAAACCTCCAAGGACGCAGAAGATACAACCTGCTCCAGAACATGGGGGAAAGCTTTTCCTTCAACACAGTCTCAACCTCTTGTCTTTCTACTTAATGCTCTTTATCTCTCGCTCTCCTACCACTGTGAGCTGCCTGCCTCCATCTTCCCCATGTCCCTCCTCACCTCGGCAGCCCAGGAGCCTGTGCTGAACCCTCTCGGTTTATCAACCCCCCTCCTCGGCAGCGGCACACATACCCCAAACTGTAGGTTTAAGGTTTAAGAATCCTACACGACCTGATCACACTGGAGAGGCTGGCAGCGCCCAGCGCGTCCGCTGCGGGGGCTGAGGCAGGGCTGAGGCGGCGGGAGCCCTCCTCATGGNCACAGCGCCGTGAGTACTTACTGCCTTGTGAGGCTCCTTCCCCTGAGGCAGCTTCAGTGTCTGCAAAGAGAAAGAGCTGCACTTAGATCTGACGGCCGACTCTGCCCCGCGTCCGACCGCCTCGGCTGGCCCCGGTGCCTCGCTCACTCCCGCTGCTCCGGCCGCGGCTCCTCTCCGCCATCACGCCCGCGAGGCCCCAGCGCGTCCCTCGGCGGGACGGTGCCCCCGGAGCGGGCTGTGAAAGGCTGGCGGCCCTCAGCCGGGCTGGGCTGCGGGGCCGAAGTGGGCCACCTCGAGGGCTGGCTGTTAGAACGTGGCTGCCTTTGGAAGAGCCTCCAACACCGGAGCTCTTCTTCCCCTGATTTCAAAGGGGATGGCTAGACCTGCCCGCCGGGAGCCTGCGCGGGGGAGCCGTGGGGGGCTCCGGAGAGGCGCGGGGTGCCAGGAGTGCCCACCAGCTCGGCTGGGAGCAGCCGCCCCCACTCTGCCCAGGGAGAGCCCCACCATCACCCTCCTCGCCTCAGGCCGGCTGCTGCCCCGCTTCCCGGCGGAGAGGCCCTGCCGAGGTGTGCACAGGCCGGACCGACGCACCCCAACGGTCCCACCGTCATCAGTGGAGCCCATAACGATGTGTTCCCTAATTTCTACTGAAGGTTTGTTGAAATTGCTCACGTGTTTAATTCCTGGGCAAGTGCTCCTAACCCAGGAAAGCAAACAGGGAACAGGTCCCCCCGCTCAGCCTCCCATGGCGTGTCTCCCCGGCACAGCCTCTACCAGAGATGGGCCACGAGGATCCCCCCCGGGGCTACTCTGTCCTGGTCTTAATGAAGGGACATGAGGAAAGGCAGGAGGAAAAGCTCCCTCCACTGTAACACGTGGGACAGCAAGAAGCACACAGCAAAGATCACATTCGAGCCCAAAATGAATGCAATGCGCAAAGCTGCAAGCTGGAAAAGAAAACCCAGTGTTACAAGTCAAGGATCATAAATGATTTGGATTTCCAAGCCATTTTGAAGTGTTTCATATTCATCCTAAATTGCATATACTGTATGTCACATTATCTAATAACATAACTACGTTTCAAAATATTCCGTATGTCTCTTGGAATCACGCTCGCATTGCTCTGAAAACCACAGCTGTGGAATGTCACAGCATTTTTGAATTTAAAATTTGCAACCTTAAGTAATGAACACTGTTTGCATTTAATTTCCTTATTTCTTACAAATAATAAAAACAAATGATTGTGGGTCTGTGAATTTGTACATTTCTACTTGATTAACCTGCCTGATTAGATCACTTTTCTAGGCAACGTTATTAATTTGGCACAACTTCATAAACTGAGGGGCCAGATCACAAACCCTCGGTATCATATGCAAAACCTCGACAGTCAAACCCCTGTATTTTTCCACAGCTGCTACTTGTTTGAATTACCACCTATCACTCAAGGAAAAAGCTCGCTGTGGCACAATAGAGTTCTGCAAAATGCTGTCCTGGCATTCACAGACAAGGGCATAAATAAACCATAAATGCTATGTACTATGCATGCACCAGGCCATTTCTGTCATTTAAATAGCTTTAAAAAGCACCTCAGTCAAACTTAACAAGAATGGAGCAACACACAAAGGTTTAAGGAGCAGCCATTTCTGAACTGTGTTAAGAAATGTTGTTACTCTTAGTCATCGAGCAGACTAAAGTCTTCATGAATTAAAAAAAAAACCCTAAAAATCCCCTAACAGCCCACTCTAAATCACCTTTGGGCTGAGCCCAAGTAATTACAGCTTCAAAACAAAAGACCAATTTCTGAGAAAGCTGCAAAAGTAAGTGAGAGTAGAGATGTCGGCAGAAAAGCTGGAAAACAGGCAAGTTAACTCCTGTGTCTCAAGTAACTTTCTGCATCTCCCATAAAATTCTGCTACAGACCGGGAAATGAACACAGTAACAAACGGATGCTTGGGATGCGGCACAGAGGGCAAAGCCGCCCCCCAAATCCTAAGATTTTTCAGGGGCAGATAATCACATAAACGAAACCCAACTTTCTTCAGCTCAGAAACACCATCTCTCCTCAGCAACGGTTGTTTCGCTATTAATTTTCATCTTCTCACCTCAAAATTGCTGCAGCCACAGAACTGCTCCAACTCAGACTCCAAAAATGTGCACTTTGGAAGAACGCGTTTTTCCATATTCACGGTTTGAACGAGTCATCTTCCTTTTCATATTTTTGGAATAGAGCAGAACCCATTCTTGGAAAATATTAATCCAAAACTTTGAAAGCTTTGAGAAGTTTTTTGTTTTTTTAATAATTGGTTAAACTAGAAACTTTGCCTGAAGAGAACAATCCTACTCTAATGCACCCAGCATCCATTCTGGCGCCGGCCCCTGGGCTGGCACACCCCCGCGGGAGGCTACTGCAGAGCTGGTCGGTTCAGAGGGAGGCAATGCAGCAACTAGAAATGTAAATAAAAAAAAAAACAAAACCAAAACCAACCCAACTTGAGCAATATCATCGTTCAGCCCAGAAAATCTTATCTGGAAACAGAGAACTTCCACCAATTATTAGGACGGAGGCGATATATCCTGCGAGGGTTAAACTGGAGCCTTGCTATTTTCTTTCATTTGCTTTCTGAAGAATTCTCCTTTGGGTAAAAATCTCCCTTGCTTGGCCTCAGCCCAGAGGTTTTTAAATTTACTTTCTGAAAGTCTAACAAAGTAATTTCAGCCGGGGTTTTTTTTTTTTGAGTTATCTAAAAGTGAAATAATTTTCCTGACTCAAAACATGCAGATGTTTTGCTGCTCGTGTTGCTTAAATACGACCGAACGTACAAAACAAAACTTTCTAGCTGACTAACTCCTGAAGGGAATCCAAACCTTTTAATGACTTGAAAAAACCCCACACAGCTCAACAAAAAGCACTGTAAGCCACACATTTTGAAGGCCTGGGCTGCATGTAGGCGCAGCGGTAACGTTTGTCCGCGCCGATGGCTGGGACGAGCCTTCCATCGCCACCAGGAATGTGCAGCCTTTCTGCTCCCCCCGGGCTCCAGCAGCTCGGCAGGAGGAAGGAGCCACGGTCCTGCAGGGCTGCACAACAGCTCACAAAGGAGCCTTTCAGCTCCACAACATCACTTTTCTTTTTTTTTTTGTTGGGTTTCTTTTTTATTTCATTTGAGCGTTTCGGGGAGGCGAAGGGGAAGGAACGCAACCGTTGCGTTTCTTCCTTGATAAAATGTAGTGAGTAAACTTCTTACCTACGTTTCTGATTCTTTGCAGAACCCTTTACGCGGGGTTTTCCGTGCCTGCATCTCGGCTTTCAGAGCAAAGCAGCAAGGGAGCTTGCCCCTGCGAGGCAGCACGTCTTCAACACGAGCTGCCTCAACCCTCTGCACTTGCAAACTGCCAGATCAACTGCTCCCTGAAATTCTCCGGCCAATGCTGAGCACCACAGAGGAGGCTCAAGAAACTAAGAAAATGCCCCATTTTCCACTAAGAAACCACTAGCTCCTGAAGGCAGACAAGAAAAAAGTATCAGCCTAAAGAACATGGGTCACCTCCAACACAGCTTCTCTGCCACGGAGCTCCAGAGAGGAGGCAGGTGCAGGTTTAAACAAACAATCTAGGAAATGTCTCCCAAAAGCCATCATTACAAAGAAAAACATAATTTTTAACCTTTAGAGATCTTGCCAGTGTGAAAGTCTTAATGTGGAACTGAACAGCTCAAAGGGTGAGAAGAAATTTAAGTTTTGCACCGGGCAAAACAAAGGACTGACGAGTAAGGACTGACTGCAAGAGTCGAGAGGGCAACAGAGCTCCCACCTGCACTGGCCATGGGCCGTAAGCCCCCAGCTTATCTGCCGCAGCTCCAAACTGGACACCGAGATGCACAAAAACCAGCTTAGAAATAACCCTGCTCAAGGCAAGGACAACTTGGGACCTCCGAACCTCCTGACCCGGGGACAGAGGTTGGGTCACTGAGTGGTGACAGTGGAGCTGGCTAAACAGATGGTTTTTTCACTGGTTTTAGAGATCCAAACCAGATCAACACACTTACTATCTGCTCCCCCTTTTGCATCACCAACACTGTCCATTTGCAGGACCAACCCACAGCTTCATCAGTGGACCATCAGTGTCACAGGAACCACACACGAAAGCAAAAAGCAGAGGGCTATTCAAGGGGAAGGTGTGTATCCTTCAGCAAATCACAAAAATCAGGTATTTCTGCTTGAATGCCCAAAAAGCCTTGGAAGAAAGCACCTAAAGTGAAGAAAAAGGGGCCTGAGTTTGCTCTATGCCGATGCTGAGCTGGTGAGTTTATCCAGGATCAGTCAAACCTTCAGGGCAAGGCAGATGTTACGTGACTGATGGGTGGCCCAGACCTCGGGGAAACTGCGGCTGACGCTCGGAAAAAGCATCAGCCGCAGAAGGACTGCCAGGTCCTGCCACTGCAGTACGGCTCCTTCCTTGCCCAGTCAAAAATAAATGACTAAAAGATTCAGGATCTGAGTTTCCGGCAGCTGGTAATTGCATGTAATATGCCAAAGGAGCTCAATTCTCAGTGCTTCGAGGACAAGCAGAGCTAGAGCTGCCTTCCAGTGCCCTGGGGCTTCATCCAAGGCACAGACTGAAGATACGCCGGGAGAACATGGGAAGTGCAGAATCCCATCCATCCTCAGCACATGTCTAACCACCACGGTATCTCCCGTTCGGTATGATGGTGCGATACCAGCCACTTGTACATGAAACCTTAGATAGGAGTGGCAATAAAAGCAGCATTCGCAAAGATTTTTCAGTCCTGCAACCTTATGCTATTTCCACCACTGTTACTGGTACAGTCCCATGTATGATTCTCTTGGGCTAATACCAGACAGGGCTTTCCTCCATAAAATCCTTGCTTTTTTTTGTTTTCCTAACTATACGTTACACGCACATTCCCTGGCACGTTGTTTCTCTGCAGACAGGTACACTTCCCCCCTGCTTCACCTGCCAGCTCAGGCTCTGGTTCTGGGAGAATCACATTTACAGAGTTGCATCGAGTTTTCAGTTTGATTTCTTGTGAGGAGTGTACATGAATAAATATCTCATTTTGATCTTTATTGTCTTAAGGCAATTAAAATGCACTTTAAACGTTACAACTACATGCATCTATTTACAGAAACATAAACCAAGCTTTTTAAGTTTCACATCTATAAATTGTGCTTCTCCACCACTGATGTGAAAATTACTAATAAATTTCCACATTCAAATTTTGAAAATCTCCATCTTCTATAGCTACAGATTAAAAAGGCTTTGGAAGCAAAAGGTAAAGTCATGTGTCCACTGAGTTCGTGACAAAACTATGGATATCAATGGTACATGTGTATGTTGATGCATCCAGACCATTTAGCATATAGCTAGATTTCATGATCAAAATATAAATAACTGTATAAATACAAACCAGTGGGATCACACACTAGGAGGTGACCTCCTGCTAATATAGCTCCTAAAATTCCAGCTGAATTAAAGATCCCATAGTGCCTGGGGAAGAGAAGTAAAATAAAAGCAATCCTTGTCCTTAATCTAAATACTGCAATTATCATTGCAAAATTATTGCAGTGTTGTGATGCAAGACTAAAGCATTCTGCGTGTCAGCAAATAACTGCTGCTCACTATTATCTTAGGGAATTTTTTTCTTAAACTGCAGAGTGAAGCTACTTTGTAGTTACATTTAAAGGACTTTTAGGAATTTGCTGGCATTTGAATACCAGCATCGAGAAACAACTCTGCATGTATCTAAGGATACCGAAGCAGCTCTGTGGTGTTAAACAGCACCTGAGAAATAAGCAATTGTGCAATTAAAGGATGTATTATGAGAGTGTGAAAAACTCTGAGGAGTTAAGGATGCACATTCACTCTTCAGCTCTGCATTTGCTGACTTCTGAGAGTTTACACAGAGTTCAAAACGAGTATTGCATTACCCTTCATTCTTCCTGGATTTTCAAATTTTTCACTGGGAGCTTCCTTGATGCTCCTTTAGACATTCCAGTCAATCATTTTACTGAAGACCACGTGCGCTGATGCTGCTGGTTACAACCGAGGAGCTACAGCAGATGCTCCTACAAGCCTGACAGCACACTTAGTGCTCAGCTCCGGTGAAAGAAAATAAAATCACTGAAAAGCTCATGAGATAGTTTCAAGTCCCTGTTCTTCTGTTACTTCGGATATATATTTCTCCAAATTATATAAACTACGCTAATTGTACAAAGCACCGAGCAAAACTTACACATTTCTGCAGTTAAGCAACATCAAACTGGCCGGACCTACAGAAAATTCAAATAAAGTCACTCCTGACTACGCTGGAGTTATTTGATACAAACAGTACATTTAGAAAGTGACCTGCGCCGACAGCAGAGACATGAGGGTGAGTCCAAGTTAACATTTTAAGATAAAAACACAGCAGTACAGCAATGCCAGTACCTGCCTTGATACCCTCCCATCCTGGCTTAACAGGGATGGACTGGAACTCCCAGCGGGGCAGGAACATGGGACATCTTAGGGAGCCGCCTGCCCCTGTGGAAGTAACTCTGCTGCTGGATCATGTTACCATTTGCCAGAAGAAACTTTCAGATTTGCAGCTCTCCCGACACACAGCGATGTCCCCCAAGAGCCCTGGGCAGTAAATACTGCACCGAACGCAAGAGCCGCTCTCGACCTCAGAAGAAATACTGCTGCGGTAGAGAGTCACAAAGCTTAGCCAGCCCCAGCATTTATCCTGTGAACGGGCCGCCCGAAAGAAGCGTTACTGATGAACAGAGAAGCAGCAGAGCACTCTAGACCATCCCCCAAATAGTCCCCGAGCCTAAATGTTACCCCAGGCTTCCCAAAGATTTGAGCAGGAGTGAGATACCTCTGTGCGCTCGCACATGGGTCTGGAAACAGTTGTAATACTTGTATTTCTTCCCACATATTCCACACTCGTAAGACCCTGAAAAACAAGACAGAAAAGTATACATCGCCATATTAGATCAGGAAAAACAGCCTCACCACATACTTATCCGTAAACTGGGGACAAAAGAATGCAGTTTGCAGCAAAGTAATTTTTGGAAGGTTCATGGAGATAAATGCAGGAAATCACTATCCCAGACTCAATCCTTTTTTCAGCCTTATTTAAGATTCCTTGGCATATTACCCTGAACTTACATTTTCAGTAGATCTTTATAACTTCGCGAACATGAAAGGGCCACTCTCAAAATAGCCTGACTTATAATTTTATAATAATGACTAATATTTCCTATGGACAGAAATAACCTTGAATTACTTTTCAGTAAGTTCCTCGTATATGGGAAAAAAAGCTTTTCAACTGAAAAAAGAAGGCAATATGTTATCTTGAGGCAAGGAGTTTTCAAAATTTCTCAAGAAATGCACAATGTACAAATTTCTCAAGAAACCCACAGAGATTTGGTAAATATCCACCCAGAGGAAACCAAATAGATACAAATAGAACTTTTGACCTTTTTAAGGAAAAGCACATGACCACAGTAGTCTCTCTTCTCAATTTGTGTCTCTAATTCCAGAAAACACACATCTGCAAACAGTCATTTGAAATGAAACCAGAGAAACAGAGCTGGGAGAATCATTTGTAATGATGAAATTATGCAATGAATTTAGCCTCTTCTGTTTATTGGACAGGCAGACAGAAATTTCCTTAAATTTGTTTTTAACGTTGATTCAACCTTCTTTTTTCCCCCCACCCCAAGTTAGTGGACACGCTATAAATTCACCTTTCAAGTTCTAACTGGCAAAATGTATTGCATTTCTTAGCTGTCCATCAGCAGTAACTGCGATCCTACCTGTGCCCTTCAAGAGCAGCGCTTACAGAGGAGATGGGAGAAAAAGGGGCTGAACGTTATTTTGCGCGAACGAAGCATTCCATTTCCACGGAGGCTTCCTCACGCAGTCTTTTACTGCCCAGGCAAAACAGTAAAACTCAGGGACGAACCACAAACAAGAACAAAACATTCACACACACACATCCAGATAAATATTCCCCAACATCGTTTTACAGCAATACTCACCTGGCGCGACACAAAGTGAGCTCTTCTCAGGAACAAAACCAACCGTGGTTTTTTTAACACACTATACCCATGGGTTTTTTTTTCCCTTCCCATGCCGTATTTCTTACCGCTTGGGAAGACAACAACCCTTCCAGTTCGTAACAGCGCTGAATTCCCTCCTCATCACTGTTAGCATCACTTGGGACTGTCTTTTGATCTTGGGAGGCTACTTTGTCATTGATGCTGAACGAGGCAATTCGCTACAGTCTGATACACAAGAGTACACATCTGAAAAAACACTCTAAAATACTGATATTCTAGTCAGTTGACTATGTCTGATCTGCTCCACAGCCTTTTAATTATCATAGCTAATTGTATTTTATATATAGATACACATATATGGGACAGTCATCACCCGTGGTCACTCTATACAGGCTTTTCTAAGTCAAATCCTGGATATCAGCAAGTCGGCAGCATCTGCCAGCCCTCATTTTCCATGCTGGAGGATGATTATATTCATCGCCAGCCTCCAAAATTCTTTCCTGAACGCTATTCCAGCTGGAGCCCCAAAGCAGCATGGCCAGAAGACGAGCACTCTCCCCATCACTTGGGCCCTACCACCACTGGCCCTGGGCAGCTGCTGAGGTTCAGGGACCACCACCAAAACGCCGCTGCCCCCACCCCCACCCCAAACCAGTGCTGCGTGCCCTGGGAAACAGGTGAGAAACAGTGGAGAACTCCACGTTGAGGGTTTTTTACCCATTTTTCTTGTATTTCCCCCTTCCTCTGGAGATAGTCTACGGCACATAAAGGCATTTGGTTGTCTGAAGTTCTTCAAGAATATAACCTGTCCCAGTAAGTGCGTAGTGCCTTCTCTCTCCAATATGAAAGCCAAGGTGTGCCGCAGCCCTCAGGCGAGGGGCTGTGCCTGGAAAGCCAGGGCAGGAACCGAAGGGACCGACCGGTGTGTCCCATGGTCATCTGTCCTGAAGCACCCAAGTCTCAAATGCAACCCAGGGAAGGCTGGAATTACCTTCTTCGAGGCAAATACCTCTCCCCACCTCCTACGAGCGGCAGTAGAGCAGGGCCCCAGGAGACAGCGAGGTTGCGGAGGGTGGAAGGGAGGTGTGTTACAGCTACAGGACTGCTGGAGAGGGACTTTTTACAAGGGGATGTATTGACAGGATAAGGGGGAATGGCTTCAAACTGAAGGAGGGGAGATTTAGATTGGATATCAGGAAGAAATCCTTTGCTGTGAGGGGGGTGAGCCCCTGGCCCAGGTTGCCCAGAGAAGCTGTGGCTGCCCCATCCCTGGAGGGGTTCAAGGCCAGGTTGGACGGGGCTTGGAGCAGCCTGGGCTGGTGGGAGGTGTCCCTGCCCAGGGCAGGGGCGGGCACTGGCGGGGCTTTAAGGTCCCTTCCAACCTGAACCAATGTATGACTCTATGACACACATCTAAAATCCTGCAGGCACCGAGAGACAACTCAACAGCCGCAACTGTGTACTCCGCACACCACGATTTGGGGGGCAAAGGCACAGATCCTTATATTTGATAAAGGAGGAATGACTCGCCACAATAAATGTGTTGTTAGAGTGGAGGAAAGATGAAGTGGGGAAAAACGAGACATTGCTACGTGTCAAGGCCTTACAAAGAACATGCCCACGTTGTCTTGGACACTGCCACCGTGCTCATGGTTTATCTTGGATTTAGTCCACATCAGGATGTGTCATGCAGGTTAAAGCTGCGTGGGGTAGGAGGGGAGACGGGGAAGGTTTTTTGGTTAGTTGGTGCATTCAGTTTTGCCCGGCTTTTCCTAAGCCTCACAGCTGGAATTTGCGCAACACACCCATTGCATTCGGAGCTTTCCCTTGTTCCCTGATCCCTGGTTAGACTTTCACACCGTTCCATCACATACCAGATGTGTATCTCAATGCATGGTCAAAAATCCAGGTCCCTGAATATCGATTTCGTGTATATCCAACAGGAGAGCCACGTTCCACTGCTTTTCCATCTAAATTGTGCAAAAAGAAAACCAGAAAAGAGCCCTTAAAGTGGATGCATTTCCAAAGAATAATGATGGATGAAACCTATTAAAAATTTCCAAGACCCATCTGTCCCTGTGGTTTGCTAACAAAATGTCAGAGGTCACACAGAGTTTCTTAAGGCTTGTGCAGCCCTATCTTACTCGGTGTTAACGAGGGAGAATGCAAAGTGCTCTTGAATTACGTGTGCTGAGCAGCTCAGCACCCGAGACATCTGCATTACGGCGTGAGTCAAGCATGTGTGTGTTAGACTGACAGTCCCAAAGCAGAAGGATTCACTCCTCACTTTGTCTCAGAAACGTTTCTGATTTAATGCGTTACTTGAAAAATCCTCTCCAAAATGTTTCTCGTCAAGTATGGACCAGGTTGAGAGTCTTCTGTAAAACTTCTCCCGATCAACTCGCAGATAACTCCATCCTCCGAAACACAAATACTGACCTGATGGTATTCCCAACATCAGAAAATGACCCACTTCAGCCAAATAGTCTCTCCCCCTTTCTCTTGATTTACAACACAAGTGGCATTTTCTTTTCCTCTCCTTTCTAGAGAACTTCCCGGTGGACTCCTCTGCCCTTCTGCCCCGACGGCCCTGCCCTGAGAAATGTTCACGTGGTGGAGCTCTTCAAAGGACCCTGGCGCAAGGCCAGCACGTGAAGCTAGCAAGAAAAAGAGAACAGGAGAGGAAATACTGCATCTCGGAGCTGTGCAGTGCCAGGAGCACACCACCCGAGGCAGGGAGAGCCGGCGGTACCGGGGGGGCAGGGTGGTGGATGGGGAGGAGCGCGGGGTCCGCAGACGTGGTTACCAGTCTGCTGCTGACTGGACCCTGGGTTAGAGCCAACCTCTCCGTTGGCGTTCTTTGCTGGGGATGCCCAAAGTGGGATCCCACGGAGCTTGCAAGACGTTTGTGGAAAAGCGGATGAAAGGGAAATGGTCCAAACCCACAAACATCATCACCGGCTCTTTGGCTGGGGGGCTGCAGCCGCTGCCAGCACCCATCCCACTTCCCTGCACCTGCTCTCGTCCATCACAGGGTCTGGGCTGCTCCAAATGGATGGGAAAAGGGTCTGGAGTAGTCCAAAGTGCAGGGAGAGACATGTGAACATGTAACCAAACAGGCAGCAGCAAACGCAATCCCTAATTTGATGAAAATGCTACAAGTGAATAGAGCAACTGAGCTGGGAATCCCTGTTATAAATTGCTCCAAGTAACAACTAAAAATAAAAATATAGCATGCTCCTGCAGGAGATGTGTGACTCAGAGAAGAGACATAAATCTTCTAATGTGAATTTCAGCCAAGTCTCGAAGCTGAGTGCCGCAGGAAAGCTGTCCGTCACTTGGAGCCATGTGTGCCCTGAAGCCTTCAGCGCTGTGGCCCCGGCTCAGACAACACACCCCCGTTTAACTGGCCATCCCCAGAACCATGGAAGGCGACGGTCTGGGGGTCGGCATTTCCACGCGAAGGAGAGAGATTCCTTTACTCCCGCTTCACCACTTCATCCTGCATCATGAACTACTACTGCTTTCAACACCTCCCATCTCAGCTTCCCTGAGGAAGGCGAATAAAACTCTACCAAAGCCTTGCCTTTCTGCGCGGCTGAAGTGATTTAGATACAGGACTACCACATCACACCACGAGAAAGGCTTCAGGGATAAAAACTCCTGGAAGTACCGGTGAGCAGCAGCAGAGAACATGAAGCCTTTGCTCCGGAGGTAGGAGGCACCAGCGTCTTCAGCTGTTCGCAATCTTGGGCTGTTCCAGAGCAGCAGCCAAAATGGCCAGGGAAGCAGCAGGCGCGGGCTGTTTCTGGTGCGAGTTACAAAGATGTCTGCAGCGATGGAAATAGTGCCTGTCTGTGGTTTCTGTGGGGGGATGGAGGGGACCAGAAGAATTGACTGGGAGCCAGTTCAAGAAACCACAAGGAACTGATATCTGGGCACCACGGTCGGTCCACACAGAGCACAGTATTTGGTGGCCAAACAGAAAAGTTATTCAGAGCCACCTCCCCAACAAACAAGAGTTATGTGAATGGCGGATGAATAGGGGCACTTACAGGGCTCTTTTCACAAAGGAATCGGCCACCAACTGCCAATCGCCTCAGGACCAAGTTGCCTTTAAAGAAACCCAGCGTGAGGCTATAAAATAACAAATATGATGCACATTTCTCATTTGAAAAGGCCCTTCCAGATAGAAGTCCTCCAGTTTACTTTCTACAGCTTTCAACCACCACTTGTTAAGTAGTAAATAACTCTCTGTCCCTCTCCCCACAGTGCCTATACACTGAATAGTGCCCCCTGTCACTCCAGCCTGTCCCCAAAGTTCTCAGTAGGTACGATGTGTTGCTGTACATCCAAGTTAGCCAACAGCAAAAGCCCGTTCCCCGCTCTGCACAGCACCACAGTCAACTCAGGGGACATCATCTCCAGAGGAGCTGCTGCCGCCCAGCCAGAAGCCATGGGGGAACAGGGTCCTGCACAAGGGTCCCGAGCTGCAGATGCTTTCAGCAAAGGCAGGTGACCACAGCTGAAGGAGAAGGACCATGGCTTTGCATCCCATCAGTGGTCATCTCTCCAGCCATCCCTCCCGGGGCGCCAGGGACACCTCTGCATTTCAGTGTTGCCCATGCAGTGACCAACCTCTCAAGAGCTGTGCGGGCACAAAAGCTCTAAATATACACAGAGCATTTCCTCCAAATTGTAAGATTTTTAAGTTGGAAACAGTTATGGACTTCTTAGGCTTTCCCTGGATGTTCTGACCCTGCACAAGTAGCAGTGACCTCCAACCCTGCCGTTCTAAGTGGCTGCACTACTGGATGACGATGCTCCCAACACAGTCACCAGCTAATGAAACCCCCCAGAGTTTTCCTTCCAACAGCACGGACAATGATCAATCAAAACCCAGGAGAAAAACCTAACATCAACAGCTCTTTTCTCTCCTCCTGCAAGACAAACCAACCCCAACAGCAACACTGTGCAGCTCAAATTAGCTTTCTCTTGGGTGCCTCAGAGGAAACATGGGTCCAACTGCTCCTTCTACATCAGCAACTGCTTTTGGCTCTCAAAAGTCACTGCTGGGACCTGCTCCATGTCAGAAGCAACAGAGGAGTCCCTTTAGTAAGAGCAGTGCCTCTCCATGATCCTGCAGAAAGCCCCTTCCTTGGAACAGGAGGAGAGGACGGGCTTGATGTTGACAGAAAAAAAAGAAAAAGCTTCTCATCACAGCACTGGGTGGGGTGGGATAGGAAGTACTATCCTGGAAGTGGCACACCACAGCCAGCCAAAAGTCAAAATTATTCCCACAATGTTACTAGAAAAACAAACAAACAGCAACCTGTAAAACCTGTTTTTGAACTAATGTAATTATTCACAGAAAGCAGACACTTTCCCCAAAGCATTTCAACTTTTTCTCAGGCCTTCCTCCCGATTGCCTCCTCATCTGCGCCCAACACACCTACCCCCAGCTCTGGGGTCACCGTGAAGTTTGCACATGACTGATGGGCAAGACATTTAACACGTCAAAAGAAGAATAAGCTTTTCCTTACAGTTGCCCTGATCTTGGTTGAGTCTTTAGGGGTGACCAGATGCAAACAGATAGCAAAAGTTAAAGAAGGTCAATAATCCCAAGACCAGACCCTGAGGTTGATGTGCACCTTGGCTCCGATCCTGCCAGCAGAACCAAGCTTCCAGGAACAGCTCTCTGGAGCCATGTTCCTCTCCCAAACACCATGGACTCAGGGAACCGACCGATGGGGCAGGTTATCCCGCAGCTTACCGAGCGTCTGCTGGTTGCGGACCCCGCCTATGACCACGCAGATCTCCGCAGGCACGTCTCCCGGCCCATCTTTTATGTTCTTCTTGGAATCTTTGGTGTCATCCTGCCAGATCACCTCTTCGATATAGTCATCTGGTACCTCTGTTTTCACCTTCACCTCAGTCATCATTCCAGCCTCTTCACTGGGTGAGGACTGAGATGTCACCGAATCGGAGCCCTCTGCTTTCGGGCTCCGCGGGCTCCTCTTCAAACACTCCCTGAATGGGGAGAAAAGAGGAGAAAACATGAATCCTCATTGTCACGCGCTCACTTTCTAATCACTAGGACATAATCAAAGGTACTTTCTTGTAATGCAACTTATTTAAAATAAGTATGGGTAGGTATGCTTGTCTGTCATTAATTAAAATTCAACCAGACAAAAATAATAAACCCATTTGCTAGTAATGAAAATAATCTTAATAATCACAAACAGTAGTAGCAGTCATAAACACACTTGACCACGAACCAAGAGCACAGAATTTCACCTGGTTCCTGGCAGGTCGGGAGCACAACTCCCTCAAGTATTATGCCAAGACTAGTCCACACCTGCAAAAGAAAAGCCGTATCCTCCTGACATTTTTAATTTGGAGCTATCTCCACCCCAGTGCACTCCTCCATGGGTTAACCTACCATCTCTCTTTTAACTCCTCAAAGCAACCTATCATCCTGTGGTATTCGTATGGCCTTATTTAACATGTATAGTGATGAGCACAGGGGATCATCTGTAGTATAATGATATTTAGGTAGACTATTACGTTATGAACACATAGAAATACCAAAGATGATGGGGGGAGAGCAGGAAAGAAATGAGGAGTCCTGTCTATTAGAAGCAGATGAAGGAAATAGTATGGCTTGACATCTTGGAAAGAAAAAGCTGGAAAGTCAAGAGAAAAAACAATCTAAATAAATGAATATTCAAAACCCCTTAGGAGGAGAAAGGAAACTGGACCCCCCAAAGCTGTAAAACAACATCAGCAAGTGCTACGGTCACAAGAGGCAGAGGGAGTTTGGGCATGGCAGGTGAGGACCAGATAATTGTCCAGAGGGTAGAACTTCTTCAACTGCACCACCCCACCACTCCTTAGAGAATCACAGAATCATACACATGCACAGAATCCCAGGCTGGTGGGGTTGGCAGGGCCCTCTGGAGATCCCCCAGTCCCACCCCCTGCCAGAGCAGGGTCACCCAGAGCAGGGGGCACAGGAACGCCTCCAGGCGGGTTTGGGATGTCTCCAGAGACGGAGACTCCCCCACTTCCCTGGGCAGCCTGGGACAGGGCTCTGCCACCCTCAAGGGAAAGAAGTTCCTCCTCAGGTTTAGGTGAAACTTCCCATGGTCAAGTTTGTGCCCGTTCCCCCTTGTCCTGTCCCTGGGCACCACTGAGAAGAGCCTGGCCCCGTCCTCCTGACACCCCCCTGTCAGTATTTATAAGCATTAAGATCCCCCTTCCGTTGTCTTTTTCCAGACTAAAAGACCCAATTCCCTCACCCTTTCTGCATAGGAGGGGTGTTCCAGTCCCCTCATCATCTTTACGGACTCCCTGTTTTTAATACTGGTTATTAATAGATTCCAACATGCAATGCAGAGATAAAGTAATTGATGGTTCAGTCCGTGCAAAGTCAGAAGAAGTAAATATATAACAATAGCTTAGACTACCCGAAAAACAGAGATTTTACAGACTGTGACACTTTTAGAGTCATGTAAACACTGGGAACTGCTGAAGGTGTTTGGAAACATTGAGGGCAGAAGTAATAAAAAATTAAGTGAAAAACAGACTGAACTTACGGATGAGAGTCATGAGACCATACAACAGCGAAAGAGAAGGAAATCCTATTGCCTGGAACTTCATCGAGAGTCAGAACAAAGTATGAATGTTAGAAAACTAAGACTTGCAATGGTTTCTGATAGGGGTTATGAAGCTGGTAGAGAAATCAAAACGCTGCCACTGCCGGCAGAAGCGCCCAGCGGGTGATCGGGGAGGATGGAGACAAGAGGAGCAGATGAACGAAGAGAACAATCTTCTGCAATAATTACTGCACAACCTCCTACACCGACATGGAGCTGCTATTTCAAAATGGGTCAGCCACATCATATTGCCAGATATTTTATTATTCATCCCTCCATTCTCATTATGGAATGAAATGTACAATTAATAGCCCCTAAACAGCGAGAATTAGCCTTGACCTGCCTCCCCACTCATTGCCGTCCTCCTCACACACTCTCCCCCCATGCTCCCAACATCATACAGGGCTTTTACTAGTGAGAAAGATGAATTAAGACAGAGAAAATGTGGTTGAAAGCTGGACGATCTTTATGGTAATATTATTGGATGCCCAAAAGGTCCATCAATCTCACCGACAGCGGCGCGGCTGAGCACCCGATCTAAAGCCAGGGGAAAGGCAGCACGGGGAGCTGGAGTGCAAAACATTTGGCAATCAGCAAAGGGTGGGATTAATTGCAAATCAATCAAACCGAGGTGTGAAGCGCAAAACACTGATAAAGGCAGCAAAAGCCACAGGGTGGGGGGATAAACAGTGGAGGAAGATCAAAAGCAAAGCAGTACAATTCCCACTGGTAGGCAGAAAGGGGAAAGCAGCGAGTGAAAGGTGGCTTCGGACCTAAAGGGAAGGGAAAACGCCTCAGTTATAGATGGCACAGAAACCTCTACTTGCCAACCCTGCACAAAACAACAGAAAAATCAATGCAGGAGCCAAGTCACGTGGAATTAAAAGCTAATACAACTAGCAGTGAGGCTAAGGATACGGCTTTTGAAGGAGATTATAAATTGGGTAAGAACCTAAGAGACCTGCTGATAGCGCCCACCTTTGTGTCGCGTCCCGTTCGCACAGAAATCAAAGCAGCAGGACACGGCACGAAGCGAGCGATGGGCCACGAGCTGCAAGGCAAAACCCCGTCCTCAACGGGTATTGCTCCCGAGCGGGGGTATTTCCACAGGGCGCCTGAACTGGTTACTGTGGGGCAGATTTATTCATGCTCTGGAATTAAATTGAACATCACTGTTGCTAAAAATGATGGGTGACCCATGGAGAGTGAAAGGGGCACCAAGGGCAGCGGAGCCATCACTCCCTACGCTGGCTCTGCCCAAACCCAGCAGCTGTAGCGCAGTCAAACATCTCCACGGTTGTGGGTGCACCCACGAAGAGCACCCACAGCGCTCCGCCGCGATCCCAGCAGGCAGGTCAGGCTGCGGCCGCACAGAGCCACACTCTGACCTAAAGGACTAAGATAATTTTCGGATGCACATGCCTGAGATCGAACAAGGAGGTGATTTTCTCCCTGTACGAAGCCGTGGTGAAGCCAGCCTCAGTGCAGACGGAGCGCCTTCGTTTTTAAAAGGTGATTAGAAAAGCTGGAGACAGTTCAAAAAAGAGGCACTGAAACGGTTCGAGACTGGGAAAAGATATTTTATGGCTTTGCGAGACCAAACAACTTCAATCTGTTTCTCATGCCAAAAGGAAGACTGAGAGATGATTTGATTGCAGCATATTATCATCTTAACGGGGAGAAAATACTGTCTTTCCTTAATTTGGCAGGGAAGAGTAGAGTACAAGCTCATCGTTGGAAGCTGGAACCAGTTGAAATGAGGCAAAAAATATCAGCATGGATGGTGGTCCACTGGAACAACTGTTTTCCAAAGGATGTGCTCAGGGAGAACAAATCTCTCCAAGTCTCAACAGTATCTGTATCTGCCCCGCCCTGGGTTACTGGGCTCTGTACAGATGTGCACTGGACAGAGCTGGTGGCCTGAAGCTGTAGGAATGTATAAATCATTCGACCAGACTGATGGACCCTCATAACATTGTTCTTCACACTCGCTGACTTTCTAGATCCATCTATGCCAAGAAAGTAACTTCCCGGCTGGGCTGTTGCTCGTAGGTGGGACCTAAACCTGCAGATATGAACTAAAAGCAACGCTACTCCTCTGACACTGCCCCGCGTGCCCCCAGCCCGCGCAGCTACTCGGGGTACAGACGGACACCAGCCCCAGGTACTCGAGCAGCTCTCTTCTGCATGATGCCATGGCGCAGGAGCCCTGACAGGAGCCTGCAGATCCTCTCAAAAACAAAAAACGCAAAAACATTAAAAACACAGAACCACTGGATTTTTACAAGAATCTTAATAATCATAGAATGGTTGGGGTTGGAAGGGACCTTAAAGCCCACCCAGTGCCCCCCCTGCCCTGGGCAGGGACACCTCCCACCAGCCCAGGTTGCTCCAAGCCCCGTCCAACCTGGCCTTGAACCCCTCCAGGGATGGGGCAGCCACAGCTTCTCTGGGCAACCTGGGCCAGTTCTTACAACAAACAGAGACCTTCTCTGTCTTCTGAGGCTTTCTAGGAGAGAAGAAAGCCGCAGCCAGCAGATGTACCCAGGTTACAGAATGGGTACTGACGTACCCACCGTGTGTGCTGGGGGGTGAGCCCGCAGCCCCGGGGCTCCCCATCCGGCACCGCGTGAGCGCAGGCACTGCCCCCGACCCAGCTCTGCACAGACCCACGACCCACTCAGATCCGAGGGAAAGAGCTCTAAGGTGGTGAAAAGGGAATAAATTATACACATTAAGATTTTTTTCCCCATATTATAGAATCATAGAATCATTCCGGTTGGAGAAGACCTTTGGGATCATCGAGTCCAACCACCAACTCCACTCTACAAAGTTCTCCCCTACACCGTATTCCCCCACACCACATCTAAACGATTCTGAAACACATTCAGGGGTGGTGACTCCACCACCTCCCTGGGCAGCCTATTACAGTGTCTGACCATTCTTTCTGGGAATAATTTTTTCCTAATGTCCAGCCTAAACCCGCCCTGTTGAAGGTTGAAGCCATTCCCTCTTGTTCTTTCGCTAATTCCCTGTGAGAAGAGACCAGCACCGACCTCTCTACAATGTCCTTTCAAGTAGTTGTAGAGAGTGATGAGGTCTCCCCTCAGCCTCCTCTTCCTCAAACTAAACAGTCCCAGCTCCTTCCATTGCTCTCCGTAACATACACACACGCACAAACGCGTGTGTTTGTGTACACACACACATATATGCATGTACACATATAAGAAGGGCTGGTACTTGCATCTCTGGCAGCATCCCCTTGTCGCACCCCACTCCTACACCTTTCTGCCACAGCAGCCCTGGGACACCGTCCGCATCCTCTGCTGACACCCTGAGGTGCCGGTGTTTTATTGCACGGGCCAGATCCTGCTTCACAGCACCCAGGGTCCGGCGTCCCCGCTGCGTGAGCCAAAATGCAGGAAACACCATCCCCGAACACAAGCTTTGCTCTTCACCTGCACCAGGCTGGGAATCGGTCCCACACCACCCAAGAGCCTTCTACCTTCTTCATTGCCCTTTCACTTAAGAAGGAAGAGCTGCGTTTCTTATGCCACTCTTATTTCACATCTCCCGGAGATTTTCTAGCCACTGGCAAGCTTTAGCCAACGTTCCACTGCAGGCTCTCTCCAGCTCAATGTCCGGAGGAACACTATGGTTTTGCAAAATACCTTCAAATAAATGTAACCAAACAGCAATACAGACCCACCCTCTTTTCTCCCCTGGGTGTGCTATGTATGCCAGGGACAGGAGGAGCCAGGAGACCCTGGTTGCTTCACGTGATGCATGAGAAGACACCTGACACCAGCGGGTGAAGGCGATGGACCCCTCCTACCTTCTCTGTAGGTGGAGGATACGCTCCTCATCCCTATCCTCACAGCCTCCAAAGCACCGACAGACAGATTACCCAGGAGAACTTCTCTGGAGACTGCAAAACAAGATCCTGAAGGGCGATGGGATCCACTCTTTACCTTACAGCAGTGCCAGAGAAAGCGGCCCCCAATGGCAGTGTCACAGCAATCACCACTCACACGGCAACTGTCCGGTGATGGTCCAGCCTCTCATTCTGCTTGGACACTGCACCTAAAAAGCTCCCCAAGCATGAAGGTGGGTCCCTTTCCAGGCCAGGAGGTACAGGGATGGCAAGAGCTGCTGCTGCAGATGACAACAGACCCAACGGCGCAGCACTGAAACCCCCAGGAGCGGGTCTGAGCTCTCGAAAAGCTCACTCCTGTCTCTGCTGGGGGCTACACAGCTTTGGAGAGAGAAGGTGGCAGCAACGGTGGAAGACAGCTCTCCTAGCAAGAACTAGCATCATCCATGGAGGCCACTTTCTTCTGGTTCCACGTGAAATCCAGTCAGTGCTCCTGTCACTAGAGCAAAACTAGGATCAGTCGAGGCTTCTTGGGTCTGATGCTCGATTTGCTGACGTGACACTTTGTCAATCAGGGTATAATTGTCCCCAGGGTGCAGGGGTGAGCTAGGCTGAAGGAACGATCCTCATGGGACAGCAGAGTTTGAAGCCTCTTGGTTTGGCTGGGGAAAAAGTACCAGCATCATGGAGCAAAAGGGGAAAGAAAAGGAAATTACTGACACTGGAAAACAGCAGAACCAGGTTTCACTTAGGAGACAGCATTCGCCACAGTCTCCATCAAGCATGGCATCAAGCCAGGAGGGAACACGTGCGCTGGCCCAAGAGAGGTGACCCAGTAAAGCATCATTTCTTTACCACTTCCTTGGTCCTTGGATGCTGCATCCCTTGCGAGCCCACGACACTGCCCTTCTGAGCTGCACAAAGAGCCTCCAACTCGAGATGAGGATAAAGCGGCAGCAGATCCAGAACACGCCACTTCTCCAGAAATTCTCCCCCGAGAGCCACGGTGACAGAGAACATGCTGCCTGGTGGAGGGAAGAAATAGGGCCCCAGCACCACCGCGTCCAGACCTGGTTCTGCCACTCCTCTCCTGCTCGCAGCACCGCCAGAGCTGATGCACAACTGCCGGGAAGGTGTCCAAGAGGATGAGTACGAATAGCAGGGAAGCGTCAGTTCTGCACATCCCAGGGCTGGAAGGAAGTCTTACTGGTTTTGGGTGGGGGCACACAGAGAGAAGAGGACTATGCAGTTTCCAGGATGTCAGCTAAGTCAAATATCAGTGCTTCGTACTGGAAGCAGAATTACTCCCCAACACGACCATGAGGTGACCGTGTCTCCGAGTGCTGCGACCGCACTCACGCTGTGCTCACCCAGAGATCCGCCGCATCTTCTCAGTTCCTGTGGGCGCTGGCGGGTAACACACTGGTACCAGTGATGCGGTCGCAGCCTCCACTTGGTGGAGACAGCAGCGCACAGGAGCTACAGGAGAACCTACCATGAGTCGGATCCCACTCCTGCAGCCATCTGTCTCCTAGTGGCTCTGGATGCTGTCCTCAGCCTCACGCCACCACTCCTCTGGGTGAAACAATGCAATACTGCAGTGTTCAGGTGTGGCCTTCCAGGGATCTGCTGCAGTTCCCTCTGGAGGTCCAACCTGCATTTCACATCCATGGCATGATGCTCCCTGGGAAGAGGATCTTCTTCAAACAAAGCACTGTTTGCACAGGACAAAAACTCCTCAGAGAAAGCAGAGCAGAGGTTAGCAGAGCACACAGGCACATCTAGCTCAAACCCTACCTCCTTCCACAGGGTGCATCTAACTTCTCCGTGTCTTTGAGCTTTCCTGGGGAATGCTGACCTCCTTTACTGTTTAATGTCTTGTCTTTACCGAGTTGTGGAGTTTGGGAATCCAAGAGGATCTTCCTTACCGAGGAGAGGAGGCAGAAGCCTTGGGATCATGCGCTGCTCACACCGTCACTCAATGGCGTGCCTGGTTGCTCCTACAGGTGAGGTACTGCTTCATTTTCCAGAACAGACTCTATGGGTTTTAAACATTAAAGAGGCAAACAAACATTGCACTTGCATGTATCACTCCTGTGACTAAGTAGGCCACATCGCCAATTACTGTATTACCAGCTCTGCCATCTCACAATGCTCATTTCAACATTGCTGCCTGCTTTGATCATCAGACTTTCATCTTCCGATGACGTTACGGCCACTTTCATGTCAAATACAAGCATGTGAAGGCAGAAGAGATTTAAGGAGGCCTTGATGAAGACTCATCGTGGGGAACTGGAAAGGCAGGGGTAAAAATGGGTTCCTGGGTCCATTGAGGTACAGCTTCCTTTGGTCCTACACCCACGGTAGTTCACGAAGGCTTTCACACAGATGGATGATGCAGCAAGATAATATGGACAAATGACCGTGAAAGGGGTACAATTTTGGCTATGAAGCCAAGTAGCCTGGATGAAGCCTCACTGGCGTCAGTGCAAGGAGCAATGCGAGGGCAATGCAGGGAGCTCTTCCAGCTGGAAGGACTGAAGGCAACAGCTGACCGTTCGCAGCCGTCTGCTCTGCAGGGCAACGCTCTACCCATGAAACCTACATCAGACACCAGGAAGAAGTTCTTTCCCCTGAGGGTGGTGAGACACTGGCCCAGGTTGCCCAGAGAGGGGGTGGAGGCCCCATCCCTGGAGACATCCAAGGCCAGGCTGGATGAGGCTCTGAGCACCCTGATCTAGTTGAAGATGTCCCTGCTCCCTGCAGGGGGTGGGACTGGATGGTCCTTAGAGGTCCCTTCAACCCAACACAGTCTGTGATTCTATGAAGCCAGCAGACCTCCTTCCAGCCGGTTTCCGAGGAGAAGCGAGAAGGGGTGCAAACCCAAGAGCTGCAATATGGTGCTGTTTTCATCTCTGGAGAGCGTTTCTTTCTGTCTGTGATAAGCGGAACCAGCAATGACTGAAAGCAAACGGGGCCCGTCAGCTGCTGCAGCCAGAAGAAACTCGCGTTTGCAGTTTGCTTTTTCTGATCTGGAGTAGCATTCTCATAAATAATGAAAGTGACTAAAAGCTACTTAAAAAACACACACTCCTCCCTTATGAAAGAATGAGAAAAAACCCCAATTATGAAAGGACATTTCTTCCAGCTAGGAATAATTTGTCATGTAATTCTCTGAAGACAGCAACAGAAACATGCATGCTCTGTGCTCCCTTTTGAGTGATCTGTGATTGCATATGTACTCAGATGGCTTCTAATGAGGCTATTTTTATAGCACACATCCCGCTGAGCTTTTTGGGAGGGGCAAAGTGAGATCAGTGGAGAATCAGTCTTCAACGTCAGCTCCTGTGTATTTTCTCCTCAAAAGGAGAGGAAAAGGAAATAAATGTGGAGGAGGACATACCGCTCTGAATCAACACCTACAAACAAAGCTCTTCCGCCCCAGCAGCAAACGTGGAGCATCTTCAGTATTTTCCTGGACACCCCTCAAGGTGGAAGAACCAGAGACACATCACTAATGCCTGGATGAGATCAGTGATGGTGATGCCCAGCTCCCCTTTGGCTGAGCATCCTGTGCCCATTTACACTACTGAAACCCACCCTCGTACGGTCCTGGGTGTCCTCTCCTGCTCCGCAGGGTGAAAGAGGTGCAGAAGAGCGCAGTAACGAGGACCACGCAGTGGGCACCTGACGGAAGCTGCTTTGCAGAGCCCACCAGGACAACACCATCAGTATGATGTTACATCTTCTCTCCTTGACACCAGCGTGCAGCTGGCTCGTCCCATGCCAAATCAAAAGGCTGTCAGAAAGGAAAGGAAGTAAAAAAATGGGGGAGGCTGAAACTGGGCCCAATATACAGATGTTTGCCATGGTTTTAAAAGAACCAGAAGGTTCCTGCCACGACTGGAGCTGAGGGATGTGGAATGGGCGGAACAGATGTAAATGAACTCTCATTTTACATGGAGATGATGCAAGCAGAGACCGAAAAAGAAAGATGTAAATTTAAAATCTGCTCGTCTGATAAATTATTTGTGGTGCCCTTCCTACCCCCTCCCCAGAGCTCTCGTGTGCTCCCTGGAGCAGCCCAGCTGCGTGGGCACCGTGCCGCACAGCAGGAGCAGGGAGGTGGAGCAGGGCAGGAAGCAGAGGAACCACCTGGTGTCCTTCATCAGGGACATCGCTTTTGCAGAGATGTATTTTCAAGTTCAAAGAGAGAAAAGATGGGAGATATTTCTTCCAGCGTTACAGCTGAACACTTTGCTTCTAGTCTCCATGCCTCCATGCTTCAGCTTTCACATCTTCCCTCGCAGACTTGAAAGCCAAAGAGACCAAGGTACTCGTCCGACCCAGCCTCCGCTGCCACAGCTCTCCGAGCCGCTCCTCTCTCCAAACCACATCTGCAGCTTCAGCCAGTGCATCTTGTACAGACGCTGTCTTGATTTTGATGCGCAAATTGCTCGAGTAACTGTTACACTTCTGTGTCCCTCCTCTGAGTAACTATTTTCCAAAACAGGCGCCGTTCTCCCAGTGTGGACTGATGCCTCTGGCCACTGAGCCACCCTCCACTTGGTTTGCTGGAAAAGAGATTCTGGTACCACAAATCACCCATCCACAGGAGGGAACCACCTCTTCTGCTGTCTCTTGAATGAAGCAAAGCAAACACAGCTCCTTAATGAATACTGTGTACACACTAAAATGTCTTCTAATTCCTGACTCTTTCCATGAGCATTTGTGAGCCTGTCCACACTCTGAAGCATGGATGCCGGGGCAGGACAAGGTACGCCACCAGCACTCTGAATGACAGACACGGTGGCAGCACATGCTGGTGCACATGTCTAAAACCCAAATTTTCTCTTGCCTACAGAGTTGTACAAGGAGTTCATGGTCACTCGTGTTCCACCAGATTTCACTTCTCTTCAAAATTACCACTTTACAAGATGCCATTGTACATTCTCCGAGTGTGGGGTTTAACCGCTGAAAGCAAATGTTACATGAAAAACCTGTTCATTCATTCTCTGAAGTTGTTTCGGAGAATGAGAACTCTTCCTCCATCAGTGTCAGAGGAGTGAAGACTTGCTGAGAAACAGAAAGAGGAAAAGCTGGTCAGAGCTTCGGGGCATCTTCCATGTGCAACATGCTCACGTGAACCTCATGCTTCAAGGACTTCAAGGTCACTGCTACGTTGCAAGTGCCACTTAAAATCTCTCCACTTGTTTTGTCCACGGTCCTATAGGCTCTATCCTTGGTTGACTCTTTCCTCTTCACAAAGCTGGGGGGGCCATCCTTTGCCATACGTGACTTTCTTGGTCACTTATAAACTGTCCCAAATAAGCTGCAGCTAACCAGGATGAATGTGCAACTCCCAAAGGCTGTGAGCCCCATGCTCCAAATCAAGCAATTATTTGTGGCCACCACACTAATTGGGCATGTAAAGAAAATTTCTGAGACAAGAGAAGAGGCTCAAACCCCTGTCCTTATCTGGCACATATCCAACTCTTCTGCTTTCTTCCCCTAAAATAAACTGAAATCAGAGCATGAGACCACATCCTTCTGCAGGCAGAATCCTAACAGTAACTGCCATTTAGGTTTTCCTGGAAGAAATTTGTTCAATATATACCAATACTGTTACGAAGTTCATAAATTTCAAAGGACCTAAAGGCTTTTTGGAAGAGAGATGTCCCAAGTAGGATCACTTGGTCACAGCATCACTGCCTCTAAGGGCAGCCAGCTCTTAAAAACGGAGGGCAACAGCTTCCAAAAAACCCCAAATAACTAATGCAGCACTTGGTGGTGTGGTGAAATCTGGGGAAAACAAACAAAGTAGCATAATTTTTCCAATTATCTTGGTCTACTAAAACACACAACCTTTCCTGACAACAAACACCGCTTCAGTAAGTGTAAGAGGAATTTAATCGTGCGTGCATTCCTCCAGGGATGCTCGGCAGCTCCAAGTCCTTCAGAAAGGTAAAACTACAGGCCCAAATCAGGCTGCCTCTCCTCTAGAAATTAAACATTGAAATACAAACCAGAACAATAGTCAAGAGCCACAAAGAATTCCTAAGGTATTAGCAAAACAAATTCCCTTCGGTCCTTATTAGGAATATCTTGAGGATGGTTTGAAAAGTCTAACCAAATATAAAAAAAATTTGGCTTATCCAACAAAAAACAAATGCGCGTTGTTTGCCAAAAGCAAAAGAATTCAGTCAGATAAAAAATGCGACATACAAATGATGCAGGTTAAAAACTAAATTTAAGATGATAATAGAATAGCTGCCAGCGTCTTTAAATTTTCAAGCGTGGAAATGTCAACAGAGACAAAGAAATTCAGGGAAAAACAAAGCGAATAGATTAAGGGTTTATTTATATCGGTGAACGAGCTCTATGCTGCTTGACTAAGAAATGACCGAGGGGGTGACAACTGTCTGCAAACGTCCGTAGGTCCCTCAACACGGCCACGAGGAGCCCTCGCCGGACCCTGCCACCGACCCGCCTGCAGCGGCGCGGCACGGCACAGCCACAAGATGAACGAGGTAAAATAAGCAATGGGAAAAGATGGACAGAAGAGGAGACTGGGGGTCCCTTGGGACTGGGAAAACTCCCCAGCTGAGATGTCCTGCTGATGGAGATACACAGGCATTTAATGTAAAGAAGCTCCGAGGCTTCTTTATACCAGAACCACCCCCAGCTGGGCAGGAGAGGGGATGACCCAAGGAAAACCATTTCCTGGGAACTCGGCCTTGGAGAAGACATTAGAGCTACCATGACTCAGTACTTTACAGCTCCAGAAAGGGACATTTCTCCACCTCACACCATCTCAAGCCCTCCGAGGCTCTGGCGCTTGGCAAAGCGGTGTGGATTGCACAAAAAATCCCACGGGAGCCGGGATGCGGCTGAGTGCTGTCATCTCTTCTTACGGGTACATTTGGCCTTCTTTTGGGTTTCAAGGAAACCTGCCTGGGTTTCCCACAGCTTCTGTGCAGGTCGCAGTACAGAACTGAACTATCCTATTCTCTTAAACTGGCCAGAGGGGACTTTTGCGGGGGGTTTGCGCTGGTCGGTTGGCTGGTTTGTTTCTTTTTTGAAGATGGCTGGTGAGAACCCTTCAGAGAGCACCACGGCTTATTAAATAAGTTGCCTAATTATCTCTCTTTCTGACACAGGATGAGTCTGAAGCTTTTCATGCTCTGGGACTGAAAATCCCACAGATGGCCTTTCAGAGAAAGGGGAAACAATTTAAATAATTTTGCTTCTTGGAAACACTCAGCCCTTGGCTTGTCCCACCACGGGGTGTGGAGCCTTCTCCCAGAGTTAGGAGGACCACACTTTCCAGCTTGGGGACACATGGAGGTTGTCCTCCCCGAATACTGGTGAAGACTGGTCAACTGGGAGAGGAGGCTGCAGAAGAGCTGGTGCCATCCCAGGGCAGAGCCTCCCTTGGGTTACAGCTGCTCGGGAGGACGTGCCCACAAAGGACAAGGCAAGCAATGCAGGGAGGAGAGGGAAAGATGCCACCAGAGAGGCCAGAGACGGGTGAACTGAGAAGGAGGTAAGTAGGTGCCACCACTTCTCAGTACCTTCTCCTCCAGCTGGAAAGTCCCATCTTCCAAGCTAGAGACTGAAATGACCAGACTACCTCAGCACCACGGCTTGGGTGGCATACTGGGAACGACCGCATTGTGTCCGAGCTGGAAGACCTCCATGCCCCAGCCTAAAGGACCTGCTGGAAACGCTCCTGCTTGCACAGCACCCTGCCTCCCTCCAGGCCAGCCGTTCTGCTGGACCTCCATCTCCAAAAGATCTCCCACCCTTGTCGGGACCTCTACCACAGTGCTGCAATAAAGATGAGACCCATCCATGCCCTCACAGCCAGCTCATAACCCCAGAAGCTCTGGGATTCTACCTCCGTTTCGGGAGCAGAACATGCTTTTCTGCACGGCTACATCTGTGCTGCGAGCGGGTTCCCCGGCTGGTGACAGCCCTGGTGCAGACGGGGGCTGAGCTTCCAGCTGGCTCCGTTCCCTCCGCAAACAGATGCAGTTCCTATATCAGGGTCTGATTTATTCAGCAGGAGTCTCGCACATTAAGCATAGTTAAGTCTGAAAACAAATCTAATGACTTTAAAATAAATAGCCAACGGAGGACTTGAAACTAAAATTCTTCCTTCCTCTGACACCCACCACATAAACAATAATAATTATATAAAACCGTGTCTAACACATGACTACACAAGGCTCTGGTGACCAAGAAAAGCACACGCTGCTTGTCAGACATAATTGCACATTTGGTTTTTCAATTATTTCTTGTCGAGATCCAGAGCCCACCATCTGAATGCTGACATTAATTATTGGTAAGTAGTTAGTTTTACAGTAGCATTACGCAGACTCCCAAGGATTACCCCGAGGTCGGCAGCTCCCAGCGCTGTTCCCCCACTGCCCTCCGGTCCCTCCAAACCTCCAGCGCTGTCACCTGGACTCACATCTATGAGTGTGAATCACAGAATCATGGAAATGGGTTGGAAGGGACCTCTAAAGGCCATCCAGTCCCACCCCCTGCAGGGAGCAGGGACATCCTCAACTAGATCAGGTCGCTCAGAGCCTCATCCAGCCTGGCCTTGGATGTCTCCAGGGATGGGGCCTCCACCCCCTCTCTGGGCAACCTGGGCCAGTGTCTCACCCCCCTCAGGGTAAAGAACTTCTTCCTCATGTCTCATCTAACCCTGCCCTGCTCTAGTTTAAACCATTGCCCCTCGTCCTGTCCCTCCATGCCCTTGCCAACACCCTCTCCCCATCCTTCCTGCAGGCCCCCTTCAGGCACTGGAAGGGGCTGGAAGGTCTCCCCGGAGCCTTCTCTTCTCCAGGCTGACCCCCCCAGCTCTCTCAGCCTGTCCCCACAGCAGAGGGGCTCCAGCCCTCGGATCATCTTCGTGGCTTTCTCTGGCCCCGCTCCAACAGCTCCGTGTCCTTCTTGTGCTGAGGGCTCCAGCGCTGGACACTCCAGGTGGGGTCTCACCAGAGCAGAGCAGAGGGGCAGAGTCCCCTCTCTGGATCTGCTGGCCGCACCTCTTTTGATGCAGCCCAGGATGCGACTGGCCTTCTGGGCTGCAAGCTCACGTCCACCATGTGCAGAAGGGGCTTCAGAAGCAGTTTGAAGAAACTCCCCAGCAGACAGCAGCAGGACAAGGGATCCCCAGGCAATGTGCCGCATCCAGGAGAGCCAGTGTCACCTACTGATGTCATCTTCCAGTTGAGTCCCCTCCGCGCCCGCCTCTTGGCGATGCGCTCCAACAGCTAACCACCCATCATGCAAGAAAACATCCTGCCTTTGATTGGCTTTTAATTTGCTGCCTTTTAATTTTGTTGACTGTCTCTTTTTTTTTTTCCCTTGCAAAAGGAAGAAAGAAGTCTCTGATCTACCTTTTCTGGAGTGTTCAAAAACACGCACAGCTTTGTCATGTTGTCTCTTAGTTGTCATCTTCTCCAAGGCAAACAGCCAGCTCCCTTCCAGCTCCCTTTAAGGAAGGGGTTTTTATATGCTCCTAATAAGGCTCTTCACTTTTTAAAATTTCCCGTTAATAAGCATACAGTGAGGTACAGGAACCCCACACAAGTTAATAAGGCAGGAGAAGAGTGAGTGTTTTCCGCCACCGCTAATTCTCATCTGCGAACAGCTACACACGCTGAACCGCGATATTTCAAAGGCAGCAGGCAGGCCCGAGCAGGGCTGCGGGGTGATGGGATCAGAAAAATCCTGCGCCTTCAGAGCTTTTAACATTTACTTGAAACAGAATAAAATCAATGCAATACAATAAATAAATAAAAATAGTATCGACCCTATACAACGGTCACCACATTAAGATCGAGCATGCTACAGGAAAAAAGTTGCAGAAAGATAGAGTTGTCCTGGCAACCGTATTTTGCTTATATTTTTTACCAATATAAATTAATCGTTAGATGCTTCCTCGATAGTTTGCAATTAGTGAAGTTTCAAGCAGCAACAACTTTGAAAAACATCTACCTTGTACCTCCAGCCACGAGCAGCCTCACAGATTTCATCAAAGCCAAATTTCAACCTTCAGTCCCTGATACGGCTTTCTTGAAATATTAAAATTTTATTCCATTTTGGTTTTTTAAACGGACTTCATTATTTTTCCCTTTTTTTGACCATCTTTTGCTCACTCAGGTAGATGCTGAAGTGGATTTTGGTTCCTCTTTTCTAAAAGAAAGCCTGATGGCCCGTCTCACACTTTTCCATGTAGGTACAGAACCGCAGTGATATTGGAGGGAAGCTCTGCCGGCCAACGGGCGCGCGGGTGCCCTCTGGGAAGGCTGGGAAGATGCTCAGTCGCCCACGGGGGACACCCCGAAGGGTCATTCCCACCCGGAGACCGCGCTCACCCACCTGCTCTGCAAAACCCTGCGGTGAGAGCCACCAAACTGAGTTAAAAACCAGCATAAAGAATTTAGGTGAAGGAAACGATGCCTGGCTCCATGCTCCTCCGCCTACGCCGTTCTCCTCCCAGCACTTTGTTCAGGCTAATTTCCAGCATCCCGAGAGCCAGCACTGCTGGACCACACTGATGAGCCACCCCAAAGCCCGGAAAAAAGACGTTTTCCTCTGTGTAGGACACATGATTCTGGTGCTGCTTCCGAAATCTGCCTTCCCACCCTTCAGCCCCTGCTGAGCCCAACCCAGTGGGCACCCCCGAGGCGATCCATGCCGGGCGGCACGGCCGTACTGGTAATGAGGGTATTTCATCGTGAGGCGCTGAGTGGCAGAGCTGGGGCACTGGGCAGAGGCCTCTGTGGCGGTGAGGAGTACCCAGTGCACGCTGGAGGTGGGGGAGGACACTGCACCACAGCATTTCAGAGATCAGAAGAACGGAGCGGGGTTTTAACGTGGAAG
Organism: Rhinoptilus africanus; assembly: GCA_013400135.1. NCBI lineage: Eukaryota > Metazoa > Chordata > Aves > Charadriiformes > Glareolidae > Rhinoptilus > Rhinoptilus africanus. Next base: position 209,474 of record VXBO01006808.1, read on the forward strand.
GCTGTGCTTCACCGCGTGGATAAAACTTCGGCAGCGCTTTCTAAGTCTGCGGAGGGACAAGGAGGGGGCTCTGGCACATGGCGAGCGGAGAGACGGCAGAGGCGGGGACTGAAATGCAGAGTGAGCTGTGCGGGAGGCAGCAGGGCTGGTGGGTGCCTGGAGAAACGCCTTGTGTCTCACCGGGGTCTGCTCCCCGCAGCGCCAGTGGGGGAGGTACCAGGCCCAGCAGCGCCAACCGGCAAACCTTCTCTGGTGCAGCGGCGGCGATCTCAGACACATCTCACCAATGTGGAGACAGTGGCTTCTGACACACCATCACTGCTTCGCTCCTCATGTCACTGCAGCGTCCGGAGGTCCCCACTCTGCTGTGCCTCTCGCCGAGGAAGGGGCAGGTGATGCTCCTGGAGATGATGCCAGGATGGGGTGCAGCCCCCAGCACCATGTGGACTCTTTTCCACAGCAGCCAAACTGGTTCTGGTTTTCTATTGTCCATTGTCTCCTGTCCGTGCCGATGTAACCCACAAACGTGCCTCAGGTGCTTGGTGGTCCCCTCAATGAGCTGTGCATCGTCCCACCACATGAGAAGGCTCCAGGGAGACCTTCCAGCCCCTTCCAGTCCCTGAAGGGGCTCCAGGAAAGCTGGGGAGGGGCTGTTGGCAAGGGCATGGAGCGATAGGACGAGGGGCAATGGTTTAAACTAGAGCAGGGCAGGGTTAGATGAGACACGAGGAAGAAGTTCTTTCCCCTGAGGGGGGTGAGACACTGGCCCAGGTTGCCCAGAGAGGGGGTGGAGGCCCCATCCCTGGAGACATCCAAGGCCAGGCTGGATGAGGCTCTGAGCACCCTGATCTAGTTGAAGATGTCCCTGCTCCCTGCAGGGGGTGGGACTGGATGGCCTTTAGAGGTCCCTTCCAGCTCAACATGTGCTATGATTCTATGATGGCACCTCCCTGACTTTCTGACCATCTTCTCCAACCCTCATGGATGTTTCCACGCCGGGCTGCAGCCCACTCCCCATGCCGGGCCACTCCCTGGCGCATCTTCAGCTTTCCTCTTCCTTCCAGCCTGGCACCTCTAATCTCCTACATCTCTACCTGTTTTTCCACAAAACCTTTTAAACCTGGAAGGTGAGTTTGCCACTTTGTTTGCAGATGGCAAACAACCAGGAATGGGCTTTGAGCACACACAGGACCAGGTAAATCCTACTGTCACCAAAGCTACACTTTGCTCTCAGCTCCCACCATCTCCCCAGCGCCCAGCGCTGCTCTGCAGAGGAAACCCAGCTATGAGGAATATGCCAAGGAAGGAAAGCTGCCCCTTCATCCATGCCTCCCCAGCTCTGGACTGATTTCCATGAAAGAGACATGGAGAGGGACCGAGAAGCACCATCTTTCCTGCATCCCCGCCTGCCCAGCAAGGCGAGATGTCCTACCGCATCAGCAGCAGGGGTGACAGCAAATGGACACGCGGAGCAGAGTCCCCTGTGCGGGACCTGACATCTCCTGTACCCACCTGAGTGGGAGCAGCAGAGACACCCCTCGGTGGGATCCAAGAGGGCTGGCGTGGGGGGACACCCCCATCCTCTCCTCTCGCGTGGGAGCAGGAGGGTCCGCACCCAACCGCCGCAGCACGGCCCAAGGTCTCCACCAAAGAACCTCACACTGCCCCAGTCTTTGCACCCTGGTGTGGGCACGGGGCTGGGGGCCCTCAGCCGTCCCACCCCCTACTGCATGTAAACCGCCTCTCCTCACCGCCTGCACCACCAAAACGATCCTTCTTGCATCTATCATTTCAGTAAAATCCAAAAACGCGGGTATGGATCCTGTGCTCCAACAGCTCCCAGCTCATCTCTCTCGTGCGGTCGCCCTTCATCACCCACCTCCGAGACGGAGAGCCCCATCCAAGCAGAGCCACATCTGCCCACCATGTCCCATCCCAGCAGAGAAAACCATCCACCTACCTGCTGGAAGAGCTCCTCCGCCCACTGCTGTTGCTCTCGTCGGCCTAAAGGGTCAAAAAACACAGGGAAAAAAAAGGCTGTTTAGGTTAAGAAAGGCAAAACTGTCCTCCAGACTCTTCCTGCTAGCTCACTGCACGGCAATAGCTGGGGTTTCTCCGTTCTGAGTTAGAGTCGTGCCCTCTGTTGGGGGACACGCTGTGCCCTGAAGGTCTGCAGGAGGCCAGGACAGGGCTTCAGCCCCACCACAGAGGCCACCTTCTGAGCCCATTCCCTCCCGCTGCTCTTTATTTTATTATTTTATTGCCCTTTACTGAAGTTTAAAGTAACGATCCCTCCCATGCAAAAATATGTAATTTTCAGGAGAGAAAAAAGGCAGAAATAGCCAAATTCAACGCTGTGTCCAAGCTGAGGTGGCCCTGCTCCTGGATTAGACAGGCAGGTCCAGCCCACCTCCCTTCGTTAGCGAGGAACTGCCTAATTGAACCCCTCCGGGCCATCAGCACGGAGTAACCAGGGTCTCCTCCTTTTCGCCTCCTTCCCCTGGCTCTCTGATGAGAGCCTTCCTTGGAAAGACAATATTATTCCAAACCCAGAAATTTTATTTCTGAATTTGTGCAAATACAAGTTAAAAGATATTAGCTGCATTTCACATTTTGTGCAAATGGCAGAAACAGGCAATTCATGTGCAGCAGGATGGGGGCTAGCCAACGATTTCGATAAAATAAACCCTTTTTTAATTTAAATGCTAATGCACTGAATTAAAATTTAATAACTGAGGAAATTGAAAAGCCGAGCAGGAATATTGGAAATAAATCCAAGCAGAAACAGCTGAAATTAAAAATTCTAGAGAGTGGGAGGATAGCAGCTAAGCTGTCTTATATGATTACATTTTTTTTTAGTTTTCTTTTTTTTTTTCAGAACGAAGAGGGGAAGGAAAAAAAAAAATCCTATCTTTGGCTGGCTGTAGGGCAGTAAATCGAGAGTGCTGTGATTTATTGCTCAATTTTCCTGAGGGAAAAAGGCTTTCTTTCATGCTGAAATATTTCATAAATTTCAAGCCAGCATAAATTCTTAATTTAAAAGTTATGGAGGTCACATTTAGTGCACTGGTGCAATTCTGAAATCTTAAAGGAATAGCAACCAAAAATTGCAATTTGATTTTATTTTTTTAATTCTTCCTGTGAAATTTTGCTCAAAGGGATTCTCCGAGTTACACAAAGCAGGAACACGTCCTGGCTTCTGAACGTTTAAGAAATCCACTGGAAAGGAAGAGATAAAAATCTAATTCAATTACAAAAAAGGGGGGTTTTTTATTATTATTATTATTATTGTTAGCCACTTGAGGAATTTCTGTTAAAAAATTTCCTCCCTCCATTGCCTGGGAAAAGCCAGAAGGGAGGAGCTGACAATGTAATTGCTTCTGTTAGATCTCCAATCTTTTGTGAGCACTGATATGTTCATTTGTTATACAGCTGTTCAGCTACAGAAAGGATGTCAGAGCACCCATAATTCAAAGCAATCAATCAAAAATTAATGATTTGTCATGCTTACACAATGGAAAAAAAAAAAGCAAAAAAAAAAAAGCTTTATGGGTTCCTGCAACTGGTAGATTGTTCAAACCTTCGGGGCATTTTCTAGAAGATTATATCTGTGCGTACAGAAAAAAAAAAAGGAAAAAAAAAACAAAAAAAAGGAAAAAAAAAAAGGATATTTAATGTACAGCCAGGGCAGAAACCTTGTGGGGTGCTGGGGCGTCAGTGCTGTCCCACATCCCCCAGAGCTGGGGTTCGCTGCCATTCCCGTCCGTTGGAAGGGCTTTCTGCTCTACCCAACCTCACGAGTCCCCCCGCGAGCCACATTCCCCAATCGCAGGGATATTGCCCCAGCTCCGGCAATTATAATTCCACATGAAAAATGCCCGCTGAATGTAAAGGTCCCCAGGGCAAGTGCTCATGAAAGCCGCAAAATGCAGAAGCCAAAGCCAAAGGCACTACCTCGACTCCACATCACCTGTGGGACCACAACACCAAACGTTACCTAAATAGTACCAAAAATTAAAATATTTCCATTTGGGAAGCACACAGCAAACCTCAACTTTGGAAAACCATCCGAGACTACAAAGTTATTCATCCTCCACGTAAACAAGAATTTCTTTCCATATACATTCATTTTGGGAACACGTTGTACAGGGACTGTGCTCCTGACGCGAAGCCCGTCCATGTCCTGATGCCGTATGTTATTCCTGGCCACACACACGTGTTAGTTGGGGCCTCCAGTGCGATTTACCACCCAACCTAAGGCAAGTATTACTCTGTGAAGGATCACGCAGGTAATTCATTTTATGCTCCTTTTCATATTTGTATGTGGAGTTGAGCGAGTGAATTCCTGGAAATAAATGACATGGTGACATTGTGACGTGGCGACTGCAGCCTCCGCGCTTCCTGACCATCACCACCTGCCTGCACAGCACCTTCTGGGGCCAATACGCAATTTTATTATTAACTTCTTTATTTGCTTACCTTCCCCATTCTGGGTGTGTCTGCCCTGCCCAATTTTCCCCTTCTGTCTCTTTTTTATTTTTGTATTTTTTTTCTAATGCTTCCTTTCTGGCTTTTGGACTTCTTTTCATGAGCAATTCATGGACTCCCTTCTCTCAAGATGTAGCACATACCAGCGCAGAGGACAAGAAGTCCATGAGGAGCACAGAGAGGGAGGTGCAACTCTGCCAGCACTGGGGGGAGGTTTCTTTATTTTAAAAGAAAAAAAAAAAAAAGAAACAAAAGGAACTAAAATAAATAAGAGCGCTCAATCTAGATGGTTTCACGCCAGTCAAGATGCTTTTGGAGAAGAGGCATCTCATGGGCTTCTCCATAGGGAAAACACTCAAAACCCACCGATGGACTGAGCTGGCGCGGTTGGATTTGGGCTGCTGGAAGCCCACGTCTGACTCCTTCGTGTGGATCCATTAGAGCTAACCAGTAAGCCAAGGCTGAACAAAATCAGGTCTAGCTACCCTAGACTTACATAAGCTATCCTAGACTAGCTATCCTGGATACTTACATAAGCTCATCCTCACCAAAGGGTGCCACCAGGAGACACCTTCACACACTGCTCCCCTTCCCAAACGTGCAACTAACTGGCAGATTTTCTGTGCCAGCAACGCGTCTCGGTTACAAACCCTTCAGGAGCAGCTCTGGTTTGTTCAGCATTTGTGCAGCGCCGGGCACAGCGAGTCCCGGCCCGTCCTAAGGCTGCAAGATGATTTCATCCTACATCACCAGCACCCCCACGACCCGAGACCATGGCGCGTCCAGCCACAACGCGGGAAGGTAATTTCCTCCCATCGCACACAGTACGCGAAGGTGAAAAAGTGTAATAAAGAAGCGCCATGGCGTTCTTCTCAAACTTTGCAAAATAAACACAATTTCAAGCTTAAAAAAAGTTACTGCAGGGAAGTGTATATACGTGTTGGCTGATGAGAAGCTCAGCATTAGCCGGCCACCAACCCCCCCCGTGGTGGTACCATGGGGCCATCCCATCCGCAGCCCTACCTGAAAGGCAACCTCCTCCTCTCCCGCTCCGCTCGGGGCTCACCTTCAGCACGGGGAAAGTCTGGGAGACACCTACCCACATATTTTTAAAAATCTGACTGAAATAAGCTTTTTTCCTTTTATTTTGCAGTAAGCCCATTTGGAATCAAATGTGAAGGGATGATGCCTTTTGCAGGCCACGCTATTAATCCATTTACAATAAAACATTGCATTTCAATTCTAAAAAGTGGTATTTAAGGACTACACATATAGTAAGCAAGTCAAAGCGGTGATTTACTGGACATCACCATCGAACCGCCAGCAACCAGACTGGGCTGAAAAGGGTCAGAACAGCTTTCCAGAAAGCAGCGCCTTTGGGAAGGGCAAAGAATAAACCTCCTGTGCACCAGTTTTCCCAGGTAATTTAATTTGGGGACTTCTTCATTGATAACTGAAAAAGCAGAGGAGCCGAGTTTGCAAGCAGGGGAGGATGGACGCGGCACTCTGAAACACAAGCTGGGTAATTAGTCATACAATCTCTCGCATAAAATAATTTACAATTCAAAATACGATTCCCTGAAGCTGCTTTTGTATGTATCGGGTACGTTTAAGGTAGTTTTGTTTAACTAACGCCAATAAATATCTATTACATTAAAATGCAGGAAAACAGAATGTGGTTTCTGGCCATATGCTCCTCGACTCAAGTCGTAAGCGAAAAGTAAATCTGTGATAACTAAGAAATGTATCAGTCAACATCTCCCAGCAGGATGAAGTGTCAAAAATTCGGAGTCCAAGCAGATGTATAACTGACCTGAGAAATGCATGTTTATAGAAAGGGCTACGCTATATTGGGAAAAAAACCCAACGTTTTAACAGTTACTGCAAAACAACAAAATATGTAAAAACCATAAAAATGGTATATGAGATTTCAGAAGATTTAAGCACGGGCTTTCTGCCTGATCGCTTAAACGATGATTAAAAACAATTATTCAGATCACTCGGACCTGCATCCAGGTACGCCCCGCACAGATCCACTCCCACGGGCGCGACGCCCAGCGCGGGACGGGGGTGCCAGGACCCTCCATCCACCACCACCAGGGGAAATAGGGTTTAAATCCATTTATTTATTCATACACAGCTATCTATTCATACATCCCCCTCCATGACTTGCCTCTGAACTTCATCCTGGCTCTGACGAGGGGAGATGCCCCTAATTCTGCCCAGGGTTTGGAGGAGCAGACACCGCTTGCCCCAGCTCCTCTCCCGGGACAGGGAAAGTCAGATTTGCTCTCCAGATGCTTTGTAAAAGCCCTGAATTGTTTGTTTTACCTGAGGAAAAAAAGCAAAAAAAACCCCCAAACCCCAGAACCTACTTTCCCTGAACACCTTCCCAAAGACAGCTGAGTAATTTTCATCGAAACACAAAAAACCACACGTACAGTTTAGAAACAAGCCGGCAGCACCCAGCGTGGAAAAATTTCACCCCAAATAATTAAAATTTGGCAACGGGAGAAGCAACTAAAAACAGGTCTCACACAGGAATGCGCCATAAAAATAACTGCAGGCCTGCCTACCTGCGCTGTCTGTTATTATTAACTTCAGAGCAACAGAAAATGCAGGAAGTGCTTTTTTTTTTTTAACAAAGGGCAAGACATTGGCAGTTTCCTATTTAATTTTCATTAAAGAGGTAAAAA
>VXBO01006808.1:216703-232849 GCA_013400135.1 Rhinoptilus africanus
TCCAAGCTCCGCGTCGCACCGAAACATCTGCAGAGCACGAAGACCCATTAATATGCCTGTGCCCCTTTTTTTTGGGGGGGTGGTGGTGTGTGTCTTTGCTTGCCCCTGGCTAAGGAAACCCAAAGCCCTGGCTTTTTCGTGGCACTGCTGTCCCCTACATCACCCCCACCTCGTCCTTCACCCCTCCCCAACCTCAGCGCTGTCTCATAAAGCTTATAAAGAGCAGGGAGATGTTGAGCCGATGGGGGAGCTCAGCGGGAGCCATGTCCCGGCACTTCCCGGAGCCAGGGCATCCCTTCCCCAAAGGAAAACCATCTCCCAGCCTCATCCTTTCCCTCCGCAGATCCACACGCAGCCTCCAAAAGGGATGAATTTTCCACCAGGGAACAAGTAAGTTCCTTGGGTTGGAGGAATGCGCTGCCTATTTCCTCAGCTGCAGCTTCCCCTCAAGGAACAACCAAAATAATAATAATAATAATGATTAAAACCAAAAAAATCTGCACGGAGAAAATCTGAGCTCTACCCAAGGCATCTTCTCCGGCCCCGCGGCAGAGCCGAGCCCCATGAATGAGGGTCTCCTGCCCACCCCGGCCCATCATGGGGGCTGCAAACACCCCTGGCCTGAGACACGGGGTGGGGACGCTGGTGGAAGCTTTAAAAAATAACAGCGTCAAAACTATTTGTGCGGAATTTCACTCTTTTACTCAGTGGCAGTTGTGGGAATAGACAGCGCGCGGATGGGCTTCTCCCTGCGGCCAGGGGGAAAACCCAACAGTAAAAAAAAGTAATTTGAGATTTTTGAACCCCCTAAGATGAGAACAGCAGGCGTGGTTTCGACTTGAGCTCCTCACAAGAAAAAGGCAGGGACTCCCATTGTGGCCACTGAGGCGCGTCCGGCTCCGGCCAAGCCAGGGACGAGCCTTGCATCAGGCGAGAAAGATGATGGAGCCGCTCCCGATGGGAATAAACCAAACCTGAGAGGGACACACACCAGCAACGCTCAGTCCCTGCACACGGGAACATGTGAGGGGCAGTGGTACCAAAAGCCCATGGACCACCCATCGCTGTGACGACCAAAGATCTCGTTTGGCCTCTAACGCAGTGTACGGGGAAGTCTCCACCATGAGAGGAGGATGCTCATTACTCCCGGCCACACACATCATTGAAGACCAGCTTTGTAAAGGCTTATTTTAACGTTGAGATTTCCCAGGTTCACCCATGGAAAGGTGCTGAGGTGATGGTGACCTGCAGGGACACAACATCCCCAGAGTGCCCATGTGGGACGGACGGAGCATGACGATGCTCGGCACCTGGGGACGTGGGGAGCCCATCGTTCCCCACGCGGCTGCTCTGAACCCCCGTGTCTGGAGCGTGTTTGAGCAGAAAAAGTTCATGAGGTTTACTGAGCAGCCCCCTCACCAACACAAGCACCTCCACCACGTGTACGCACACGAAAAAACACCTGCTGGAGATGGCTGCTCAGCCTGCAAATGAAATCAGAGTGGTTTCTCGATGGGAATACAGCATCACCCAAGCCTGGCCATTCCCCTGGTCATGTCCCTTCTTGCTGGTGGCCAACCGTCCAAAGACAACACACGTCAAAGGTGACCTTAAGCCAGCAAACACCACCACTGAGGGCAACGGCACTGCAGGATGGCCGTGCTCGGTATGGACACCCAGGACCCCCAACCACAAGGGACCATTACAGGCGTGGAGGAGACACTCTGGTCCCAGTCCAGCCATCCTAAGTGACGCCTGGGGTCTCCTCCAGTGCCACCAGCCGAGCTGTGGAGCCCCCCCTCTCCCGCTGCCCGTCCCCGTGGTACCGGGGAGAATGAACAGCTGATGACATTTCTCACCGCTCACCTTCCTGTAGGTTCCCAGCCGCCGCGAAGCCGCTAGGTGCCCCCCAAATCATAATTAGTAACAAACATTAATGACAAACCAGCCATGAGGTTGAGCAGCCCAACGCAAAGGTCAGGCTGAGCATGGGATTTCACTGGAAAAGCTGAGACGGGAATGACCCCCCCAGCTCTCGCAGTTTCACTTCTGACTTCACCCAGGGGCCCTCTCCACACTGATTTCAATTCTCTTTGTATTGGCAGGAGAATTATTTTTCTTTTAACTTCTTTCTTCTTTTCCTTTTTTTTTACCCCTCAACATTGTTTCATCTTGCAAACAGCAGCACCAAATTTGCTCAAACTTCTCCCCAAACTCTTATCTCAGGCAGAGAAAGTTGCAGCACGGAGGCAAAAACTGTAAGTAGGCGAATAATAATAATAAAAAAATCACAATTAAAAATCTAGAAATTATTCTCATTCAGCTTCATTGTGTTTACTTCTTGTCTACTGTTTATTATCTTCCCATTTTATAATCTTAATTTAATAACCGAGGTGTGCTGCCTGCATCCGCCCAATTTCCGAGCTCTCTCAGTAATTACAAGTTCTTCTAAGAAGTTTCAAACTGAAAAAGGTCGAATCTCTGCTGGAAAGGGGGATTTGCGAACCAGAAGTCGTGCAAACACCAAAACCACGGAAGCAATGAAAAATCCCATCACAAAATCACCACCAGCTTGGCCAGGCGCTGAACCACGCCAGCACTTTTCCCTCCCGAAAGGGAAATAAAAGTTGCCCTTGGAGGACCCAAGGTTTTCATGTCTCTGCCATTGGTTTCGGCTCCTGATGGGCAGAGAGTCGCAGACATGTTTAAGGGCTGTAAGCAGTTGCCTTCGAGTCAGGGGAATATTCACAGGAGTAATTTTATGAACTTGCTGAAAGTACTGGCAGAATCTGTGCTTTGAATTACAATTTTTCTCCCGTGGCAGCCCAGGGAAATTCAAGTAGCTCAGACTTGCAGAAGTGAACCAAAAAAAAGGGAACTTCAAATAAATTTCAACCTAAAACTACAAATGTTCAAACAAGTATTAAAAAGCTTCAACCTGACGCATCTTTTTTTTTTTTTTTCACCAAAACAGTCATGAAATTAAAATTATGAATTAAATCAATGCAGCAAATTGGTCTGGATTTAAAGAGTTACTCCTTGATTATAAGCAACTGAAAAGTAATCAAAATATTTTTTCCATCTCCTGTTGCTCAGTGCTCTCCTTACTCCATTCCTTACGAGAAAAATAATCAAATTGAGGGTGAAGAGGAGAAAAGGCATTACTGATTACTTCTGAACTCTCATATTATAAAAGCTGGAAAATAAGAGTAACCGGGCAAAACAACAGAATTATCTGCATCAAGCAGTTGTTTACAGATGGTATGAGTTTCCCAGCAAAAGAAACAGCTGGAAATATTTTTAAAGAATAAATGTATATGGAATGAAACCTTGGGGGGGGGGAAGAAGAGGGGATTATTATTTTTTACTTGGGGGATAAAAGAGGGGGAGAAGGAGCCACGCGATAGCATTTCAGAAATCCACCCATTTTTCCAGGTTTCCAATTTCACAGGAAACTCTCAGGAAATCAATTTTTCAAAAATCCTGTTACAGGCAGTTTTCCAAGCTGATAAAACAAACATATCTAACAAGCTATGAGTGCACACGGAAAAAAAAGATAGGACTTACTTATACATGGAATCTCACACATTTTACTACAGAAATGCCATTAAACACATTTTGCTCAGGCGCTGGTGAGCAGGCGCATCTCCTGCTGCACGTGGGCTGGCTTCGCTTGGAAATGCCACGTCTGATGGGGCAGCAATTGCTCCCCACCACACCAGCCACCCTCCTGCAGAGGTCCAGCCCTTCCCCATCCCCACCATGCGCTGGGAAACACCTGGAAGTTGAGTTGAAGACACACCAGCCAGCGGAGGGGCTGGGAGGACACGCGTGGGCTCTTACTGCAGCTCAGCTGATCGGAGGCAACCTGAGAAACCATTGCATCTCTGACACACGGGGAAGAACTCGGCAGAGGTTACAGAATCATCGAATGGTTTGGGTTGGGAGGGAACTTTGAAGACTGTCTATTCCAGCCCCCCTGCCCTGGGCAGGGACACCTCCCACCAGCCCAGGCTGCTCCAAGCCCCGTCCAACCTGGCCTTGAACCCCTCCAGGGATGGGGCAGCCACAGCTTCTCTGGGCAACCTGGGCCAGGGGCTCACCCCCCNCACCAGGGGCTGCCCCCACCCAGGCACAAGGCCCTGCACTTGTCGAACTTCATGAGGTTCACATGAACCCACTTCTCAAGTTTGTCTGGGTCCTCGGATGGCAAGTGCACCGTGAACAGTTTAACCTACCCCAAAATAAGTCTCAGTGCAACCACAGCGAGAGCAGGGCTTCAGAGCAGTTGGAGATGCACCGTGGGGAGCAGAGCCTCCTGGGCAGTCTGGGTGGGAGGGTGGTGGGCACAGAGCTTGGCACGGTTTGGACAAAGGAAAGACCAGCCAGGAGACACCTCAAGCTCTCAGACTGCAGGATGCTCAAATCCAAATGCACTTTTGGCGTAAGACTGCAACACGGACGCTATGCGGGAGCATCTTCTGCCATCGCTAGCCTGAACCCCTGACGCATGGTAAAGCAAGTCAGGTACCTGAGAAGAAGACAGACCATTGGATACAGGCCAAGCTGTTGTACATGCTGGAATCCTGCTCTCTAAGCATGGAAATGAGGCTAAGAAAGACGGAGCCAAGCCTGTAGCTCAAGGAAAAATCATCTCCGACCTGGGTACCTCCCATCTGCCCATGAAACCTCAAAGTCCCATTGCTACCTCCCAACATGAGAAGGACAGAGGCTCACATGGATCATCCTGATAGTTCCTCACAAGAGCCTGTGACCTTCAAGAAGCCCCAGTCCAAGATGCTGGGAAAAATTGAAATTAAAACCAAAACCAATCCATGTTAAGAACCCCAGAAGACCGATTGCACTGGTGGGACATCCACCAGCCACAGCACCATGGATCTCAGAGCCAAGAAGGAGCCCCATGATGAAGCACTTCTTGGAAGAAGCTTTCATAAGACTGAAACTTTGCCCTTTAAATCTGCAGAGGCGTTGAAGCATGTCCCGGAGGAGCTGCTCCAGCTCATAGTTAAGTCATCTGTATTTCAGTGGGAGTAATGTGATCCCTGGGCAGAACTGTACATTTTAGAGTTGGGTTTACCTCTTTTTTTTTTTTCGGTAAATGTTGGAGAATGTTTTGGGTCCCTCCATAATTAACAGCACTGCATGTATGCAAGTTGCTGACAACATTCAGCTTAAGTCTGAGGTACGCAATGAAAAATTAAACATTTGTCAAACACATGATCATCCAAGGCAGGAAATTACTAGCTAGAATTAAAAAAAAAAATGCATAATTTGATAAATATCGCAGTGAGATGGTGTTAGGAATAGAACTATAAAGAGGTCTAGTGATGGCCAAGCGTCCCCTGTGAGGCTGGAACCAAGACTAGGTGACACCCTTTCCCAACGCTGGTGGGGATGGCTGTCCATTTGCAAAATATAAACAAAATCCCTTGTAGAATTTAGAGATGGGATAAGAGGCTGAAACCAAACAAACATTTACTGTTGGGAAGTCAACTCTGGAACGTCACCTTCTCTCCCAGTTTTATACGATTGGCTTTTTTTAATAGCATGAAATGGTGGTAATTTTACTTTGGAAAGAGAAAAAAAAAAAACTCAAACCACATTGATCTAAAAGTAAGAAGGGGGAAAGGCACACAAAGCTGGATAATTTTTTCAAACTTAAAAAAGAGCAGTAATTACAGGGGGAAAAATTCAGAAAGAGTTTAGTCTGCCTGGCTCGCTCAAAAATGAAAAAAAGAAGAAAAAGGCAAGAAAATAAAACAGTAAAAAGAGGAAAGAGAAAAAAAGAGAAAAGAGAAGGAAGGGGGAGAATGAAGGAAGTTGGAGAAAAAGCAGGCTTAAAGTAGAAATCTTAGAAATTCTGCTTGCAAAATAACTCCCATCAGCCAACCACAAATCCTATAAATATCACCAGATTGACTCCCCGAGCAGATCTAAATCAATAAATAAACAAACAAACCTCCAAGATTAAAAAAAAAAAAGGGCAAAGAAAAATTAAACCGAAATTTAAAAAAAGACCAAAAATACACAGAAAAGCCTCGCTGCCCTCCATAAGGGTGGGTGGGTTTGCCCGCTTCCCAAGAACAATGACAATTTGGAAAATAAGGGAAGAGGAAAAACAACTTTTCCTGGGAACATTTAAAGCCATGAAGGGTGCAGCAGCGACCCTGCTGAGAAACTGCTTCTCTCCTTGAGATAACCCAAATAAACCCAAATACTGCCCTCGGGTAGAGGAAATGGAGAAAAACCAGCCCCCACCCACGAGTCCTCAAACCGGGCACAGCCTTAGGAAGAGCGGGATCTCACCCCCTACCATCCACCTTTTGTCACTTCCCATCGACATTTCCAAGCAATCGGTCAGGCGAAAGAAACCGTTTTTCAGGCAGTTTGCATGGGACAAACATCACCCGGACCCGACCTGCGCGACCTTCAATTCTCTGTAGTTCATGGAGCCCAAAGAAACGAGGGCACAGAGCTGCAGGGAAATTCTTTTCAGCCAAAATCAGAGCTATAGGGAGACTGGCCATTGCATGGATTAGCGTCATTTTTGCTGAACCATTCATACAATAGAATATGACACTCATTTTCAAAAAAGTGGAAGTGACACCATCTGACATTTAAAATTTTCTGATTCATACAGGCAAAATATGTCCTATTTATTTTTTAAAGCAAGAGCTGTGTTCAAAATCCAAACAAAGCACTCAGAAGCTCCAGATTCTGTTCAACTCGAAACTATGCAGCCCCAAATGATATTCTTTATTTGCTGGTCAACAACGAGAATTAAAAATCAGGTGGTTTGGGTATTTTTGGCTCAGTCTGAAAAGGCATTTTTCAATTTGTCAGACCTTCAAGGAAGCAAAAAAAAATCTATGATGTATACAGCCCTGCTGCCAGAGAGGTTTGTCGGAGCAGGGCAGAACTGCCCCCGTGACGAGCAAAAGGTACAACTGTTCTTACAGGATCCATTTCGGGGTTGAATTTTGCAGGCAGCATCGTCAGTCCTCTGCCAGCAGCTGCTGCCAAGTCTCGTGAAAGGAAAGACAGCAGACAAGACCATCTCCCCAAAACGCAGACACGGCCCTGGGTCACGGGTAAGAGCAAGGAATCCCCAAGCCTGAGCACTGAAGCCCAATTTCCAACTCAAGTCTGGGTTTCCCCCGCCACAGGCTGCTGCTGCCAGAGCCACCACAGGCTGGTCCTGCCTCCGGGTTGGGAAAGGAGCAATGGACCCACCAAAATGGATCTGTGGTCCTTGGGATGAAAAAAAGGTCAAGCCAAGGGTTGTGTCCTCCTCCAGATGTGTCACCAGGATTCCTCCAGCCACCAGCCTGCTCCGATCCCCCCCGAGTACCTACTGCAGAAGATGCTGAGCTGGGAAAAGCCCTCATGTGCCAGCTTCCACAAGCTCTTCCCATTAAAAAAGAAAAAATGATGCTCATCTACACTTCATGCTGTGGCAGCTCCACAATCATCCACCTTGGGAGCGTTGTTTTCCACCCAGATCATACAAAACCTCAGCAGCAGCCATGGATATTTTCTGTATGAACTGTTTTGTACCCAAGGAACATGGCATATCACAGACTTCAGGGCTGGATTAAAGCACATCATCTCCAATAAATTATTCTACTGAACAGATGGAAAATTTCTTCAGCCCCAGAAGTGTTTTCTGCACGTAACACTCCCAGTGCGGGATTTAAAGCATGGGAAGCCGTGACAATTCAGGGCATCTGTGTAAAAGCCGGGTGAATAGTACGGACTGTCCTTAAACCCCCAAGCTCCATCCTGTATGAGGGACCTCTACTTTTGACGCACTTTGCCCCCACATTGTCCTAAATATAAAGGAGGCCACAGGACGTCCTCAGTCTAGGAGAATCACAGAATCATAGGGTCCGAAGGGACCTCAGTAGATCCCCCAGTCCCACCCCCTGCCAGAGCAGGGTCACCCAGAGCAGGGGGCACAGGAACGCCTCCAGGCGGGTTTGGGATGTCTCCAGAGATGGAGACTCCACCACCTCCCTGGGCAGCCTGGGCCAGTGCAGCCTGTTCCAATCCAGAAGATTGGCTGGAGAGAGATGGGCACGGGAGAGATGCTCCCCCCCAGACAATGGCAGGAGAGGGTGCGGAGAGCCTTCTGGAGAGCTTCACCATTACTAACAAAAGCATCTTCACTCCAGCCTTCTCCTGCTTTGCCAAGCTGGCCAGTTACTTAGGGCATCTCCAGTTCTTAAAAAATGCCATACACCTCCTCAGCCAGTGAACCACATCCCTGAAGGGGTGAGCAGACATCCCAGGCTGGAGGTACGGACAACGTCTGCTAAAGCTACAGCAGGTCAGAGACCTGCTCTGGGCAGGCGGACACCTGGCAATAAGCCATAATATCTTATTTTCCATGAAGAGAAGGAAATAAACAGCTAATCCATGACCTGGGTAGGAGAGAATGTAAGGTAAAACTGCCCCAGTGTGTCAGGGCACAGGCCCAAGAGCCCACCAAATGTCCCACAGACAACTTTAACCTGCCAAGACAAGCTGAATACCTGCTGGGATGGCGCCTGGACTGGGACTGGGATAACCTAGGGCACACACTGAAAATAGTCCCTCCTCTCACATTAGCAAGACATGCAATAGGTATTATTCAAGCCAGAGGAATACCCACTCTTCCATCCAGTTCCTTCATTTCTTTACCTAGCATTCATTTTAATGACAGACTGCCAATATCCAGTAAATTACACTTTATTCCTTTGCCAACCACCTCCCCAAAAATCCTGTATGTAGGGACACCATCTCCCTACACACTAAGAATGACACTGACAACTTTTAATTCCTGCATTGGTGGTTACAAACCAGACCACCTTAGCAAAAATGGGAAATTCCTATTAACCAATGGTTATTTATTGGTGTAAAGAAAACTACGCTGTCAGCTGCCTTCTCCTTCAAGCTAAGAGAAGCCCCAGCCCATGAAGCCATAGCTCCAAGCGACGCTCACCGTGCTGCTGGTGGGCAGTGTCTGCAGAGAAACCAGAGGGCGGCTTGTCCAGGGAGCACCTGCTGATACCACCCACAAGGTCTCCTCCAGGGCCGGCCGAACAAGTGAGAAAGGATCCTGCAGGTCTAATCACAGCTCCCGAAGAACCGATTGTCTGAATATTTTCCTGTCTGAGCTCCCTGCTCCCAGAAACCGAGGTGCCTACACGTCATGGCCAATGTGAGCAGGTAGGCAACATGACCATGGCACGGTTCTGCTCAAGGATCCCAGCTGGTTTAGCTCAGGTTATCCTTAGCTGTTTTTCTTAAGAAAGACAAATATTGCTTTCTGTCCACCTGAATGATCCAGAAAACATGGTCAAGCTCCTTATTAGAACCAGGTGATCACAGCCACTCGCATACTGAGACAGGATCCTCACAGTGCTGAGATGCTCGTCCCAGTACCCACAAACACGGGCCGAACTGTCTGAACGGCACCTCCATGTGCCAGAATTAGGATGGGGAAAGGAGAATGAAAACGAACACACGCCTCTGGTTACTTGTGCCTGTTCTGCGGCATCACCCCAGCAGAGTCACCAGCCAACCTCAGAAAGTCCATCTCCAGCCAAGTCCTCGGGCTCCCCAGCAAGCACTGCGACGCCAAAGCTCTAAGCTCGGAGGGTCTTCCTAAAACTTTGTGCCTCACAAACAGATTTTTGCGGATGCCGGGTGATGTGCAGAAAAACCACGAAAGCCCTTCTGCGTGCTCCCACCAGGGCACGGCCGCCCTCGGGGGCTGCCTCCGCACGGGCAGCGATGGAGCTGCGCCCCCTCGGCACACGGTCGCTGCAATAATTCTCCATCAACGTTATTTTGCAGCGCTCTCTATTTTCCGCTCATGCATATGGTAAGGCGGCAGCCTGCAGGCTCGGTGTAGTGCTCTCTGGTGACTAATTGCCTAGGTAATAAAAAAAAAAGAAAAACCTATCAGGCTACAGCTACGCAGCCACTATACGGCACTATGAAGTGGACACACTCTCTGGTCTCCTGGGATTCCCCATAATTTGCATCCGGGAGAGGGTTGAGGAAAAGGCCGTTCAGGAGGTACAACTCCACGGTGGCTGTCAGACTCTTAAACATGAGCCTCAGGCTTCCCTGCCACCACTAACCGGCAAACTCTGCACTTCGCACAAATTATCGCGAGGATCAAAAATATCTTCACAACGGAGCTTTTATTTCCATGTATTTGAAGCTGCTCTCCCCTTTTGTTTCTTCTCTAAACCGGTTAAAATGAGCATTAAGGGATATAATTATGTTGTTAGCTTAATTGCCTACTTAAAGCAGAATCTGCAGGGGTTTAATGCAAGATTTGAAAAGGTGGGGGGGGGGAAAGGAAATTGGGATATTAATGGATACAACCTTTAAAATAGGCCTCTTCTGGGGAGAAGTGAGTTTGGGGCAGGGGACAGCGGGTGCTGGGGGAGGAGGTGGAATCAGCCGGCTTCGGCTGCAAGGTTTTGTCAAAATGCAAATTGTTGGCCCGTTCCTTCTCCAGCAGTCTAATTTTGGAGAATTTGACCTAATTAATTATTAACCACCACCAAAAAAAAAAAGTATCCCTCCTCCCATTCGAAACCTTAATACTATTATTGGCATGACACACTTAGGCTCAGGATCGGGGCGTTATCTGGTACGCGCCTGATGCCGCAAGGACCAGCCCAACTGGGGAAACTCTTGCTCCCAAATCACCCAAGAGACAAACAACCATTTTCCACAGACAGAGGAGCACAAACAGGACATGAGGGAGAAAAAAAGTGGTACCCGGCCCTTATTCTGGCAACTGCTGCCTAAAACAAAGTCACTGGTGTCAATATGCAAAGGCAGAAGGATGCTCATCGTCCCTGTGAGCCAAGCCCTCCTCCCCCCGGCACGCTCACGCCTGAGCCGTCTTTTGTATTTATTTAGAAACAGTAAACTAAATCTTCAAAGCTCTACACCGCCTTGTTTAACTCATTTTATGCCAGATCCAAAAAAAGCACAGGGCAAAGCCTGCTGATGGGCAGACGCTTTCGGAGGCTGGAGATCCCATCCCATGTGCTGGTCCCATCGCTTCCCTGGTGTCGCCAGTGGCATCGCACAGCTCTGGATGGGGAGAGACTTTCAAGACATCAATAAAAACTAGTGGTTTTTTTCCATTCATGGTCCTCAATGCCTCTACTTCCAACACTTCTCTCTTCCCGAGCAGAGCTGCCATGGCTGGTATTGTCTCCACTGTCTCAGTGACTGAGATGCTGCTTCTCAAGCACTTTTGGGCTCCTCATAACTAAACCCTATGGATTTAGCGTCGCTGGCACTGTGTTTTGTCAGACCTAGAATTAAGCTTAGCTCTTCTCCGTGCTGCCTTCCCCTCCCCGGCTCGACTGCTTTATTTAAAGTACGCCTCTATCCAGAGCTAAATCCCACGCTCTGAACCCCCAGTTTGACTCAGAAACTCTGTTTCTGCAGGTTTTTGAGGACCTTCCCCCTGTCCAGTGGCCACCACAGAGCTGGGGCGCACAGGGGACATAAAATTTGGGGGAAAACCCCACCAACACCTTCATGAAGTTTCACTGCCCATATGACCCAGCAAGGGAAAACACTCACAAAAATCCAATACATACACGTGGGAAACACCATTGCGCTCCTGCAGGGATGGAGCACATCTTCAGCCACAGCGGCTGCTCAGAAATACACGCCAAGCAAGACCGAGCGCCACCATCTTCTTGTTTTCCCAGAAAGAGAAACAAAATGGTGCTCACAGAAGTGATGCTTTCCACCCAAAACGAGAGCCCTCCCAGCCTCTGTTCCCTCGCCCAAGCTCCCTCCTAAAAGCTTACTTAAATAAGCTTTTCCAACCTTTAAGGAAAACTTTTTATTATATTAAACTATTATATTATTCAAATATTCAATACTCAATACATTATTTCAACTATTAATGTATTTTAATTCTTTAGGAAGCTATTTTATGGTATAAGCAGCTCTTTCCCTACAGCCCTCTGCAGACCCCGCAGAGGGACCGTTGCTGGGATTTCGGAGTCTGATGGCGTTTGACGGGGCTGTGCGAGGGAACCTCACGCTCCAGGAGGATGAATTATTGGTGTACTCAGAAAAAATCACAGAATTAATGTATCTCGGTGTCTCCTTGGGAACACAGAGGAAACATGCACTGTTACAAAGTTCGATATTATTAGGAGGAATATGTATAGCGCAAATTAAGGACTTCAGAGAAGAAGCCACCTTGGATGGTTTGATTAATATAGTAAGTACTTCCTATACTGATATAAGTGGATTTTCAAACAACTTGAACTCAACATAATTAGATGGATTAATAAAGCACCAGAATTAAGACATTAGGTTGAAAGGAAAAATGTGAAAGAATTTGGAAATTAGCAGATAAAAGTGAAACTAAACAAGGGAACGCATCAACCGACAGGCTCATAACTGCTGATGAGGCCGGTGGCAAGTGCGACCGACCACAGCCAGCGGGCAGCAACCACCGAAGAAATCCAGGTTTGGGAGCCTGGACTGGAAACCTCAGCCGTGCACAGATCAAGTTAAAACCACATGGAAAAAAAACACAGTTGCAAAATCAGAAGTCGGAAAATGCCAATGCTTTGGTGGAATCCCCCCGGATGGTGTGCCGGCAGCCCGCCCCGCGCTCTGACACGGCCCCGAGATGCTTGAACCCACTCTGCTGCTTCCCCGAGACTCTTGAGGCTTCCAGCACTCACTCTGATTAAAATAAAGATAAAAATAAAGATAAAAATGGAATAAAAAGAAAATTTCTACCAGCCAGACTGATCTGACTGACTGGGTCATTGATTCTGCAATGTTTGTGCATAATTTTTTTAAATTTAGAATTAAAATTTTTAGACTGTTCTTTAGAAATAATTAGAAATTTCTTTTTAATAATTTTTTGTACTCCTGTATTTGTTTTTTCCTCCATGCTGGGGTCTGGGCAACACAGGGACACCGAAGACGCAGGGGGGATGCTCCGCTCGGCCCCCGGCCCCACTGCGCGCCACCTCGGCTGTCCCTTCCCCTCCAGGCTTGGCTGAGCACTCGCAGCTCAAGTACTTCCCCAAGTTAATAATTCAGCCGGATCAGGGTGTTTTTCCACAACACCACATCCCTGAAATACTAAAAAGTTCTCCAAATTTTCCACTCAACGCCCAACGGAGGAGCCAAGCGCTGGGTGACCGCCCCAGCCCGGCGGGTCATTTAACCCCATTTAGGAGGAAAGGTCTCAAAAGCTACAAAAAATCCTGAAGATCAGTAAAAGACAGAAAACCTCTGGAGGGGTAGGGACCCAGAAACGCCGGGGTCCAGCACCACACGCATTCCCCCACACCCACAATGATTTTTTGGGCTCACCACAGGCAAACCCATCTGCTCCAAACCCCATTCACCGGCCGGGGGCGGGTGTTGCTGCAATTTCTCCCCACAAATTTCCCCCTTAGGCAGACACCTGGCTTGGGAAATTTCATCCCGAACACTTCAGGAGTTTTGGCAGAGTTATAAAGAGCTGAACGCAGGAGCTCGTCGGAGTTGGGCAATCCTCAGCACTGCCAGCTCCGCCGGCAACGCAGACACTGCAGGGAAGCACAGGCCAAAATGAAAAATGAAAAAAAAAAAAACGAAAAAAACCCCAACAGTAAAGAAAAAAAAATAAGCTGAATGAGTCATTGTTCGTCAGAAGAGAGGAGGATTTTTTTGTTGTTTGTTTGGGAGGGGGGTGGCGTTAAGAGATACTGAAGGAAGAAAGGTTGTTTTGTTTTGCTTTGTTTTACAGATACATCACAGGAAGAGTCTTGTTTGGAGATTAAGTAGAGCTATTAATGACGAGCAAAATGGCTGTCAGTCAGGGCCTATATTCCCTGGGTAATGAACAAAGTCTTATTTTTATTATAGACAAAAATAGACAGGCCCTCCCACCACCAGCCGCCAGCCCAGGGCTCTCCCCAGCCCGACAACACGGGCACCCAGCGCCAGTACCCAGCACCAGCACCCAACACCAGCACGCAACACCGGTACCCAGCACCGGCACCCAGCTCCAGGCTGGCCTCCTCCCACGCTCAGTGGTGCCAGGGAAATAAAGATAAAGCCAAAATATTACTGAACCTGGGAGAAATTCATCCCAATCACTTTAACCATTCCAAGAGGAAGGGCAACACAAGGACGTGAGAACGAAACAACCGGTGGCAAAAAACAGCACGGTCTGGGCAAACTGAGGTCAAAAGGGTCTTTTCAGGGCTGTTTGGTAATTTTTTTCCTTTTTTGATGAAGTGAAGAAGAAATAACATTAATGAATCATGAGCACAGCACGTGCTCGGTAACCTTGCAGAGCCACCAGCAACTCCCACTCATTTATTTTTCAAACGGAACTACGAAATAAATATAAAAGCATCGCTAGCCCGTGTCCTTCTTGACGCTGCTGTCAGAACAAAAAGGAGAGAGGTTTGGGCAATAAGGAAGTAGGGAAGAATTCAAACAAACAGCCCCAGCACAAAGCCCCCGCCTGCCCGGGGCACCGGCTCCGCCACGCAGGTGCTTTGCAAATCCCAACCCACACGCCAGCGCATTTGAATTTTGGGAAAGCCTTTAATACTTCAAGCTCAGAAAGTCTTGCACTAAAAAAAACATAAATTAAAAAAAACCCCAACACTTAGGGCTTTATATAGGCTTTTTTTTTTATAGTTCCTATTAAAGTTTTAGTAAATATACTAAAATAAGCAACTGGGAGCTTCACGCCCATTATTTTGAATTACTGGCTGACACCGGAGATAAAAGTGCCCTGTCCCAGTCCCTGTCCCCGTCCCGTCCAGTTCTGGAGACCTCCATGCAGGCCAAGAGCACAGCTTTTTACAGCAGCTCCTGCTGGCAGTATGGGAACGCTCATGTCATGAATTGTGTCCTTCCCCATAACGAGAGGAGAATTAAACATAAAACATTGACTGTGAATTTCTTGACCTACACAAGGAGAATTTCCCACAGCTGGCGATGCTGTAAAAAGGGCAGTGGAGATGGCACACAGCAATCAGTAATATTATATTAAATTTCTTCTTGCACTGGCACCAATAACCTGAACTTTAAGGTGATTTTACAACAGTTTTTGAAACATTTTGAATCAAAATGGCTTTTTGGTTTTTTTTTGGCTTTTTCTTTGCTGTGGTGCATCACGGGCTTGGTTTTGTTTTCGTTTTTTTTGGTTTTAAAGGGGAACTAATCTACCAAGTCTTCTTCTGAAGGCAGTAATAGTTAAGCGCACGCTAATAGAAGTGCAAATCAAGACCGGGCCAAGCGACATAATTACTTCCCAGACGGGTGAACGTGCCGGCGATGGAGTAGCCCATCTGCTGAGAAAACGAGTGGAACAACTGCTCCGATTTTTTTTTGTTTTGAAGCAAAGGTGCAGCTACAAACCCACAAAATAGGCTTCGCTTCCAGCAGTCAGCGCCTCAGAGCCATTTTTATAATCCTTGTTTTTCTTAGATTATCCCAGTGTGGTTTTTCTCCTGTTTCCTTGTTGAGCACTATTTAACCAGCACAAAGTATGCAATCATTAAACCGTGTGACACGGAGCCAACTGGTCACCCAGAAATGACCAACAGCAGCAGCCAGTCATTGCTGAAATAACTGGTTTGTTGGTAAATCGACAAAAATAAAATGGCCTTTGGTGGCTGTAATTCGCAGGCAGAGCAGGGTGCTCGGGGGGTTGGTGTCAGCCCCACGATGCGACGGGTCCTGGCACCGGAGGGGGCTGAGCTGCAACGGGTCCCCCCCGCACACGCCTCCACCCCCGAGAGCATTAAGGTGGATGCAGATATATAGAAAAGATACAACTATAAGCGTCTCTATAGTGATAAACATTTTTTTCATTTGTTAAATAAAATCTGTTTGGAGGCCTCGCTCTCTGAGCTGGAGTTTCTCTCTCGTGCAAGGAGGAGACTCACAATGAGTAAAGTTTGTATTTAAACTAAATACCGCAAATCAAGGCATACGCGCATTTTCCTCCATCCACTTGCTGATGCACCGGGGACCGGGCAGGCATCATCGGTGCCACCACCCAAGGCTTGGCTCTGGAAAGCAGGTGACATTTCATCTAATAGAACCACAGAATGGTTC
>VXBO01006809.1:7006-57686 GCA_013400135.1 Rhinoptilus africanus
ATTTGCCCTCTTCCCTTAGAAATTATTTACAAAAGAAAAGAAAAAAAAAAAAAAAAGTCCATAAATCAGTTACATGTTTGCCACCTAGTAGAAAATGGTTGAATGTTTACCCTATGTTTTGTGGAGAGTTCCCTTGGCCTAACCAATAAAAGAAAAGAAAGACTCTAAAAATAGTGTCTTACTGGCTCCCATACAAAGCCAGACTGCTTTCTTCTCTGCACTTAATTGTGTTTTTACAAGAAGCAAGGCTTTGTTTGTTATACTGGGATAGTATAACATGTAGATAATCTGTAAGAACTTTCTTCGTGGAGGAATATATAATATTTTCCTGTTCTTGGGGGAATGATTTTCAAATTATTTCTCTTCTTTTTGGATTATACTACATTCATATATATCACATTTTATAAATAGTAATTCTTCATAGTAGCATTCTGGAATTTCTCAGCAATATTTTACAAAACTGAAAATACTGAAATGTTCTAGTAAGTGAGGCTTCCCTACAGACTTAAAAAAAAAAAAGNAAGAGTTACTAATTCCAAAAGCTGATGTAACGCCTCTATCAGCTGTGATTCCTTCTGCTTTGCCAGCAAAATAGGATCATAGAAATGATAGGCTGGAAGGAGAATGGCTGACAAATTCAAAAAGAGAATGACTGGGCCATTCCACCACCATGTTTTGCTTGCTTTTAAATATTTATTTCAGTGGAGCTTCCATATCCTCCCTCTGCTTTTTCCTGTTTCCTTACCCATGCTACTAGAATTTTTTAGTTTACACTGGCTTATTTTGATTTTTCCTCAGTCTCTTCTAGAGTCAGCAATTACTGTATATTTGTGTTTTCATGTGTGTTCTCTTTGACCTTTGATCGTGCATTTTCCTCTCCTTTGGACACTGTCCCAGTTGGTGTTGCAGTGAGGTGCTGAAATGAAACAAAACTCCAGCTGTGGCCTTGCCCAAAGCTAAAGGTAGCAGAAAGGTTACCTTTCATTCGTAATAGCTTATGTTGTATTTATGCATCCTGTTGTAACGATGACTTTTTATGCAACAACATGTTGTTGTTATGTTTGGTTTATGATCCAATGTGATCCCAGATGACTTCTAAAGAACTGTTCCCTAATCAGTTGTTCCCCATTCTCCATGGGTTCACGTAATTGTTCCTGCTGCAGCGAAGATCCTCTGACCATTCCTTATTCAAATCCTTCATGTCAATTCTCCGAGTTGGCAGTATTGTTTTGAATTGAAGTCTTGTTGTCTTGATAGAATTTTAATTTGCTTAAATTTGCAGAGGCATAAAGCTAATAAGTGTATACTCCATTCTACTGTCTTGTTAAAGTATTGAATAGTGTTAGATTCAGGACAAACCCCTGTGGAACACAACTCCGTGTGCCCTTCTGTTTTGGTATATAACTACTCTAAGTTCTGCTTTTCATGCGGTTTCACATCTATGTGGTGCTTGTTTCTAATTCGTTTATTTGCAGGTAGTTTATGAGAATATCATGTGAGATGGTAACAAAAGCCCCACTAAAGAGAAGATATACATAGCAATGATTGCTTTTCATCCATCCATAAGACCTGTTATTGCACCCCGGAAGTAAATTACACTGCATATGACTTATTCTTGATATATCTTGGCTGCTGGTTATCTTTTTGTTCTTCCCTAAGTGCTGAAAAATTGTTTGGTTATTCCTGTATTTTCCTAGGCTGAGTGCTCTGTAAGTCCTCTGTTTTCTTTTTCCTTAATGCTATTTTTTTAAAGCAAGTTGCCATACTTCATCTTTTCATTGACCAAGCACTCCCTTGTTCTCCCCTAGTTTTTGGCATTGAGGATACATCCTTTCATTTGACGCATTTCCTATTTTAGGTGTTTCTCTTGGTAATATTTGCAGTGTAATCTCTTGTTATCATTGATGTCCCTTGCCAGTTGTGTCTCATCCTGCACTTGACCCTTTTCTGATTCTGTCCCTAAGTGCTGTGTTCCTTTAGACTTGTCAGTAGCAATCAGACCTAATTTGCAGTTTCTGTATTCTGGTTTTGGTGTTTGAGCTCACTGAAGAGCTCATGAAGCAGCCAAGCTGATCTCTTAACGCATTACCTATTCTTCTCTTTCATCAAGGGCAGAATTTAAAATTATCATAATGTCATTTCTGTACAAAAACTACTAGTTCACCTGAATTCTTTTCCGTTCCTTTTTATGTTTGCCTTTTCTATGCAATTTAACCTACTAATTTTTCTAAACTATTGAAGTCTGCCTCCTTGGTGGACACCGTCTTTATCTTACACTTTGCCCACCTTCTTAAAAATCACAACTTGCCCAAGTTGCCTTCTGGCCCAAGTCTCTCCTGAAGGTTTCTCCTACTGATTAGGATAAAAATCTAGATGAATTTATTTTCCCCTTTCTCCCTTCTTTATCTGCATGCATTAGGCAGTGTTTGTCACAGCTAGTTCTTCTGATTGCTGCTGAAACCTTGCTCGTTTGACATTTCTTGATTTAGTGATGTATCAGCCCATTGCTGTGATACTGCCGCTGCACTTCTGAGCAAGCGTTTGTATCTCTGACACAGAGGACACAGATGGATTGTTTTTTGTTCACTTGTGTTTTTTCTTGGTGTGTTTTTTGGTTTTCCTTGGCCTGTTCTTTTTAAATGAATGATTCTTTTTATGGTAAGGCTTAGAGGATGGTGGTTAGATGGATATTCAGTATAACCTCCACGTGCAGATTTTCTGGAGAGTGCAGTGGGAACTTCAGTGCCCTGTTAGTACTAGTGGATGCCGTATGTGTTGTGACATAATGGGATGGGATTGTGTGACTCCATTCTTGCCTTCCCAAGGAGGCTGGGTTTCAGGTATCCCTGCCGCTGAGTGGCTTGACCAGCTCTCCTTCAAAAGTGCTGGTAACCAGGCACTTGGTAAGATGTAAGCTGAATTGACCTGCATTTTACTACTTTCGGAGCTGTGAAACTCCTATTGAAGAATTTGATTGACCATAATTTTGTATTAGTAACTGTGAAAAGTAACTGAACAACTTGTTTCCCGATGTTAAAGCTGTTACAGTTATCCTCAGTGTATCACTATATTACTGCTAGTTACACTGATAGTAAAAAATGCAGCGTGTCTGAGGTAGGTTTTTTTCAGATGTATTTCTAAGTCTTATTTAAAAGAAAATTCTGTTTTGCATTTTCTAATCTTTATTTTTCCCTGTAATGTTAAAAAGTGCATTGAAAACTTAGAACTCTGCAAATACCACAAAGCTGGGCAGGGTACAAGAACCTAGACACTTACAGAACAAGAACTTTATGCTCTGTTCAGTAGCAGACCAGCCAGAACTCAGTCTTGTAATGTGAAATAGAAGAGTGGATTTTTTTTTTTTTTTGATTCAAGGGGCCATTGTGAAGCTGTTACTCCATCCTCATTTTCCATCTGAATCGATGTGCACTGACGTGCTCAAGTAACTCTAGATGTGGATCACAGAACGATGTTAAGCGTTATCCCAAACCAAATGATCTTAATGATCCCCTTCTGTCTGGGCCTGTGCAGAGATGGATGCAAGAATGGATTTTCTGGCTTTACACATGCTGAGAACTTCCTTATGCCACGAACTAGTGATAAAAGACCCCCTCTATATAAGCTGTGCAAAGGGAGTGGGGGAGAGATCTGTCCTAATATACGAGTATCTTATATTGCGTATGTAACTATCAATATGTCATCTTAACCAGGCTGTGGAAAGCCTTTCCATCAGATGGCTCTAAAATGTGACTGTTTCGAATCTTCCATCATTCAGAAGCTGCTTTCTCAGAGAATGCCAATTAGAGTTACATTTTAGGAGACCACTGGTTACAGTTGCAATAGAGACTTTGCTACAGATGTGTGAAACCCATTTGGCCTGACCAAAGAGGAGCAATTCGGCTAGTAAAATATAAGTAAAAACACTATATATGGCTGCTTTTCTATAGTTATAAAAAAAATAAATTTATGACATTTAGAGTAGTTTTAAGGGGGGGGGGAATCCTAATGTTTAGAAGGCAAATATATAATGTTGGAAACAAAACACGTAAAATACAGAATATTACTTTTAATTAGTTTGCCTAGATAAGCCAGTTTGCTGGCTAATCTGGGCTTGTGTACTAGCTGGCCAGTAAGCAGAAACTAATTTTCAAGCCAGATGAAGCATGTGCAATCAGTCACATGGGAAGGGAATGAAGACATTTTGATGCAGTACTCCGGGACATTAGAGTAAACTTAAACCTCTGTGGAGGAGATGTGTGAGACCCAGGCTGACAGCACACTGACGATGC
Source organism: Rhinoptilus africanus (assembly GCA_013400135.1). Lineage (NCBI taxonomy): Eukaryota > Metazoa > Chordata > Aves > Charadriiformes > Glareolidae > Rhinoptilus > Rhinoptilus africanus. The sequence goes on from VXBO01006809.1 coordinate 11,296, forward strand.
AGGAAGGAGCTGGTGGGTTTGTATGGGATGAGGGATGATACGATGGGCTGATGTGAATTGGTTGTAGGATATTCCCAGGGCAGGGGTTGCAGCAGGCACAGGGAAGATCTGGCATTACTTCAGTGAAGTGTGTGAGAGAACTCTAAGGGTATCAGGCTAGCTTTGCAAATGAAAGATCCTTTTTTTTTTTAAACTTGTGTTACTGCATTAATATAGTTACAATATGCATAGCTTGAACAAGCAGGGAAATTTTCACATGTAAACAAAATTCTAAATTAAAATGAGAGTGAGTTAAGGCTTTCTTTCCTGTTTCAAAAGGCAAATATAATAAGCTCTGATGACTGTTTCATCAGGAAACCCACGATGAACAGAAGATAAGCTGCTGTAGCAAAGTTTTATCACCCTGTTATCTGTGGCTGCAGAAATGCTCTTAGATACCTTTATACAGTATGCTTTTCTGGTGCTTGTCTGCAGTGTGTTAATATTTTACTGACAGGCCTCCATATTTATTAATTCAGTAACAAAAAGATATATTAATCCTATTAGAAAATATTACATAATATATAACTTAAAACAGAAATAAACAATGGGAACAAGTTTTAATAAGTCTTATAATTGACTTGATATTAAAAATGTGCGTTATTTTCCAATATTCTTCTTTACTGTGGTTTGAATTCACAGATTTCATAGTACTGCTACTTTAAAAATGAAGCTCAGTATTTAGGATAATGAAGGCATACATTGAAGTGAAATGAGTTCCAATTTTTTGTACTTTCAACATTTGAGCTATTCCTTTATCCTACTTGTTTTCGTGTTTTTAGACTTGAAATATGCCTCACTGGAATACGTACTGAGGGTAATGTTCTTATCTGTCAAGTATTTGATTATGTACGAGATGATAGCATGTAGTGCTTTTTCTGCATCATTTGCTAGTCAAAAAATGTTTTTAAAAAACCTTTCAGCTTTATAGAAGTGCTATTTTTGTCAGTAATGGTTATTGTACTTTTTACTTCTTTTTCGGTGAAAATCTGTGTTGCAGAAAAGCTGCTGTGGAGATGGTGAGTGGGAAGAAGGTCCAAAATGTGTACTTGTATTTTTTATGTTGAGGATTGCTTAAGTGACAGTTTGTCTTGTTTCTCAGCCATATTATGTCTGACTATGTGAGGATGACAGATACAGAGCGTGATCAGATAGATCAAGACGCTCAGATATTTATGAGGACCTGTGCCGATGCCATTCATCAGCTGAGAACAGAAGGTAAACTGAGCAACTCTTAAATGTTTTTTCTTAGTTATTGATAAAGGCTAATAGAACGCTGAATATTGAGCGGTGAATCTGAAATGCTTTTGGAAAGAGATTGGTGAAGTCTCATAGCCTTTTTGTTTGCATCTGTGTAATCCCATTGCCTGATTAGTACTGTACTTAATTTTCTTTGATGTTAGTGCAAGGAGAAGCCAGAGCATAGAACTTTATTTATTTGCTCAAATACACTGTAAAAAACATAGTCTTAAGTGTTTACTACTTGAGTGGTAATTTAGCACTGTGACACAGAAGCCTGAACCAAAGCTCAGTGAATTCCCTGGCTGTCTCTTTCCAGGTTGTCCACCTGTAAGGTATTACAAGTATAATCTTTCCAAGTTTGAGATAATTAAATAACTTTAACACAGTCCTGGTAAAGTAACAACGTTTTTGACAACTTGAGTATGGGATCATACCTTCACAACACTATCTTATGAAAGTTGTAAAGAGAACTTCTGGTTTGCCATTTTCAAGTTGACTTGCTGTATGTGTGGGTTTTATCAGTGTATCAAAGACTTTCATCAGCTTTGAAGTGCTGTCTAAACATAGTTGTGGCATTATTCGGAATCACTGCAAGTCAGTCATGCATGGGAACTACATAGTATCAACATCAAAATAAGAAATGTTGATATATGTGAATTAAAAGGATGCTTGACATAGTAAATCCCAAAGATTTCCACATACTCTATACACTGGACAATTTAAAATGTTAGAAGTTCAATATTTTAAGCAAATTAAATCTCTAGATCTGTTTTGCTATGCTTGGTTTGGTGACATCTATTCTTGTTTAGAAATGTAATTGACATGAGTCAGTGGCATAGGTAACAAATCAGTAACATAAGTACTGTAAGACAGCAGTTGTTTTCAGCTTTTGGTTGTAATGATTTGCTGTTTTACAGAACCTATATTTAAATATAGCTGTGTTTAAAATAAATACTAACATGTAACATAAATAAAATGTTAATAAACTCATGAATATAACTTCCGTATCAACTAAAACCACAAACTTTTGTGCGATTCAGTAAAAAAAGTTAAGATTGTGTTATATCTTTCTTTTTTATTTCAGCACACAAGGGTGTCCAGTCTGCTCAGGTAAAGGAGCACAGAACAGCTGTCTTGGACTTCATTGAAGATTACTTAAAAAGTACTTAGCATTTATTGAATGGTTAAAAATGAATTATTTTCTTTTCCAAGAAAGAAATCATGCTTTTCTAACTCGAAGTTTTATTTACTTCTGTCTTGAACAGGAGTGTGTAAGCTGTATTCTGAACAAAGAGCCATCCGTGTTAAGCGAGTAATAGATAAGAAGAGACTGTGAGTAGTGCCAAAAAATAGTTTAACTCTGCCTTTTGTTTGTAGGACTGTCAATAAAGCTATTACTCATGTTTAGATTCTAAAGAGATTTTTAATGCTAATTTGTAGTTGGATGAGCAGCTTTTGCTATCGGTAGGTGCATTCCAGGACTCTCTTACACTTCTGGCATGTGAAGTTAAATCTGTAAATGGCAGTATAGTGGTTTACTTCTCATTTATGTAAATGATTAAAGCATCGAATCAGTAAAATATGGGTTAATAAACCTATTGGACTTCTGCAGATGCAACAAAATATTTTTGTGTGTCCCATTAAGTAATATTCTGCATAAAATAATTTAGGACATAGGTCACAGGTCTCAAAGTTGCTATTTAGGCTACGGTCTGTTTAGGTACAAGAGACGCTTTAACTCTTGCAAACTTCACGTTAAAGGTTTCCTGGTCAAGATACAAAATGTATTTAGGACTTAACAACTTTACTGAAATATTATTACAAAAGCAGAGAGTGTTTTTTTGGTTTTGGGTTTTTTTTTAAAGCCACTATCTATCTGCTAAAGCAAGTGATTATGTTGTGAATAAATGCCACTTGAGATGGCGGGTCTTCGTGGCAAGTAGAAACAGGATTAAAATAAAAATCTTGAATGCAGCTTCTTAACTGAAACAAAAGAGTTTCTACTTCCAATCGTGGCATACATTCAGGCTGCTGATGTAGAGGTGACAGTGTCTAGTAGAAGTTAAAGATGATGTACTTGCTGGAATTTTGGTTTGGTTTGTTTGCCTGGATTTTTTTCCAGTCAAGTAGCAAAAAACATACTTTATCAGTTTCTTTTTCTGCACGCTCCCAGGTGTAAGAATGACAGGGGGAATGCACAGGTTTGCAATTTATTTAATACCTAAAAGACTTTCTATGTCTTCTCAATCTGCATTATTTGAATTCTCACCTTAAGTTGAGTTATGTACATTTTAATTTAAAAAGAATAAATTATAGAACATACATACCAATAAATAAATCCTTGAGTGTTTTTCCAAGACTTGATGCTGCTTTTCAGTTTGGTGTTTGGCTTCATCGGCTATTTACATTGACATTAGACAGAAGTTTTCAAAAGTCCAAAACTACATTATATTCAGATGGATTCAGCTTGATTAAGCACAATTAGATTCACTCAGATGTATCCTCCTGAGGCATTAATAGTAGTACAAGCCAAAACCAAGTAAACAGGATACCCCAGACCAGTTCTGAAATTTGATATGAAGCAGTGAGAGAAAAGTGAGGCGGTGGTATTTTTGTAACTCCTGTAACTTCTCTGAAAAAACATACAGAAACAAACTCTGTGATATTTTTCATGTTGATTCATAATTTCCCCAAGTATTTCAGCAGACACTCAATGTGATAAGAACGTGTTACACAGAATCACAGAATCATAGGGTTGGAAGGGACCTCTGGAGATCATCTAGTCCAACCCCCCTGCCAGAGCAGGGCCACCTTAGAGCAGGTTGCACAGGAACCCATCCAGGCAGGTTTTGAATGTCTCCAGAGACGGAGACTCCACCACCTCCCTGGGCAGCCTGTTCCAGTGCTCTGCCACCCTCAAGGGAAAGAAGTTCCTCCTTATGTTTAGGTGGAACTTCCTATGCTCAAGTTTGTGCCTGTTACCTCTTGTCCTGTCACTGGGCACGACCGAAAAGAGCCTGGCCCCATCCTCCTGACACCCACCCTTCAAGTATTTATAAGTGTTGATAAGGTCCCCCCTCAGACGCCTCTTTTCCAGGCTAAAGAGACCCAATTCCCTCAGTCTTTCTTCATAAGAGAGGTGTTCCAGTCCTCTAATCATCTTTGTAGCCCTATGCTGCACCCTCTCCAGCAATTCCTTGTCCTTCTTGAGCTGGGGAGCCCAGAACTGGACACAGCACTCCAGGTGGGGTCTCACCAAGGCAGGATGACCTCCCTCGACATGCTGGCCATCGCTTAAAAGTGTTCCATCGCTTAAAAGAAGTAGGCATTCTTTAAATAGGGCATCCTGGGCATTTTGTTTGTTTTTAATTGAAAACTGCGTAGATTAGCATACAGTGCAAAGTAAGGGCAACAAACAATAAAGGAATATAGTTCTTTAAAAGTAAATTAATCCTAGTGCACATCTTCTTTCCTGCAATTTAGTCGACTTGAAATATGTGTGTCTCAGGCAATACTGAAAGGTGTTTTGCAGTAGAAATACACTTCATCATGTTTCCTTTTATATCGGTAAACATCCTAAGCTCTTCAACAAATCACCTGCGTGTTACAATTTTCTAATATAAGTTGCCTTTAATTATTAACTCATAATTTTTAATTCTGCCAAGTTCTGCCGATTACATAGGACTAGTTCCCCAGAATGAAAAGCTGAGAAATGAAAACACAAGTAGTTTTTTTCTGTAAAGGTACTTGGTTGTGATTTTCAGTTTTTATGCTTATTGGTATCCAAAATTATATTGTATTTCAATTTTAAACTTCCTTTCCATTAGAATATCTTGTGAATTATGCATGCAATTTTTTTACATTGAGCTGATAGTTTTATTATCTGGGGAACTGGTGTTTTCTTAGTATCAAAACTAATATTTGAACTGCATGGACATCCAGGTAAGTCGTCTTCTCCTCATTATTAGGCAAATTTGGGACTTGAGAGGAAATAGATGTGAGAAGAGTTATTTTTTTGTAAAATTACCAAAAGGCCAGTACTTGCAGAGTTATTAGAACTAAGAAAGAGTCCGTGTTACTGCTTTTTCTTGTTCGAATAACAGTCATTCACTGATGACTAATGCATTATATTCTGTTTTTCTCAGAATTTTCTAATTATAGGTTAGAATTTAGGCACAATAGAAAGAAGGAAAGGAACACAAAATGCAACACCTTCTGTTTAGCAGCAGGGGAAAATTACAGATGATAATGAGATTAACTGTTGATTGTATTTAAGAGGAGAGGAAGTGATGAAGGTGGCACAGCAGGTGATTCAGCCCATTCCTTTTCGGTTTTTTGTTCTTTAGCTTCTCTAACAGCGTAATTGCTAAACCGTTGCAGTTGTAGAATTCATTGCAGACAACAATAAACCAGAGAAGTTTACTGCAAAAAGTATGTTGCCACTAATTTTAAACTTTTTGTGATGCCACAGTGCAACATACTTGACAAGTACTTAGTATATAATCCATGAATATGCTTCTCATTTTTTACATTGCCTTTGCATTAAAATTACGTAGCAGGAACTTAATTATAGTATGTATCTGTCCACTGCATATGTTTTTTTCTTTTCCTTGCTTCTGAGGTGTCTTTTGGCAGACAAGGAAGGATCGCTTTCATCCTGCTTAAATTATTCTTTAAAGCTAGTTAAAGAAAAATACTTATTTCAGGAAAAAGGTAATTCTGTTGTATTTTCGTGCTTTTCCCTTAAGATAATTGACAATATAAAGTAAAACTACTTATTACTTGAAAAAAAAATAAAGTAGTGGTGTTGGCCGTTGCTACTAGAAAGAATTTTCAGTATGACCCGAATGCTGAATTTTTTTTTTAATATATATATTTTAATACACTGGATTTTTGAAAGGAAGTTTAATAAAATGTCTGTGTTTTTATGCTATAGCCTTCAAAATTGTCCTCAACTCTGAACATGTAATGTGCTTTGTTCGGGAATACTGTTCATGCCTTCTTTGCTTTTGTAATAATATTTCAGTGAAAGTTGCTAAGCACATTTTGTATCTTGACTGGGAAGCCTTTAGTGTGAAGTTTGCAAGAGTTAAGGTGTCAAATTTAGCCATCTGTCTTCCTCTCATTTTAGAGAAATTCAACTGTGGAATATATCAATTAAATCATAGGCTCTTGTGCTTCTAGGTCCAGACTTGAACCGGAGCAGAGCAACGTGTCCAAATCACCTCTTTCCCCTGAAAAATCTTCACAGAATCCTTTAGATGATTCTGAAGAAAAGCTTTCTGCTGAGGAAAGCAAAGGTAAGAATAAAACGTAGTTATATTTTACTTTGTGTGGCAAGGTCTGGTCAATAGTATTTCCTTCACATTACAAAGACCCGTTCCTGTGACTGGCACCTTTTCTATTTTCGTCTTCCCAAAGCTGATCACGCTTTTGTGAAGCACATTCTAAGACCGAGGAAGCAAAATCTTCAACTTTTTTACATGCTTTTTCCAACAAGCTAAAAATGTTTTATGCCTTGCTGGATTCCTTATCCTTTCGATAAACTCTGTGTGAACTCTTTCCTTTTTATTTATTTTTATCAATATCCATTGCCCTGGTTTCAGCTGGGAAAGAGTTAATTTTCTTTCTTGTGGTTGCCATGAAAAGCATGTCAATCATGCCCATTGGTTTAGTTGTTGCCAAGTGATGTTTTATAATTTTCAAGGACTCTTTTCAGCTTCCCACAGAAGCTGAGAAGGCGCATGAACAGAACAATGGAATGGCCAGTAGGAATATTCCGTACCACAGACCTCATGCTCCATATATAAATGGGGGTTGGCCAGGGGAGGTCAGCTCCTGGAAGACCTTATAGCAGCCTTCTAGTGGTTAAAGGCGGCCTACAGAAGAAGTGGAGAGGGACTCTATCAGGGAGCATAGCAATAGGACAAGGGGTAATGGTTTTAAACTGAAAGAAGGTAGATTTAGATTAGATATTAGGAAGAAATTCTTTACTGTGAGGGTGGTAAGGAACTGGAACAGGTTGCCCAGGGAAGTTGTCAATGCCCCATCCCTGGAAGTGTTCAAGGCCAGGCTGGATGGGACTTTGAGCAGCCTGGTCTGGTGGGAGGTGTCCCTGCCCAGGGCAGGGGGCTTGGAACTACATGACCTTTAAGGTCCCTTCCGACTCCAACCATTCTGTGGTTTTATGACCTGCAAACATTGCTTATGATTCCTTGGTGGCCTCCTTCTGAGGCCATGGGGTGTAAGTCCTTTTTGTTAGCCATTTCGGTCTGTCCTGGGATGTGTACACTGGCAGAACTTCCTTGCAGAGTGCCTTTTGGCGTACCAGCACTATGCAGGTAATTTCAGGTTGCATACCTAAAGAGAAATTTCGTTTCTGTGTTTCTGGAGTTGCTTTCCCTGGCTTGAGTTCTCCTGCTTGAGAGACCTGCTTGGTCCAGCAGAGTCCAAGTCTGTGATTTACAACGTGAAAATTATTTTTGGAGAGAAACAGAAACTGTATGAAATGTGACATTAGATTAGGATTTCATCAAGATAGAAGAAATGCACTGGATAGCCATATTATTCTGATAATCAGTTATTGTTTCTTTGATGATCTTTATTAAAAGAGTAAAGTTCCTCTTGGTGGCTTTAGGGCCATACCAGGGGTGGATTCATGTGAAGTGGGTACTCTGGTTCTAGATAAAGACTTTAATACTGAATTACCTCCAGTGTGCAAACGGTTTCATTTTCTGATACAGCACTGCTTATCTTCCTAACCAGTTTGTACTTCTGCAGCCCTATCAGTATGGGGTTTTTTTTTCATCCCTGCCACTGAATTTGTTGTAAGAAGTAAAGGTTTTGATTATGTGTCATTTCTAGTGCTTACTACGTTTTTATAGGATGCCTTAAGTGATGCAGCACACGGGCACATAGATGAGTTTCACCGTAACATGTTATCAGTGTTTTGCAGCTGTGAGCTCGTGCCAGCAGAGAAGTGGCAGCGTGGTAGCATCTCTGTTGCCCCGTGCTCTCGCCTTGTTACAGAACGTCTCCACTATCTCTGAAAGTGTCCACTCCCACCGCATCATGTTGTTAGAATTTTTAGCTCCAAAAATCTGTGTCACACTGTTCTTTGGTTGCCTTGGACACAGCAAACCACTGCAATAAGCAGAAATGAAGCTTTGTTACTTGCACGTTAATTTTGATTACTCCAGTTTTCACTTTTATTAGTTTATGCTTTAATTTTTTTTATGAGAATGTAGGGGTCCCATCACATAAGTGATGCTGATGCAACACTTAGGAGGGATTGCTGACTGGGCTTTGAGAAAACAATGAAACTTGTATGTCAAAATAAATCTGTCTGAAACAGTTTATAAATGCTCACAGCCTGTGATTGATTCCTCACATAAGTGTAAATGTTGGTTGCTGCTGCTTATAAAAATCAGCCTTGTGACTTCGCTGGTAGGTGGTTGTCAAAGCATGGGAATAGCGTGAACAAGATGACTAGGAAACAAGAAGCTCAGTTTAAATCTTGTAGCCTTTGATAATTTTTTTTTTACAAGTAACTTTTCAAATTTTCAATAAATTGGAAAAATTACCGTGTTTAGAAATAAACTGTTTCATCCTCAGGATGTTGATCATTTGTATTTATGAATTAGCCATCATCAGCATGCCTGGGTTCCTTGCATAAATCTCTCAGCTGTAAAGATAGTTCTTCTGAGAGCAGCTTGTGGTCCTGTCCTTAAATTGAACGTTATGGTGAACATCTGGATGTCCCACTTGGTGTGCTTAAGCACAACTTAGGTTTTGTCCCTTTTTTTGGTCAGAAACCAAAGCAAGTTGTGATTACTTCTGTTTTGAGGCAAAGCGCCTATTTACATTAGGATTATACTGAACATGGCTCATGGTAGGAAAATAATCTCTCTGGAGGTTGCTTTTATATGCTGACAGTATTTATTGGCATATTACAAATTTGACAGTTTATGGAAATGAATGTAAATGATGAGCACCTTTTGCACTGGTCCACAGGCTTAGCAGCTGTCTGCATGGAGAAGGGTTCAGAGGGTTTGATCATTACTTTGTACCTCCGTCGCGTGTTAACTACTTCTCTTTCTGGAAAAGACGCGTAGTTTGGCTTTTGCTGGATGAATTGTAGAAAAGCATTAATACCAACTCAATGAAAACTGCAGAACAACTTTCACAGTAGCCACAAACATACCACCGGGACAGGAGGAACCCTGGGGAGACACGTGTTTCGCACTTACCTCTTACCATGAGTGTATTTGCTTATCAGCAATCACGTTGGGTACAGGTACTGGTTTTTTAACAGGGCTGACAGTTCCTGGAAGTAATTGGTTCCTCTGGGATAAAATAGGAATACACCTTATTTCTCGTCTCCATGAACTAATCATCTTCTTTTCTTTGTAATCTTGATATAAATACATTGATTACCTAAAAAAATTAGTTTTGTGTTTCTGTGAAATAGACTTGAAATACTCATGAAGCTCCATGAAAAACACAGAGTTGAATCCTTTCTAAACAGTCTGTAAAGATATTCTTGTTTTTATTTCTTGTAAGAAAGAACAGATCTGTTTTGTTGGGATTTTTTTTGTTGGTTTCTTTTTTTAAAAATTTATTATGCTCCTTATCCACATCCCTCATTTGCAACATTGTTACTGTTTGTATATCCTGGTTTGGTTGTTGGGAAGCAAAATATACATTTATAAAGGAGACATAGACAACAATACTCTTATAATACTTATTTTTCAAGAGTTTTCACAAATATTATAATGAAGGATAAAGGGGAAAAATTCTGCTTATAATCCTTTTCATATATTTGTTTATAAATAGGAATATTCCTTTCAGAGGCTTCCCAAGAGAATCTGAATGATGACGCACAAGTGCTGCTTATGCAAAAAAATTGCTTATGAAAAAAACTAGGTTTACAAGGTTATAACAAAACAATTGAAAATACTTGTAAGTGCCTGAAAAAATTGACTGGCATAAAGAGGAAGTCTGAAATCTTGTAAAAGTGAAATTTAAATCATTCTGTATTTTTAATTTGCAACCAGCACCTGATTAAGTCAAGCAGGTTCAGCTTTGATCCGTTGTGGGGTGGTGTAAATCCCTCTTTTGGGTATTGTACAAATGTGACAGGGAGACGGGAGGCCTTCTCAAGGGTGCTGTCTCACCGTTAGGTTTTCAAACACTGATGCTAGAACAGCTTCAGAAACAGTAGGTTCCCATAGCATACTTTCTTGTCTTTCGCATTCTCACTTCTTCTTTTATAATCAGAAGTATATAATTAAGCCTAAAAATAAATCTTCCAGAAGGGAATATCCCAGAAATAGCCATTTTTATGATCTTTTCTGCCCAATTCCTGCTAAGATTTATGCAGATGATTAGCTTTAATCAAAGGGGAAGTAGCTGTGATGTGTAAGGGTTAGTTTGTGGGATCAGATTCCTGTTAGGCGCAGGAAGATCCCTTGCACAGTGTGCTGGAGGATTTGCGCTGTAATACGCAGTTTGAGCAGTGTGAGGAAATGGTTTGTCCAGTGCACTTTGCTCAAAATGTCTTTGAGATTCGGTTTTTAGTTTTTGGAATGAGGAGCTGGTGGTTCTGCCAAGTCTCATTGGAAGGTAATAGTTTGCATATAGACTGGCATTTGGGAAGTTCTGTGTTTTATTCTGTTAAAAGACAAATGCTGCAGTATTTTGTGCCCTAACGAGTCTTAGTGCATTGTGAGTTGTTTTACATCCATCACTGGCAATGTATTAGTGCAACTCCTCGTAATTCACAAAAGTAAACATTGCATAGCCTTTTGTCCCCGTTTTGCAGGTAAAGGTTATTGGTGTAATTTTGTGCTGTAAACATAGGGTGAATCTCAGTTAATTTCAAATGAGATGTAACAATTTCATCCGCATTCTGAAATGGATGAAAAATGACTTTCACTACTTGGTGTCCTGCATTGTCTTAAAGTGTTTGGTGTCTCTTTTACAGACAGGAATCTGCCTGATGCCGAAAGTAACCTTGGATTATGGGGGGATGGCAAAGGTGAGGATGAGCTGTCACCTGAAGAAATACAAATGGTAGGTATATCTTGTGTCTTATTGTCCATTTTATTATATTTTCTGCTGTTTTCATATGTGTTAAGAAAGTACAGGTTCACCCAAATTCATTTTCAACTTTCATTTTATGGAGAATAATCCCATAACAAGGTGTACACTTGCACGTGGCTTCCTGGTTCTTCTGGTAGCTGCTAGTATTTAAAATGGCTACAAAATACTTACATGGAGCCATGAAATTAGTAACTGTTAGTAACTATTTTTCAACAATTGAAATCAAAATTGTTTTTAAAGTTGCAATTATTAATTGCTTTTTTTAGTCAGGAAACAATAGGAGTCAAGGCAACGTCAGAAAAAGCATTATGAAACTTCTGAAAGAGTAGAGTGCTGGCCATTTTTCACTTGGACTGTTTCTAGAACACCCTTTAAATAGAATCAGAGAATGGTAGGGTTGGAAGGGCCCTCTGGAGATCATCTAGTCCAACCCCCCTGCCAGAGCAGGGCCACCTTAGAGCAGGGGCCACAGGAACCCATCCAGGCGGGTTTTGAATGTCTCCAGAGACGGAGACTCCACCACCTCCCTGGGCAGCCTGTTCCAGGGCTCTGCCACCCTCAAGGGAAAGAAGTTCCTCCTCATGTTTAGGTGGAATTTCCTATGCTAAACTATTTTAAGTATAACTATGAAATTATACTTCATTTTATTCTTTTTTATCTTTTTGGATTATCAAAATCAGGTTGGGTTCTTAGAAGGAATAGCTACAAGCTTTCTGTCACAACAGAATCTCATTAATTTTACCTTTTCTGCATTTCCCCATTATCAGCACATTTGTATATTATTTGCTCCGTTTCTGCTTACAGTTGAACTGATACACTACAAAATTTCTGACGTCGGCATGCTTGCTGATGACCTATCTGCTGGACTTTATTCTTAAAATTGACTGTTTTGAACAGGGCTCAAAATTCTTAGAAAACTCTGCATTAGCACACGCTGCCTTGTTTTATATAAAGAAAGAAAACCTGATTTACCGCCCGCCAGTAGATGTGCGAAAATGGCGAGGTTTACTAAGGGAAAGGGCTGCTGCAGTATGAATACGTGAAGCTTCCGTGGCAGTGATCAGAGATGTTCCCAGGCACAACGCCCATCGCTCTTCCCATCAGAGATGAGTAAGTTGGGCATAATTACGGTGAGGTTTGGCAAAGAGAAAGGGTTTGTCAGAGGCTGCTCTTGATGCTCTCATACTGTTCTTGAGTGCCAGCCTGCAATCTAAAGGCTTACTCCTGCCCTCTGTTTTCTTTTTAAAGAGAATTCTTTACATATTTTCATTCTTCTCTGTGTAGGCACAATATTATTAGCCCCTCGCTGTAAGCTTCCAGAGGATCAGAAGGGAGCATTGGAGATGATGGCTCTGACAGGAATCACTAATAACTGGCTGCTAAATGTTGGATTGCTTTTTGTAGGCCTCACACTGTAATTAAGTTTTAAATGTGTTACAACCCTTGCCTTGGTACTTTGGGAATAAATACATTTCTTTTTCATTAAATCCTTTTATCCTTTTTAGAGTAAGGCCCCAGATACCTCACGATTTAGATGAGTTGCTGAACTCTGTGAGTTTTTCTCTATTTCTATTATCATGAGTGAGGAAAGATAAACATCTTAAAATGCTGATTTTTGCCCACTGGAGATTTGAATTTTTCCCTGGAATAAGTTCTCTTTATTGACCTGTGAGGGGGCCTAAGTAAGAGAAAAATCTGTGTTCATATTGTAATGCTTTGAAGGCTTTCTAGACTCCTAAATCTGCAGTCATAAACTGCTTCTTATCAGGCGCTCCGACAGCTCTTCCCAGGGGAAAACCAACAGACATTTTTTAAAAATCCATTATTATTCTTTACCCATTCAGAGCTCTCCTGTGCTATGCTTTTTTTATCATTATTTTTTTTTAAACTTGTTGTTTCACACTGATTTACTTCTGTTGTGCTTCCTGTGAAAAGGGGTGTAAAAATAACACTGATGCTCCAAATTAAATAAACTTTTAGCTCAGATAGACTATAATACACCCTTATTCTTAGCTTACACAGTTCTGCCCATAGTTTGCCAGAAAATTTATAGTATATAAAGGTGCCTTGATGTCAGTGCCACGATTAAGCCTTGAAAAATGACTTGTGCTGGAAACTTCAGATCTCAGCTTTAAGTTTACTGGTCTGCTCCGTGGGAAAAGAGCGACAAATTTACTACTCTGGTTAAAGAAGCAGAAGATCAAAATGCTACCAAAATACAAATAGTGTATTTGGAGACCTACGTATATTAATACGCTGAAAAATTATTACTGCTCTTGTGCCATAGTTTATTCTTAAATTTCCATGCGCAAATTTACATTTAAAATTTATTTTTACGTACTCTCAGTACTTGTGGTTTAGTACTGGTACTGGGAAACTGCAATTGGAAAAAAGCAGACACAGGGAAGTTACCGCTAGAACAGCCTCCTCTCTGCTCGTAATTTATTCTAAGTTCTGTAGAAGGCCGGCTGTGAGCTGGATCTCTGAATCTGCCTGTGCATCCCGCTGTGGGTCTGATCTCCCCCGGCACCATTCCCTCCTGCTCTACCTCACCGCGAGCTGTGGCCATGCCACCGCCACAGGTCAGGGCCAGCTGCCTCTCACCAGCTCCTCGCATCGGGTCTGTGCCTCTGGCACGCTTGTGGAGAAGCGCAGGCTTGCTCTCTGCCTCTCCTGAAAACTAACAACCATCGGCTGCTTTCACGGTATGCCGGGGAAGGAGTCTATGTTCCTTATGCTGTAAAAGAGCGGTGAGTCAGCATTGCTGGCAGTGTTAATGCAGACATTTTTCTTCTTTCTCTGCCTGTCGTCACGTAGAAAGCGAGCGGATTCTTTCCAGTTATAGTTAATGCCCCCGGTGGGGGTCACTTCTTTTACCGTTGGGCTGGGCTGCGTGTTCCTGGAGCTCTCAAACCGCAGACGGGGCGCTGCGGGTTCGTGTCATGCCCGTGTGTGCACGGCAGGCGGGCAGATGTGAAACGGCGTTACTCTTACGGCGATGCTCGGGGCACGCTCTGTTCTCTGGACCTAATGTGACTTTGGGGGGGTGGGGGGTTGGTTGTTTTTTTGTTGTTTTACAAGCACTAAAATTAGCTCATTTACAAAGGCTAGGGAGGTATGTGGTGACTATTCCATAGAGAAACTGCTCCTTCAGTCCATTTTTGAGGAAACTTCTAGCTAAGGGTTAACCTCTATTAGTAGAAGTTGGGCACTGTATAATTTCACTCCTAACGAGACTTTAAAGTCACTGGATCCATTATTCTAATTCTCAGGTACATTTGGGTTTAAGGTGTACATACAGGTGTAACTTGGAAATCACTGGAGTGTTTGAATGTGTGTTGCTTTTGTCATTGCTCACATTCATCCTTCACAGGAACTTGGCAATATTGAATGACTCTATTGTGCTTTTAATGCAGGAATCAAGGGGTCTTTACAAACACGTCACAAACCCTTACAGCATCCATTAATTCACTCAAAGGACAGTTAATTATTCCTCCTCTGCATTAGGTTTACTGTTACAGAGAAGTTAATTTCTACTTTTTGAACATGCGATTTGCGAAGCGTAGACCAACTGCGTTTAAGTTAGCGAGGAGATCCCGCAGCTCTCAGAAGAGGGGAAGTTCCAGCGTAGAAGCCGCTGTGTTGGTTTTAAATTGGGATGTGTTGTGTCAAATCGTACTTAACGATTCTCAGTCATGGTTCCGTGATCCTTCCTGGGGTAAAATAATGAATTAAAGCCCTATCATATTGCTACAGCAGCAATTTCAGTCAGTATTTTACCCACAGGAGTGAGCTTTACATCGTTCAAGGTGGTTGCAGGCTATTGTGTGATTTGCACAATAAATTTCAGTTTATAACTCTGCGTACAGGTGTATTAATGGCTTTTATAGTTACCGTGAGCAGATGTCTTGTGGTTGCATCGAGTGGGGAAAGAATCTGTCTCTGCTGTTTGAGTTGTGAAGGTATCTCATTTTCCCCGACTTCATCTTTTTTTGGTTGGTTGGTTTTGTCTTAAAGTGAGGTACGGTACATATAATGACTTATCTTGTGGGTAACAAAAAAGAACTGTGATTATTTCTAATATGCATTAGATTTTTAGCCATATCTTAAGCAGTTCGTCACTTTATGCCCTGTTTTGATAACAGAGTATTTCCCTGCCATAAAAGAGGCTACTTGTAATAAGCTGTAAGTTGTCGAGCTGTACGTACCGATGGCTAGAGTTTGGTTTATGCTCCCATCGTGTAAATCCCTTTGTGACACGCTGGATGGAACACGGTGTGTTCTGCACTCGAACCTTTTGTTCAGTTGACCGTTCTGGCCTATCTTACCACCGTCTGCACCAGGCCGTCCATCAGCCGTGATTTCAAATTGCAAAGATCATTTAGCAGTTTAAAAGGCGATCCGTGCCAGTGGGGGATTTTAAATATCAAAGGGACTTTTTAAAGAATGCTTTCTCAAATGGATTTGTGCTATTTGTAAGGGATTAAAATAATTTGCTGTTTCTTTATTGAAAACATGTGTTCTAAATTAGTTATCATCTCAGTTTACTAAGGCAGCAAAATAGGGAATTTTTGATGTTGAGTATTTGTGTAGGAATACTTCTCCTTACAGAAGTCAAAAACCCGATTACAGCTTGCTGGCCTCGTTTAGTCACTGGGGACCAACCAGTGACTCGGTGTTCAATCCCGTGGCTGTTTCGTTACTGTGTTCTGAGGTGGCTCCACTGAAACCGGAGACACAGGGTGGTGTCAGCGTAAAGGAGCGCGGGGATGAAACGCCTTTAACCATCCGCCGCTGGGAAGTAAATATCACTCTATTAGTCAATTATATTTCAACAAATGTTCTGCTCTGTAGGAGACGTTACAGACAGCAGTGACAATGGCATTTGAATGTGTTGCAACATTGATACTTTTTAATTTAACAAAACCATTGGATCTTTAGGGTGGAAATCAGTGGGACTTCAGGGGGTTGTGCAGTAGATTCCTCTCTGTTCCCCCTTGACCCATGGGGCTGGTCCTTCCCCGAGGCCTCTGCCCCATGGTGAAGGTGACAGTGCCCGACAGCCCTCCTCCTCCTCTGTGATCTTGGACTCTCTGGAGTCCTTTAACGAAGGAGAGAAAGCTGTCCTTGCCAATCAGGTAGATAGTGAACCTCTAGGACAAAAAGCAATCTGTATTTTAAAAGAAATAATGGTTTTGCATTATTCTTCATGACATAAATTGCCCATGTCAGAAGACTAAAACTTTTTCTATGAGATTCACTGTTACCCTTCTTTCACGCTCACTCCTGCCAAATCAAACCTGCAAATTTCCGATTTTTAACACAGTCCCTGTTTCCCCCCTGTCGTGCTGGTTGACGTTTAATTTGCCATTGGTGGAGAGTCAGGCCCTGTTTCTCTGGGCGCCCAGTGGGCCTGAAGGAACCTGAGAAGTGTTCGGGCACCAGGCGCGGGGGGGCAGCAGCGACAGTGTGGGGTGTGAGCAGGGGGGGGAAGGTGGCGGGTGTGAAAGGTGCCGGCCTTCTCTCCCTGTCTGCCTTCCTGTGCTGGTCTGTGGCAGTGTGTGAGTCCCGCTCCGCTCCTGCCGCCCGCTCTCCCTTCAGCCAGCGCTGTCATCGCTCCCCTGGAGGGATTCAGTTGACTCATCTACTAGAGAACTCAGGAGGAAAAATTGGTCAGTGAGCGATGATGTCATACCGTGACATCAGCCGAGCAGTGGCGCTTCCACAGGACTCTGTAGCGGGGGGAAGGGAGGAGCCGGACAAACTCCTCAGTGGCTGCACTGCATCTCTGCCACTCCACCCTGCGCAGCATACACACTTTATTTCTCCTCCGTGCTCGTATTATGAAAGTACTTGATATGGCAGAAGTTTCAGCTAGAATATTCCGGATTGTCTCCAGATACATCGGCATCTGAAGCGATGTGCACGCGGAGCTTCGCAACCTGTGTAAGGAAGGTCTCAAAAGACCTGGGACAGAGAGGCTGGTGGCGCTATCGGGGCGGGGAGGGGGTCACGGTGGTGAGCCAGAGATGGTTACGAAAGGTAGCGCGGCGAGAATGCTCAGCTCACGTGCTCCTACAGACAGGCTCCGTGACAGAAGCCATGGGTCAGATGAACTCCATCATTTTATAGCCACTGATCTTCGTGTTGCGTCTCGATGACGAACTGGGTTGTTGTTTAAACTATTCTGAAATACCAAGTGCTTTGTTTTCAGCCATTCGGGCGGGACCGCTCTAACAGCGGGATGCCCCTTTGCCTCTCCCTGAGGTAAGGCCACCCCCGCTGTTACCACCACTCTCTGGGATTCAGACTTCCCCCCCCTCCTTCCTTCTTTTGCTTTTTGCACAAGGTTGTTTTCAAAAACTTCCTGGCTTCCCTGGGGATCACCTCCTTGTCTTGCAACCTCGGGCGCCGGGCGTACGCTGGGAGCGCGAGCAGCCCCTGCTGCGCTGGCTGCAACCCGCGCCTGAGCTGCCGGCCGTGCCGCTCTGCCCACCGCCTCATCTTCCACAGTGCGCTGCTCCACCTCAAAAAGGACAACGGGACCTTGCAGGGTGGCCAAGAGGACTGCTGCGCTTTTACTGCTCAAGGAATTAGCGTGATCGCAGGATGCCAAAATCCCAGAGCGTTGTGTGGGCTGGTTCAAACTAAGGAGCTGAGCTGCCCTAGAACAGGCCTTGCTGCCTCGCACTGCTCCTGCGTCGCTCTTTGCAGTCTGCCTCCTGTCTCCTGCTGTTGGCGCCGCCGCGTCTCGGGGGTTTGCCGGAGGCGCGCAGCAGGTGATGTTTCCAGCAGAAATGTACGTCTCCTGTCCTGTTCCTATGCAGCCGCATAGAACCATGTCTTTCCCAGCTTTGTGCAAAGAAAAGTGCAAAGACCAGCCAGTTGTGTCCATACCACAAAGGCCCAGCTCCTACTGGGGCGCTGCCCACAGAGGATTCACTGGCGGAACACCTGGAATACACTTCCCCTCCTTCCCCCAGAATGGGATCGTCACCCTTCCTGGCAGGAGCCTTTGGGTTGGGGCAGGCCCAGGGCCTGGGGGGGGCCAGGAGCCACAGCCCCACCGGCGGTGGGTGCTGCCAGGCTGCGGGGTGGAACTCGCTCAGGAACCTTGAAAATCCCAGCTCGGCCTGTCCTCACGGCTCCTTCCTAAAACACAGTCCTTAGGATGCGGTTTCCAACCACGGGACACCCTTCTTGGCCGTACGGTGGCTGCGCAGTGTTGTCTCAGCGACGGCCGTCCTGGTACTTCTGCGTGATCCCTTGTGCTGTAGCGAACCCCGAATGATCCGCCAGCCAAGTACATCCAAAAAGTCAAAGCTCATCTTCCTGTGTCAAGGCTTCTATTTATGCTTGGATTTTGAAAAATGTAGTGCTAGAAGTGCATTTAAATGTTTCATTGATTGCTCGTTGAGTTTGAAATGGCGGAGGTCTGCCAGAGTAACGAAAGCCAATGCATTCGGAAGTACGAAGTACTAGATGGCAAAATATTTCATATTGTAGCACAGTCTAAAAGCTCTTAACTTCCTGCCGCGGGGCAGCACATGAATAATGTGAACGACGACGCAAAGACGGCAGAAAGAGCACCAAATGCTTTCACAAGCATGAAAGCTTTCCCCAGTCAAATTTCTAAAATAATCAAAAAGGACAGATTTCACCCGCTATCTTTTTCCTTACTGCAAAGTAACGGTGAGGAAGGTCTTCAAGATATCTTGGGGTTTCTTCTGATAATGGGAGGAGAATGACACGTGTTGCAGTGACTGGTTCCAAACAAGCAGACTCACGTTGTTCATTTAGGCCCCTCTGAGTAATTCTGTAACATCTCTTTAGCTGAGACAGGTTGTAAGTGGGCTGGAGGGAAGGATGGAAGCTGGCTGTGCGGGATGCGGGGGGCTGAAGGAAGTTCCCTGGGTCCGAGCACGTGAACTCATGTGTGTGGTTCTTTCTTCCAGTTTGAACAGGAAAACCAGAGACTTGTTGGCGAAATGAATAATCTCTTTGATGAAGTCAGGTAGAGTCTTCTGTTCCTTGATGGATTTCTGCGTGTGACGGATTTCTGCGTGTTCACTCTCTGCAACGCCTGCAGAGAGTGAACGTGCTGGGGGACACCCGGCAGCAGGAATGGTGGTGCTGCGGTGGGAGGGGGGACAAAACAGGAGCACCCAGGACTGGAGCTGTAGTTTACACGTTGTGCCGTCCCACAGGGTCCTGGTTAAATTTGGAAGGTTTAGGTTCTGTCTCACTTATCAAAGTTTTAAAAAATTGCCTGTTAGATGGAGGAAGGAAGAGAGGTGAAGCTCTCACGGGGAAGGCTCCCGTCTGCCACTTCCCGGCTGGTGCCTTTCCCAGAGCTTGGCTGTGGGCTGGGCCACTTCCAGCCCTGGATTCTCAGAGCCCTCATGGCGGCTACTGCCGCAGAGCCCATGGCTACGAACAGCCGGCCCTTCCGAACAGCCCCCCTACCGGCCTGCGGCCTCAGTCTGCCACAGCAGAAAGTGTTTGCGCTCGTTTCTAACGGAGTGTTTCTGTTCTTTGCCAAGACAAATTGAAGGAAAGGTGGTGGAAATCTCCAGACTGCAAGAGATATTCACCGAAAAAGTCTTGCAGCAGGTCAGTACAATTCAATACTACAGCAGCAAATACAGCCTGAGGGTTTTCGGGGGGTATTTTGGTCTTGGTTGCATGCAAGATGTAAAGGTAAGATCAGTGAATCTTTGCCACAAATGAGAAGGAAAAGATTGTGTGTGTGTGTGTTTCAAACGCAAACCCACCGTATTTACTGCTGTTACTGGTCAGTGTGTACTGGGGACGGAAAATGCAGTGGCTGCATGAGAGCGATGCCTCTGCCTCAGAATTAGTGTTCTCTTGGATGTGGTGTTTTCTGTAAATGGTGGCACCTCTTCCAAAAGAGCTGGCAAAAATTAGATGGGTAGGATTTGATTCTAGATAAATGGAGACTTCCCGTGATCCTGGTGGTCTCAGTTCAGGCTCCTGAAGTCACGGGTAGAGAAATTACAGCTTAATTGCTTCTATACCTTACGCATCACTGAAACAAAGATGTTAACAATACCAGATTTTATTTTCTTTTTGAGTTCTGCTTGTTCCCCAAGTCCTTAGAAGTGTGTTTTTCCTAAAATTGATAAACAGTGATGAATTTATTTTTTTTTTTTAACAGGAAACTGATATTGACAATATCCACCAATTGGTTGTGGGTGCAACAGAGAATATCAAAGAAGGGAACGAAGACATAAGAGAGGTAAGGCCTCTAACTTGTGGTTTTAAACTCCCTTGTTTCTTTTAACTTCCAGTTTTGCCCAGGCGTTGTTCGGAAGAGCAGGCGGAGGCTCCCCCGCAGCGCAGGCGCAGCGCCTGCTGGGGTGCAGGACATGATGTGGGAAAAGGTGTGCAAGTTAGCTGGGGTTCGCGTTGGTTGTCTCGCCAACACTGATGTGAACACAAAGGTCACTTGGCACCTGTGATGTGGGTTTTTTTTTTAAAAAAAAAAGAGGGAGGAATTGCAGACTAGGAATAAAAGACAGTGCTGAGATCGCTGAAACTGGAGTTAAAATGTTGAGCATTAGCAGAAGAGTCTCTTTACCACGCTGAACACATCTCATGTGCTCCTGGTAAACAAATCTATCCCATTGTCTTCCTAATTAGAAGGAAATGATGTTTTCGTTCAGGAACTGAGATTTCAATAAAACCCCAGTTCCTAAATTAGGCTACTCAGTAAGTGGCTCAGTTCCCTTTTTTTTTCTCTCCCTCCTGAAAGCACCACAGAACACGTAACTGCGGGATGAGCTGCATCTGCTGCACTGCTCTCCTGGGAGGTGCATCACACGTACATGAGCAAGCGCAGTGTTGGAGTATCCGGAGTATTCTTTTCAGTAGCTGCCCAACAGCCACGGTGGCATGGCACAGAGCGGGGAACACCTTTGGCTTTTTAAAGACTTAAATCTAGCGTGCAGTTACTGGGCCTTTAAATCGCGGGTCTTAAGCACTTCAGATAGATAGGCTGCCTGGAGCGTACGGAGGTCTCATAGTTAGAGATCGGTATTCAGCAACACGGCGTGAACTGAAGTTATTTTTGCTTAATTTTTTACATTTGTAGGTAGAATTGTTTCCTAAACCACACTGAGAAAGAGTAGAGAAAGGTGATAAATACGAAACTTCATCACTCACATTAACGTTGGTATCACATAAAAAAAAAAAACAACCCTCAATTCCATCCCGTGTGTAAATCTGCAAAACGAAAACCAGGTCCCCTGCTCCGCCCTGGTCTCAGTTTTGTGAGGGAGAATCCAAGAAAGGTACTTGCGGTGCCGGCGCCTTGCTCTGCACCTGCAACGGGGGACTGAGCGCGTCAGATACTGCTGCCACATTTTGGTTGGGTTATTTTTCAGCCAGAAGATGTTTATTAGAGGGATGAAAGCACAATTATTTCTAATCACAGAATTTCACTTTGAGACCTTAAACACAACCTTCAAGCACGGATGGTTTGATGTGGTTCTTAATGTTTTGAGTGTATTATTTCCATTGTGTGGGATCTTGGGCTTTTTTTTTTTTTAAATGACCAATCTTAGGCTTTTGCGAGAAGTTTTAGTGTTATCAGCCTAAAGAGGTGTCGCCAACCTGACTTTCATTCGCCTGAAATTAATGGCAAGTTTTGTTCTTTCCCCTCTGGGAGGGAAGAACGAAGCCATTCACAGTCATTCTGGGCTGCCACTGGTGGAACTGGACTGTACGTTTACTGGTGATGGTAATGGAGATAATCTTTTCCTCACAGGCCATCAAAAACAACGCTGGATTTAGAGTATGGATCCTGTTCTTCCTTGTGATGTGTTCATTTTCCTTGCTTTTCCTGGACTGGTATGATAATTAATTAAAAGTCTAATATTGTCCACATGCTTTGTTTGTAGAACTTTTGACATTTTTTCCTAGGGAGCAGGGTATAGGGCACACCTGTATATTTTATGCGTTTGTTCATACCGCTATGATGGAAATATTTTCCAATAAACAAGCGTGTGTACACATCCAGCAGTGCAGAGGGGACCAACAGCATGCATTTTAAGTCCCGGTATGGAACATAAAACCCCACTTAATCCTGCGAAGAACACGGAAACCTTTGGAAGCGCCAGTAAGAAAGCCACAGGCTGGAGCCCAGCTCACAGAAGAGAAAAACCCCAACAGGATAATGGTTTTATCATGGTCTCCCCCACGGCAGCGATGAAGGTTCCAAGTCCAGCTTCTGGTGCGGGGACCGGATCAAGAGGAAGCTGTCCCTGTGCAAAAGCACGGGCACCGTCTCAGGCCGTTATCACAGTGACACCGCATCGGCACAGGGCGCTCCCCTTGCAGGCGCAGAGGCTCAGCGCCTAGGCCTTTAAACTACTCCAGGCGGAGAGCGGGCTGGTTTAGTAATGATGATAAAAAGTCAACTAAACAGCTTTACTTCTAGGTGATAGGAGAGAATACAACACACGGACTGTGCCACCACACAGGTGCTCTGAGAGGTCAGAACAAAGCCAAAGGACAGACAACATCAAAGCCCACCTATTCAAAGTGCTAAAATTGGGAGAAAAAAAAAAAAAAGATGCCTCAAAACAAACCACACAGACGAATCAATGAATTCCCTCCTGTTAAACCAGAGGAAAAAATGGTTTTGACTTCAAGAAGCATTATCAGTCTGTTTCTCCTAGATGGTAAAGCTCAGTGGGGTTTAGTATTTATTGTTGTAAGAGAGAAAAATAAGTTGTTTCTCATCAGTATTGACTTGTGCATTAAAGTTTTTATTGTCCTAAATTTAAGGGGAGATGCATCATGACTCACTTCTGTGTCGGACAGTCTGGGGGAACAGATCTTTCCATCTTGTAAAGTCTGCGTGTCCCCTGTAAATGTGTTGCTGCGGATGGGGTGATTTGCTATCGCTCTTCTGCAATGTGCATTTCTGTACAACGTAAGCAACAAGCAGCAGCATCCTTCTCCTGTGCTCTGCCCAGAGTGAAAATGTCAAAAGTTACCTGTGAATTAAGTACGTTCAATAAAGCATACGCCTCTTAGAAAATGCAAACATGGTATGTTCCCTGTATCTTAATATAAGCTTGGCCTTTTTCAATGCAAAGAAAAATTTGGCACACAATTTATTGCTTTTTAGGCATTCCACATACCATCATGACTTAATAAAAAGCCTTTTACAGCTCTTTCTGTGTAATGCACATTTTGGATCAAACCGAGAGAATGAAGTAATAATGGTTATTTTTACTGTATCGTTGATAAAGTAATTCTATCGGAGAAAAAAATAAAGGTAGAGCTGACCATGTTTGTTGTACTGTAGAGCTTGATGTTTTCTCTTCATTTTTGTATAATCTCTAATAAAAAAAAAATAATCTAGAACTTTTGACATGTCCACTGCCCCTCGTCCCGTTCAAGTTACATGAAGAAAAGAGGCGCCTTGCTTGCCCAGATGCTTCACACACTTACTTTGTCCAGCTGTTAAATTAATAAGATGTCTTTTTTTGTAATATATATTTAAGATTTATAATAAAAATGAAAACATGGTTTCACACAAAGAATAGATAAGTTTGTAATTACAATGGAACTTTTAACGTGCACCCACAATACTATGTTCTTCTACGTCTTTTCCCCTCCCAAGCCATACATAAACAGTTCTACTCTTCCCTCAGGTTCACATGTAGCTTTAGAACAGCCAGTTGTGTTATCTAACGCGCTATTGTTTCGCTTGTGATGCTCTGTGTTTTTAAAAATACCAAACTCCAACCCACACATAAACTGAAAGCTCTTTCTAATTCGTAAAAAGGGAAAACGTTAATGTAATAAAAGAGAAAATTTAGACATATTACTCCCTCAGCTGCATCCAACAGATTACATAGTGGGCTACATCTACTGTGAAGAGGCTTTCTGCCTCTTAAGTATGATCAAAAGATGGTGTTTCTCATTAGAACATCCCAAACCGTATATATTTTATGCTATCCTCAACACCCATCACAAAAACTGCCTGTGTTTTTTCCATAATGCCTATCTAGTTTGTGTTTCAGTGCACATCCTTACCACGATGCTAAAGCCACAGTGGAAATGCAGTTAAATCCTGTTGACAGCAAAACATTGAGCATGCCTCGTTGCAGAGAACTTCATTATCACTTACAAATAAACAACAGTAAAGAAAATGTAAGGAAAATGCTACCCGACAGTGTCTTTCTCCGTACAAGTCATTACATTACGCCCTTGACCTCAACGCTGCTGAGCATACTTGCTTGAGCCAAAACTAATTAAACATAGCTTTCGGCTGAACAAGAGATCACTCTAGTTATGGCTGGGGTGTTTCAGTTTGCAAAACGACAAAGAATAAAAAAAAAATCAATAAATAAGTATCAGTTCAGAGAAGGGAAACATATGATTTCTCGAAGGTCCAAGCCCTGAAAATCCAGTGAAGAAATCTCTCAGTCTCCAATAAACTGCAAGAACATATCTAATATTGGACTGTTCTTTTTTTACATTGAAAATGGTGTCAGAGCTCTAAAGCAATGCTGAGATGCACCTTGGTTTATGCCCATGAATGTTCTGCAGCAAGTTTTTGTTGGGTTTTTTTGTTTTGTTTTTTTTTTGCAAAGCAGTATCAGCAAACAGAAGCAATTGCACCATAAACATGAGTAACCTCTAAATTATCCATAATTATATTTAATGAAAAGTTCCTTAAAGTCCCTTAGTTACCTTCAAATGACATAGATGTTAATAATTAGCTTATCACACTAAGCTGATTTCTCAGCGGCTTCAGTCTCCTGTTCAGATAGTTTCTCTTCCGACAGTACCGTCATCCACGGGGACACTGAGCGCGTGATGGTTTGTTTGGCCAGATTGTAGTGGTTTATGACCGTGTAAAATTTCCCTCGAGCACTGGAGTCTTGTTCGGAGTAGTAGTTTTCCAACCCAGCTGGAATGCATTGATTATTCTGAAAAGAAAATCCATCACTTAGATTACAGAGAAGGAGGTTAGGGGTTTTGTTTTTTTTTTTCCCCTTCTCCTTTTGGTCGGAGCCAACACTGGCTTTCTGTGAGTCAGGAAGCGACACACCGCAATTAACTACGGTGTTGTCCTGCTGTGTTCAAAATGTTCTACCCTGCCATCCTCCAACTACTCCTGCCTTTGCCAGGAAGACCTATCTGGGTTTATACGCCAGAATAATTAACATACAAGAAATACGCTTGCCTAAAATTACTTTTTAAAGTACTCAGCCTCTAGTTCCAGCCCTATTTTGCTGGTTTTTCCTCCCCACCTAATTCCAGCTGTTTGGGCTACAACTACAGATGGCTGCATCCTACCCTTAGATTAGCTCCAGGCACTTTAACCTCTTTAACATGGTGTTTTCAGTCCGAGGGACAGAAATTAATAGAGATACAGTGGTGCCAAGGAACGAACAGTTTTATAGCCCGGTAAATAAGACATCCAGGGAAAACACCGTGGGTGGCCAAGCTTATGTGCAAGTGTGTACACACGTACAAAATACTTCCCTCTCGACTGTCAGAACGAGGGAGCCAAGAGCAGGCTTTTAAAAAGCTATCTTTAGCTGTGGGACTATATTATTTAATTTCCGAGAAGTCTAAGAGTGCTATATGGAAGCTGCTTGATGCTCAGAGCTTTTGTGAGTGAAATACCCCATTTTAGAGAGTTAATACTAAGTAGGATCCAAACTTTGCTGTTATCTTAAGAACCCAAGTGAGGTCGCAGGTGCAGTGCCTTAGTCAGCAGGTATCAGCTACCAACCGCCCCAGTGCTGGTGCCGTAAAAGCCTAGGAAGCAGCAAGCTGCACTGAAGGGAAAGAAAACGACTTGGACGTATGCTGTGAGCCCCCGGGTTTGGCTCCAGAAGGTCGGGGTCTCTCTGCGCGTCCCCTGCCATATCTGTCACTCCTGCCTGATGGTACCCCAGGGTGCTGGGGCACTCACCCGGGCAACTGATTGACCCTCTAAAATGTAAGCTATGAGTAGCCGCAGCTTGAGAAAAAAAAAGAAGTTTAATCATTTCTACTCTGACTGTTTGAAAAAGAAACAGGCTGTTGGGTCTTCCTGCTTCCAACACCGGAAGACTAAAATTAATAATACCCCACACAGGAACTCTGAACTGCCGCTGTTCCCATAGAGCCTGGCAAACAAAGCGCAGCATTGGAGATTTCTGAGCACAAAAACACATGCAGAGATGCCACGGGTTTTAGGACCAGATGCTATAACTCGAATGTGTCCATGTTTATTTTTGGGTTGACTTTTGTCCTTCTCAGAAAAAAAAAAAAAAAAAAAAAAAAAAAAAAAAAAAAAAAAAAAAAAAAAAAAAAAAAAAAGAGAGAAAAAAACCCCAGAAGTGGCATAAATAATCACCAGTAACAGGCTCAAAAGGTTTAAAAGATAAAGCACAAAATGACTGGAGAAAGATCCAGCAGACAGTCTTGGCTTCATATAATTTTGCATCCTAGAAACGCTAAACTAAAGTGAAAAAAAGCATCATAAGGTGTAAGAGAAAAAACAAAGCAATCCAGCGGGCCTACAGGTAGTCTTACGGCCCTGCCGGCTGCCCACGAGTACGATAGCACGGCAAATCTGAGTGCTGAAAGAAGACTCGCCATCACAAGACCAACAGCCCTCCCACGGAGCCGACACCGCAGCACTTCCATCCTGCTTGTGCGACGGAAGCCTGGATGTGTGACAGACTCCCGGCAGCGCTCGCGGTCACCACATCCACCCAGGTGCCGTTAATTTCTTATCTTTTGCTCAAATCCTCCCTCACAGTTTTGAGGGAGGCAGTAGCGCTCCCGAGAAGACGGGATTTCATCCCGGCTAAGCAGACACTTGGGCCTGTTCAGCACTGTTAAACTCAATGGAGGTTTCCCCACGGTCGTAATCATCGTATATG
The DNA here is from genome assembly GCA_013400135.1 of Rhinoptilus africanus. Lineage (NCBI taxonomy): Eukaryota > Metazoa > Chordata > Aves > Charadriiformes > Glareolidae > Rhinoptilus > Rhinoptilus africanus. The sequence goes on from VXBO01006809.1 coordinate 38,604, forward strand.
CCAGCTGGAAAAAAACAGATTTTAAAGAAAATAATAATCCAGGACAACTCTGGAATAGAGCTATTTGATATGTGACTTCACCTACATCAACCATGCCATCTTCTGGAAGTGTTATCCATGCTTTATCTGGAATAACTGACGCTACTTCTGATGTGATAAAATGACTAAGAAGTACCTAGATGCAGTCATCTTGGTAGTGATTATTTCATCCAGTCATGGGATGTAGTCACAATTCTAAATATTTAAAATGGGGGAAGGAACACAATCCATTGATCTAATGAAATCTGCCAAGGAAATGCAAGCAAATGTAATTATTGGTGCTGAAGACAAGCCAAGACTACTGCCAGTCTAACAAAACGCCACAGAATCTTTTGCTGCTTTTAGAAGCAATTTGCTTTGTTAACAGGCAAAATGACTCAGTAACATTATTTTTTGTAGTCACAAACACGCAAACATCTGACAGAAGAGACTAAAGAAACACACAGCAGAGCTTCCATCCTCACTGAGTTTTTGCTCCCGGGATTTCAAGCTTCTAGAAAAGACAGGGAAAACCTCCCCTTTTACCCGTTGCTCCTTGCGTACTGCCCAAGCCACGCAGCACTCGGGAGTGACTGAGGCGATGGCAACTGGTGGCCCTTCTCTTCCTGCTGCCTGCCTGAGACCTTCAGCTTACACAGAACATTTCTCTCCAGCCTTTTTTGTTTGTTTCCGTGGTTTCCAGGTGGAAGAAGTCATAAGGAAGGCCACAAGGAGAAACTGGGATGCTCCGGAGTGAGTTGCCGGTCTCTGGTTTCTTTCACAACCCTTCTCTTTCAGGAATTAGTTATGGGTTAAAGCCTTTGATGCCAGAGAAAATCCTAATTGCTAGCCCGTATCTGGCTGTATTAAGATGACTCTTTTTGTTCCTTTGACATAAAGACCCCAGGGGTATCCACTTATAAATAGTATCTTCTGTCATTTTCACTATGCTGGGTCAGGAATTCCAAACTTAATAGCTGACAATCTTGTCTTTAATGCATTGAAATTCCTTTGTTGTAGTGTCCATGAGAACGCATGACAGAACGCAGGTGCCTCGGAAAGGGAAGCTAAAGGGTAACAGATGCAGTATGGAACATACTGAAGCCCTGCAGAAATTCCTCCAGGATGTAAGTGCACTCCAGTCTTTGAGGAATACTCCGGGGAGCCTCACCAACAGCCAGTGAAGAGCGCTTCAGAGGAGCGACCTACACAACAGCAGCACCAGGGCTGTGTCAGAAAGCTCGAGCAAGCACAGAGCTGAGGCTGGAGCAGTTGACAATTGCTGTACAAAGGAAAACACCCTCATGCCCTGGATGTGTAGGACAGAAGAAAGGCTGAAAACACTGAAACCTTTGGAACTGCTCCATGTACGAGAGCAGCAGAGCGGAGAAAAGCGAGTCTGACTCACAGCTGCGGTAGCGCAGCCTTTATGCAGGGATTCCCATAGTACCAGACTTCCTAAGGCAGGGAACACCTCTGCCCTTAACCAGGAAATCACATCAGCATCCAAAGTCTGGGGACATCCCAGCCAGAGCACGTTGTTGAGGCCACCCAAAGCAAAAAGCCAGTCCAGACAGACATTGGTCACGAGGTGACAGACTTCTTCAGCTCTCTTAGGACATCTGTGCCAAGCCATGCCATGACGTACTATGGACGCTCCCCAAAAAACATGCCGAGGCAGCAAATACAAATTCGTGCCAACAGCGGTAGTCTCAGGCCTCGTGTCATTTGTTAACGTGTTTATCCTGTAAAACACTGAAGAGTTACATGACCAAGGGTGCTGCGTCTTCTGGCGTTATGCCACCAAGGAGCTAGGAAACAGCCCCCACAAACCCCAGCACCGGGAGGGTAACCTGGAAAACAAAGCATGAACTACGGATGTTCTGCCTAACTTCTGCTTCAAACGCAGGGCCCGAAGGAGAGAAACCCAACCAGACTCTGACCACAGTGCAACTGAAATACAGCTGAGAAACTGTTCTCCTCTTAAATGTTTGTGACACTAGGAAGGAGAGACAAAAGAAGCCAGAAGGCTGCAACTCAAAGGAAGGGACAAGGTGGTATGAAAGGAAGGGGAAGCAGCAGGCTGTTACTAGACTTACGACAGGAGCATGTAACTGGCCATTCCTGTCAAGTCAGGACCGCATCAAGATAAGCTCGGCAGGAACGTACAGTCCTTTTTCCAAATTGCTCAAAGCCAAGAGAAAGCTTAGGAGAAAAAGGCCCACGGCCCATGAGACACGAGCACGGAGAGGTTTCAGTACTTGTCTGAGACAACACAAAAAACCAACAGCAGAACCAAAAGCTGTATCTCCTGAGTTAGAGCCAAATATTTTAACCACGGTAGCTTTTGCCCTTGAACCAAGGGAATGCTGGAACCTAAAAGTGAATGCCTGGAGCCATGTTAATCCAGCAGGGCATCACTGACTGTAACTTTGGACTAGATTCTTGTAAAGATATTCAGGAGCCCGAAGTGACAAAGTCCCAACCAGGATCGTCAAGGAGTGCTGAGGCAGCTGTTCCTTCTTAAATCCTTTTGAAGATCATGCTAGGTACCCACTTGATTCATTACATGACTAAATATTCTTAAAAAAAAAATAGAGGGAAGAATGCCATCATCGCTGCTACTTTTCTTATCTAATTGCAGCCAAGTTCAACCCTGCTAAATTTACAATGGAGAAATCAATGTTACCTTTCTGACTTTCAGCCCAGGTCGTAGCTGAGGAGCCAGCACTACCATCTCGCAGGAATGAAGCGAGCCCCATTCTCCCTTTCAGTTAGAACCAGTACTTTTTTCCAATAAATGTGTTTTCCCTTTTTTGGCATCACTTTTGGCCTGTGGCAGTAGGGCTCGGAGGTCACTGTTCTAGAACAAGAAGTTCTTTCTACAAAAATAACCCTAAGGTAACTCTGCTGCTCTTAATGAGAACATCACTCTACTGCTTCTTTGACACGTATTCCAGAGTCTTTTTTTTTTTTCCCTCCAGGTTTTATCATTCTCCTCATTCCTAAGACACATTAATTTGGAGGGACATGCAATATTACACCATATGACCCAATAAACGAGGGCTTTATCCAGACAGCTGCAGATCAAGTAAGTTTGAAGGACACTGGTGTTGGGACTTTTGCTGTATTTTCAATGTTTAAAGCATTAGCAAAGTACCATTATGAAAACTGTGCAGTAGCAGAACCTCCATTATAAACTAAGCAGAAAAAAAACATAGCAGGAAGCACACTACCCCATGAAAACAAACACAAATTTCTATGCAATACGGCGTGACTTAATCAAGGTTATGCAGAAAACAACACAGAGAATGTTAAATACTCTTCTATTTTTCTAGAATGTGTATGTGATTTACCTTGAAAACAAATCCTTCTGGACAGGTATGATCATACTTGTAAACCTTGTAGACTACCAGAAATACAACGCACGTTAAGAACGCAAGGGCAAAAAGGACCAGCACAGTTACCTGTAAAGAAAGATAAAACACGCTCACGTTAATAATGCACTGGTTATTACATGTCTGTCTGTTACTACAGGCAGCAGAAGCCAGCTATGAATGCACTTTACAGTAAAATCAAGCAAAGAATAAAACCAGCTTCTTAATTATTGAGGGAGAACAGGGAAGCAGAATGTAAGTGCTTCCACCTCCCCCTCCTTAGAGAAGAAAGCGGATGATCTGGTCAGTGGCCCGTTGCCTCTGTACTGCAAGGCTTTTTTGGTTGCATTTCTGTTGAGTGCACACGTGAGGCCAGAAGGACACATCGAGGTAGCCTGGGTCTGCAGCTTTTTCAGTATTTGGATGATGTAAGTGTAAGTCTAGTTTATGTCAGCTGATAAGCATGTCTGTTTTCCTTGTGCCTGTCCAAGAATGGAGTCGGGTGGCAGTAAGTTAGCACAGGTGTTATCCAGATAATACAAAGGTGACTCCAGCAGGGCAAGGAGACAGTAATGTCTGCCCTCTCTTCTCAGGACGAGAGTTTGTTGCACCTGCTGTGAACGTATGGAGAGTTACACCAGTAGTCTGCGTGCTTGGCTGCTCAGTGCTCCTTACTGTACAGGCTGAAACAGCACGTCTTCATCACACAGCGACTGTACAGGAATAGCTCACTGCCAGATCCATGAGGGAATACACCATGTTGAACATCGGGCTAGCCTCGAGGAGTTCTGTGGCACCTCCTTCCGCAGCGCTCACAGAGAAGCCATTACAGCCTGCATTACACAGCACTGGCTTTTCACCGCGTCCTTAAGTGCCTCTCTGGTCCTCAATTTGGGCTGGAGGAAAACCCAAGATACACCTTAAGTTGAATCCGAAATCAGTGTCAGTACCAAGCTAACCTTTCCCAGGAATAAAGTCTGAGCAACTGCAGACCAGCAACCTTTTAGATGAGATGGGAGACAGAACTACCTCTAGAATTACCTCACCCGCTGACAAGAGAAAGCGCAAGATTTTGCCTTAGCAGTTACACTGCAAAGCTCCCTAATTCAGACTCATTTTTGTGGAAGGTGTGAGTAAAGCAAATATTCATTACCTGGAAGAGTGTCCCAGATGCGTTTGTTTATTATTCTGAAGTTTCTACCAATAGACAAATGAATACCTTGAGGATATTACAGATTAAGAGTAGTTGAGAGTTTGGGGGGTTTTTTTGGCAAGTTAGAAAGAAGCCACCATGTGCTCCAGCGTAAAAAACAGTAATAAAGAGAAACAAACAAGATTCCGTGATTAATTAATTAAAACAAAGTATAATATGATCTAAATTTTAAAGGAAGAGGAGTAAACTGGCTACATACACTTCCTAAAAAGAGAATTTAGGCACATCAATGTCAGTTATGCAAACAAGAATAATACAGTATTTGAGAAAGCAACAAAGAAACTGTAGCTTTGCCTTTTAGTAAACAAACCATCACACACCCCCTTTATGATAAACCCCAGAACTAAGAGGATGTGAAACACTGCAAACTGCGTGCGGCAGTGGCACCGGTACATTGAGGGCATGACATGAACTTTTAGGGACATCTCATGCTGGGCAAGCAAACTGCACCACGGGCAGACAACAGCCAGTGCTAAATTTCCTGGCAGAAACAAGGCTGGGGAGTATCATGTGCTGATGAAGCCAAGGATTTTATACGTATTTTTGATAGAAAAAAGCCAAAAAAGGAGGGCTGGAGGAGAGGCAGGGAAAACTGCACATCAGAAAGTAATTTAGCAGAAGAAATGTAGGTATTAATGTAACAATGCCAATCGAAACGAGACATGCAGCAAAGGACCTTTCTGGTTAATAGCAACATCTTCATTTTGTCAGAACAGGCACTGTATTGCAAAAAAAAAAAAAAAAATCATGTTCTTAATCACTCTCCAAAAACCTCACACTGACACCAATTTTCAAATCCAATTAGTCCTTCCCCAAATTTGTTACTCATTTGCATACACAAAGGTTAACAAGGGTAGATCACTCTGTCTTGCCAACCTCCATTTTCTGCTCACGTGTCTCAGTATGTCCTGCACGAAGCCAAGAGATAATGCAGATTTTCCTTCCTGGTCATCCTCTGTAGCCCATTTTAATAATGAACAACATAATCTCCCCCCCCATTCCTGGCCAAGCCGTGCCCCAGCCCAGCCCTTCTCACCCGTTTTCAATCAGGCCTCCCCCTTTTTTCTTCTACGGTCATTTGAGGCCCCTTCCTGTGTTTCCTCCACCATCTTCACACCCACCCCCCTGGGGCTTGGCCCAAACCTTGCATCCCATCTTTCGGTGTTTTCCCCTCCCCACAACTGTGACAAGCCTCATTCTCTGTTCTCTTCCCAAAATCCTCCCTGCATTCCAGGCTCTAGAAAAAATGACCTCTCTCCCCTAAGCTTGCAGTCCCCGACCCCCTGCTGGTGCCTCTACGTCCCACACACCGCCTGTATCACTGTGGATGGCCAGGGTCCACCTGCCTCCCAGGCCAAGGAGCCCTAACCACACCTGGGCACCAGCGCGGGTCTGCAGCCCTGTCTGCCCTCGGGCACAAGGACTTCTCTCCCCGCCGAGCTCCAGCTGGGAAGATGAGGAACCAGAGAGGGAGCACTCCTCACCCAGCCCAGCAGCTCTACAACACACACGGCCTGGCCCAAGTTGCAGGTGTTGGGTCGTTCACTTCCCACTGACTCAAAGCGTGTGTTATCCCGTTCCTTTTGCTCTGACAGTCACTGCACTTTCCCTTAGAGAAGAAACAGAAAAGACAGACAAGAAAGTGGGGATAGAAAAGAAAAAATCCAGATGGGATTATAGCTGAGGCTCCCCATGCCCTACAAGATATATTCCACACTGCCTTCCAGAAAGGCTGCTCTCTCCAGGAGCACAGGTCTGTGACATGGGACAGGGCCACCAAGCAGAACAACTGCTATGGTATGGGTTGAATCAGCTGACATTTGTCTCCTCCACAGACAGGCATAAATAGTTTAAAATGCTCTGAAAAGTATTCTCAAATTTCAAAGCATTTTAACCATATTCCCTGGCCATCCTACTAGCAAGGCACAGTAGAATTACATCATTATTTCCCATTCATAACCATTCTGACATACAGATGAGGCCTCGTGAACATACTGTAAAGCTAAAAAGCTATTTTGTAATTGAGACCAAATATCTGACAATAGAAAAATATTTTTATTTCCACAATCACTGCAGAATCACTCTCTCCAAGGCTCTGAAACTGTTCTGGAAAGTAATTATGTTTTTTTTAAAAAAGTCAAAACCCCAGTGTTGTGCGGATTGCTGGAGCCTGGCGAGTTGCAGAGCCACAGCCTCGGGGCTGATCTGCTGAGACGTGGAGCATTTACCTGTTTCATTGACGTACGTGGAGCTGTGAGTTCTCACTGCTTGTACAAGTCAGGCCCAGCAGAGTTCCTCCATTGCCACGCAGTAAGCCACTGGAAAGGGCTGTCAGGGCTTGTGGTTCATCGCTCTCATGGAATCTCTCTCACTATATTTCCTAATGTTATTAGTTTTGGTATTAACATGTAAAATTTTACTCATTATCTCCAATAATTTGCAATGACACTCCATTTGCAAATCCCTAATCAAGTAAGCTTGTCTCCTTCCTTTCAGAAGACATGCTCCCTTCCCTTACCACCCTTCAGGATATGAGTAACTTCTATTTAAGTAAAGGACAGTTGCACATGCAAACACCACAGATGGAAAGAAATCCATCGCTGGATTCCAAGGTGATCCCAATCACCTGTTAATCCAATCCACTTCTCCCTTATAAGCTGAAAATCCTTCCCTTCCTTCTAATAGTCATTTTCTTCACTCATAATAACCTACCACCAACGGTCTGCAGTTCTCAGATCACTCCTGAACCTGAGCCAGTCAGCTCCTCTCCCCTGCCAGTAACGCAGCGCCACCCTACCTCTCTGCCTCACCTTAGAGCCTTCTCCTCCCAGAGGCCTTTCACAAATAAAAGCACAGGAAGAGGGAAGGCAACAAGCTGCTCTTTAGACCGCAAGCGCTACCCAAGCTATCATTTTATTGCTTTCTTCCAGACCAACTTTGCATACTCGCTACAAACTGAAGGAAAGTTATTTTCTTCTCCCTGCCGAGGCACTAGCAGCAACTTGCCCTCTTTCTCTCTTGAAGGTAGGAGAAGATGCAATGCAGGCGCAAGCACCGCTCCCTCTCTTCTAGAAGGAAATGTTGACTCTCTTCTCCTTGTGGGTAGCCAGCCAGCTCAGTGCAGGACCCCACACAGGGGGAGCAAAAGTCTTTTCAATTACTATGATCACTCACTGCCATGTACATCCTGCAGAACTCCAAGGTGCCTGTCACACCGCATCAGTGACGGGCTTTTAAAATACCTCTTATGAAATAACTACAACACAGCACAAACAACCGCTTCTTTTAACTAGGACCTCAAAGTGTGGTTTTGTTTTCATCTTGAGAGTGTCCTTTAAAGTTGCTTTTAAGGGGATCTGGCAGCAAAACTAAGTGAACAGAGAAGATGACAAGATATTATGTATGTGGCAGATTTTTGAATAGACTGTAAGTGAAGAGCAGAAGAAGGACAATGTCTAGCCAGAAGCCATTACAGTAATCGAAATTAGATGACTAATGAATGAACTAAGTGTACCCACAGCAAAAAAACCTGTCTTCAGCCTCTGTAAGCATTTAGCCGAACAAACAAGAAACTCGCCAGATCTGACAGCTACACTAACATGTAAACAGCTGGTGATAAGGCTTTACCATCAAGATCTGATAGATCTTCCCAATCAGTCCATCCCACTTTGCTACAGCTGCAAAACGCTGAAAGCTGTATTTTCTCGTCCCAGCTACTGCATTCTCCTCCTTCTCCACTTTGCTAACACTTACTGTGCTCCCTTTTTAATCAAGACAGAATATTATGGCAAAATTCATCAATTGCGCCAGCTTCTCTTCACACCCTTTCCTGGCTCCTGTCCCTTTCTGAACAAGTCATGTTTCAAGGCAGGTACAAGTATGTCCCTTTTGCTCATCTTAGCTTTATCTCCTTCCATTTTGCCTGTATCCTGCTGTCCCACTAAAGCCTGGGTGCTATCTGTCTTCCCTCTGCTTTCACCTCCACCTTTCTCGTCATGCCTTCTCCTCTTCCCTGAAATTCTTTCATTAACCTACTCTTACTGTGCTGCTTTGCACCGCCTTCGCTTCATGCTTTTCCTTCCATCATGTACCTTTCAGCATAGAATCCCACCTAGGAGCATTCCTGTTATCACAAGAAGTGGAACTAAAGTGGAACTAACAAGACACGCAGTAATTTTCACTGCTCAATCGATAGCACTTGGTCACATCTCATCTCTGCTCTACATCTATGCGTTATCTATTTCAATTGCAGCCTCCTGGGAACACAGCTTTCATTCCTGATTTGTCTGTAAAGTGCTAGGCACTGACCTGGTGCTAGCACCAAACAAAAGGAGTGAAGACATAGACTTATAGAGCACCTTTCGTATGAAAAGATTTATAACCAATCTATGCTTTGCTCACCAGCGAAATGGAAAGCCCTCTGGGATGAAATACAGCAACTCTGTACAACCATTTAGGACAGGAAATTGAGATTATTGCTACCCAATTTAAACTACAAGAGAATTTTAGGCAAGCAGACTCTAATTACAATAGATTGCGTCTGGCTATATCTCACAGACTAAAATTCGTAAAACACTACAATGACTTCCCTGCAAATGGCCGTGACCTCCATTTCACCCCTCTCCACTAAAATCCTGCATCTCCAGCTGCACAATGCCCTCTACCAGCGTGTTAGAGAACACTGAAATCAGCTCTCCACTTCCCCTAACATTCCTGCTTTTCCAAAATTACATTGTTTGCTATTACCTGAGCCTGTCCCTAGAACTATCCATGAAAACAGGTCTGAAACAACACACTTAAGGATTAAGAAACGTTCGATTTGAAGTAAATGGCAACATGAAAGAAAAAAAGGAACAGTCACATCTATACATGCAACATTTGACTCTTATTCATTTACAATGAATACAAATTATACAGAACAACCTGGAACGATTTCCTGTACCTGCTACAAGAATATACATACACATACAAGATGCTCAGTGACTCAAAAAACAACCAGGTGGCTCATTTCAGAAGAGTATTTCTAACATCCCATGTGACGTTTAGCTGTATGACTGGTATATATGTATTAAACTCAACTTCTTCACCAGAACATTGCCATTGAACCTTTGTGCTCAAAGAGGATGATACTTTTGGGATAGACTGTACAGAAAAAGCAGGAGAAATCAAAAGACTGTCCTTCTCAGACAGAGATGGCAAAGAGGAAGAGAGGCTTGGACGCTTACCTGGAGACAACCGGGAATAGCAGCAAAAAAGGCAGATTCATGAGAGACAGTAACTGAAAAGAAGCGTGCTTATTGACAGTGACAGTGCAAGACAACAGAACCAGCCTGCAACGGAGTCAATTAATGAAACCTGAGGGAGATACCTATAGACAAAAACAGGTTAACAAGGCAGCGGCCTTTAGAGTCTAGCACAGTGGCTTAACAAATACGGATAACAAGGCAGTGGCCTTGAGCGTCTAGCGCTGTGGCTTAACAGAGCTGTTCATGACAGTGTTCCCATCATCTTCCATCACATGGCACCGTCTATTAGTTTCTTAACTATGGAGATCTGAGGAAGCAGTTCAAGAAACCCTGTGGCCCAGAGATAAGAACCTTGTTACCTTTCCATATAAACCCAGAAGATATTACTAAGGCCAGAAGAAAAGCATGGAAAACACTACTACAGAAGAGGAAAAAGTCTATGTATGTGTTACATCTGGAAAGACCAAAAACATCTTCTGTGTCACCAGTGTTGGTGGTCCTGCTTCAAGAAACGGATTTGTAAGGGATACAATGGCAGAGGACACCTGACTTGGAGCAGCGGAGCTGCTGTTAGGCATCCACATTACTTAAATCTTCTATCTCCAACTGTAAAAACTTCCTTTTAGCCAAAGATTTAGCAGGAGGATCATCAATGTCATACCAGAAAACTATCAAACATTTAAAAAAATGGAAAAATGACAGTTGCCACGCAGTGCTTTACTTATATCGTTTTAAAGTAGCAGTTACATTGCAAGAAGAATCTCCTTCATTTTTCTTGCTTGAAGTAATAGAAAAATTCAAAGCCTGCCAAATGCTTGTACTTGTGAGCAACTTTAATCCTGTGAGTAGTTCTACTGAAGAAAACAGAACTACTCATGGCAGTAAGTACCTGTCACTCTTCCAGCACTAAGTGACAGACACAGAATGTACTTAAGGAAGTGATATCCCGTACAGGAATCAGCTGACACCTCACACACCTTAGAGACTTTTTAAGCGGGAAGAAACAGCTACTCGACACACAGAGTAATCACACAGAAACAAAGAGAAGTGTTTTCCTTGTCTCTGATTACTTTTGCAGCAATAATCATCACTGGTATTACTAAGAACAGCTAAAAAAGTCTTGAGGCAGAAACATGTTTTAAAGGATGTCCCTTTAAAGAGATCAAAAAAGGACTATTTAAATATCTATTGCATACATTTTTACAGTCTTCAAATGACCAGGTAGAGCTGCGAGAACTGATGTTGAAACAAAGTCTCGATTCCTCTTCCATAACCTCATGCAGACATTTCAACAACTACTTGCCACTTGATAGTACACAGCTTGCACCATATGGTCTTACCACAGAAATAAGCTTGAGGCTTTGGCTCCGCAGTTAGATGTATGTAGAGATGTCAAGGATAAAGTCTGAAGAACTGAATTGCCTTTGAATAGAACCAAATCATTGAAGGCATACCACAGCTTGGATTTATTTAAAAGCTTGAAATTTATTGGGAAACATAAGTGTTTGCCTTCAAAATACTTCTGAATGTTCTTTATTCAGGTTTCCCCAAAGACAGAAAAACATCTCATGCTTCGATACAACAGACATTTTTTCAAATTGGTGTGTTTATGCCCAACTGTCAATTCTAGACCGATTCAGTGGGTGCCAGAACAGACATCCCACTGCAAAATCCAACTGGAGTTTGTAAAAATGCTGCTCTGTCAAGGGGGAGGCAAAGGTTTGGCTTTGGGTAACTGATACCATCAATTTTCTCCTGCAATAGCTTCCTACTATGTACCCACTCATAAGACTCCTTTGAAATGACATTTCCAGCCTTATTAGGTTATTCTGTACAGTGGACAATTTACAGGAGAAAAAAAAAACTCTGCCTCGTTCAAAGTTGTTTTCCAGATGTGAAGGACCAACTCCCCACACAAGCTTACACTGTTCAAAGAACAAAAGCGAGACTTCTATTTCTCAATGAAAAATAATCTTCACTGAAAAATCGTATCTTCCTTGGTGTGGTTAGTGCCATAAAACTAAATTAAGACAACAGGGTTCTCAGAATCAGGAAGTCTTCACATTCTTCTGACAGATCCTGATTTGAATTCAGAATGTGGCTTCATACAGGAAAATTATACTTGCAGTTTTCTTTGTAAACATTCCCAGCTCTGTTGTAATAACTGTGGTAATGTGGATTGAATGCAGAAAATACATTTTATAATTTCTTATTCACCCAGCTGCTAAAACACCAAATGATCTACATGACATATGCACATGCTGGAGTTGCTTCATTTGTCATAATGTGTAATTTCTCACGAAGAACAGCTTTAGATGATCTGCACTGCTGAATCCCAAAAATGCAATCTGCTTAGTCCTTATTTAAGAAGTACATCTTAGAATACACGTGTGAATTATTTGTAAATATAACTGACTTTTTTTATTTTTAGCACAACATTTGGGCTGTGTCTTGTGGCAAGCTTGTGCATCAGTGATGTACAATATTAAAGTCATTAAAACAGCATCTGAAGCTTTTTCATGAACACAAGCCAAACTCAATATCCCACCAGTTAAATAATGCATTTCATAATTACAGCAAATATTTAATTTTCAAACAAATATCCTTTTGCTCTCTCAAAATCAACAGCAGCAGTTAACATGATGGTTCACAATTAATAAGGACCCAGGAGAAAGCCACACACAATCAGTACTTTTCATCTACATATTTATGAAATTTCATCAATTATTCATGTAATATTTACTACTGGGAGTGGTGAATATGACAATCATCCCTGACGGAGAACCAGTCAGTTCCCTTTAAAATGTTGCAAGCAGCATAATTCAATTCTAGAACTGTTATATAGAGATTAAGGGACATTTTTAGGATCTGAAAGTTCTGCATGAAACTATTGTTTTCAATTAACTGAACCACAATTTTCCTAATTGATCAACTCCCACACTCTTTCTTTTAAAGCCTAGATTTACAGCCACAGTGTGAATCACCCTGCAATTCCCAAGAGATAGCAAATCTTACTGAAACCTCTCTCTGATGCAGTAGTTACCTAGCAGCAAAACCTAGCAACCCTGTAGTATGAGATTAATCCCAGGGTGATCATCATAAAGTAGGATCTAAAAGACATTTTATTTAAGTATGCCATCCAAAGGTATATAAAACGCAATGCAGAAATACTCAGGTTTCTAACTATTCAGTTATATAAATTAGAAAAGACAACCCAACAGCACAACAGGCTATTTATTTGTTGTTCAGTGAGGTCTCACTTGCTCAGCTCTCCCAACAAAGACAGAAAGAACTCAGATCTACAAAGGCAAGCACAAAACATTTAGATACAACCTAGATATTCAAAACCCGTCCTTACCTACAATTTGGGCAATGAAATCCCTTAGTCCCTACGCCTAGTGGATAAGTGCAAAATTCCTCAGGCACAGGTTCTGCTCAGTTGCTTGGAACCAAAGTCCTAACAGGGTACCCAAACCAAACGCTGTCTCCCCTTTCTCTTCTACAATGTAGTAAGCATTTTCAGTCCACTTCAGTGTCACCAGGACACGCACAAAAGACAGCCAGACAGGAGCCCTCCTTGTTCTGAGCTGTCCATCTGCATCTTACCCAATAACAGAGTGTGCACAACCCTCCCCTGAGAGGAAGGGGATTACTCTCAAGGACCGGCACTACGGTGCCTGGAGGAGAAACAGAACCTTTGTCAGAACGTAGCATTTTCCCTGAGGCATGGGACGTCCTTGCTCCAAATGAGGGAATAGAAAAACTAGGTTTATTACCTCCTTAGTAAATCCTTGCCACACCCCATAACATCTCTTATTAGCTACCTGGGGTGGTTCCCCACACAGCTACTGGGAACCTACATGCTTTGCTGTATGGCTGAAGACTCCACCATTTGTCCTGGCAATACTCTGCAAAGTTCTTTGCAAGTGTAGCCTAAAGCATCTAACCCCTCCTTGAGACTTCACTTTGTTGAGCACACTCCAATTCCATGGAGAGCTGCAGATACAGATCTGGAGGTAGGCTTGGGCCTGGGCAGCTTTTAGAATCACTAAAGGATCAGGCACAGCTCCTGTGTTGTATTCTTCAAATTACAGAATGAGAATCTTTGGGTGTGCCCTAAAACTCCTATCATGCAAACAGAGGTCAGAAGCGTGCAATACAAATAATCCACTTCTTTATTGAAACTCTGTATTTTTCCCTCACACTAAACATTAGGCTTTCCAAACGTATTTGTACTTGTGTGCTGAGCAGCATGCTTACCTACTGTTTAAAAATGCTTTCGCATCGTAAGATGCCAAATTAACTGCACTGCAAAGCTGTAGTATTCCTTCGTTAAGGGAAAACATGAGCTGAAGTGTCAACTTTCCTGCTTTGTTTTACTTACACAGAGTGAGAAAACCTATCCTCCAGTGAGATGGGTGGGGGAAAGGTAATTCAATCCTTGCAGCAGTTAAGCCCTCAGCTTTCCTCGGGGACTACTAAAGGGAGTAATAGGGGTGTGGACACTAAAGAGTAAATCTGAGTCAGATTCTTGCTGAACTGCCATCTGCCAGTAACAGTCATCACCAAGCTGTAAGATACAATTGGATCTGGAAAACTGATAGCAAAGAGCTCTGGTATACATTCCTGAGCTGCCAAGTCATACATTTGACTATAAAAAAATACATAATGGGCTATGACAGTGCTTTCAAGAGAATGGTTTGGCCACAGCGAAAAATAATAAGCCAAAAAGAAAACAAATACTCCTGCGGTTCCTGTCCTTCAACACTAACAGGAGCTTTATCCATGCCCCGAGAGCTACCTGCACACAGCCCACATACAACCTGGCCAGCCACGTTCTGAAACCCACACGCTGACAGAAGTGCCTCTGAATTCATCTGCCACTGAGGGATTACAAGCAATAATGCTGCAAGATGTGCTTTTGCTTCTAATCGCTAAATACTGACCTATTGTAACACTGAGTTTATTTTTCTCATGGCCAGCTATACCGCCACAGCAGCCACTCTGTTAGTTACAGCCAGTTTTGACTGTCAGCAATTGATTCTAAGCACCTCTGTGAGCACATCTCAGTCATTAACATCTTCAGACACCACTGCTTACCTTAAATCTTTCTGAAACCCCTTCAGTGATGCTGATCGTGAATTCAGCTATTTTAGGAGTACGGAACTTTCCCTTCTTGCGATCCGGTTCATATTCTGTTTTCGTTTTGACCACAACCTGTTAAGAAAAATAAATGACCAAAAAGCTGTCAGCTGAAACTGGCCACAGGAATCTTATTTATTCGTTAACTCTTCTTTTACCTGCTTAAAAGTGCATCTAGCACAATGGTTTTTTTACCCCCTCTTTGTGCAGTTCCTCTTTGGAAGCTCTAAGCCGTTAGTTATTTTTCCTGTCATAGCAACCATTAACAGAATTATCTCTCAAAGTGGTTTTGAAGGACTTACAGGAAGGCTTGTTATGCAACAACTTCACAAAGGATCAGTTTTTTCAGCTGCGGTGGTACTGCGCTACTATACTAGGCAAGCATCTACTTAGTTCAAATCCACATCATGAAGCTTCCCACTTTGTACAGTTTGAAAATAGCCACCTCCCTTTGCTTCAGGAGATCTCATTACTGGGATTTCAAACTGGAGACCAATAGGATGACATGAGTTTTGAAGAGTACCCACAGAAATCTCGCAGATGATGATGCTGCCAGTAGCCATGTTCTTTGATGGCAAGATTTTTAATTTAAAAGAAGTGAAATGACCCTTCTAGTTGCTATTCACTATGTGCCAGACTATAGCTCTTGGCACTTTTTATTTTTAACATGTAACTTTTGAATTATCAGCTGCAAGCAGCAAGATGCATACAAACCCTTGTGTTAATGAGATTTCTTTAAACACCCAGGGCTCTTTAGCTTCAGTTTATTCCTTGCTATGAGCTGCTGCCCCAAGCTACGCAATTTAGCACCCTACCTGTATTCCTAAAATATTCATTACGTCAGTCATCTCTTTAGTGGTCTCCCAGGTATTCTAATTGTACAATATTTTCACAAACCTAACCTATTTGCCTCATTTTTGCCTTCTACAATTTTTCAGGATCTTTTTCAAAGTATCATTTCTTGAGGTAGGCTGCACTTTATCGTACCGAGGGTGCTAGTAAGATTTCCTCAACTTTCTCTGTTGTTCCAAAGAATAAATATCCAGATCATAGAATCATAGNGGACACAGATACTTTTAGATTTTTAGAACCAGATTCTATCTTTAGAGTAGATGGTGATACCAACAGCAACTACATTATTCTGAAAATAAGACTGTGACAGTCGCAGGTAGCCAGGTACTGAAATGAAAGCTTTGGATTCCCCTCTCCTCAATTCCCTGAAATGGTACCCAGAATGTGTAACTGTACCAAGACTCGGTACCACAAAGCTTATTAGACACTTTTACAGTATTATACACATATGCGCAGGACACAGATAGCTTCTAAACCTATTTCAGATAAAATTAATAAGGTAACAATTACAACTGTATAACTTTATGATTGCCCAGCAGCATCATGGAAGCAAAACGTCTGAAGATTTCTGGAATGTTTTTTAACATTTTACTTCCCTTCCTTCCCCCCTTCATGTTGCATAATCTCAGGCAACTCAAATCACATTCAGCTGACACTGAACGTACAGTTCTATCTGCTTGGTTATGTAATGTCTTCTTTTGTTTAACATACCTAAATATGAATTTAAATCAGTTCATTCCTTTAATTTAGAAGCCGTCAAAACCATCAAACTCTTAGCGCTGCAGGCACTACTGTTCAAGCAGTTATGCTTCACTGCCATACTGGAGCCTTGTAAGTGAATAACAAGCATAGGTATATGAAGTATGTACCCCTATTCATCATTATACATGAGTGTCTTCATACTTCAGAATTTGATCTGTGTGTCAATCTTGACTTAATACTGTTTCTTTTCTTCACATCAGTCATGGTACTACTGCCTTGGAGTCTGTAGCAATCAGTAAAGACACACTGACATGACTAACCAGACCGCTACAGAAGGGAACGAGTAGGACCAATAAATACATGTTTTTATTCTTCCCCTCTATGTTTCCAAAAGGAAAGGAAAGCTAATACACAAATAGACAGGGGAAAGAGTAGAAGAGCCAATCAAAGATGCTTTATTTAAGCTTCTAGCCCAGTTGTACAGCTGCTTTCGTTCAAGGCAAACACGATGAAGGTGGGAGGAGTTCCACCCCATTGTAGCAGGAGCAATCAGGCTGGCAGAGAAACTCCTGGGCTCACTACAGACACTCCCCTCAGGTTAAACCTGTCACCACACAGGTCCCTACTTCAGAGTTCTGCTTAGCAGTGCAGTAACATAACAAATTCCTTTGGACGCTGGTCCTTGGTAATCGGTTATATCCAGTCACCAGTTGGCAGGCGTATCAGACGCTGTAAGACTTAACTTGTTTTAAAGCCTTAGGGTGCAATTTTGTCCTCAGTTACAAGATTTACACCCATGTAACCGAGGGCCGAAAATGGACCCTCAGGCTCTCTAACAGCTGTTACAGCTTATTGCATTTATGCCTGCCAACCGGTCACCACGCACAACACAAAATGATGTTGATAGCAATTAAAATGGAGGTCACACATTGATTTGTATTGCCTACAGGCCACATTCTACCGAGGCAAATTTCACAAGCTAAAAACCCTACCCCAAGATAAGATTATTTGAAATTTTTTAGAGCTATGAGGAACGTATAGCTATCAGTTTATCTACAAGTAGAATTGAGCTCATGAAGGACACAATGCTGAAAATAAAAGTCAGCATGAAGATAGTATTGACCATTTCCCAGTTAAATTTTGTATTTTTCATAGACTGCAAGGCTTTTTTGCCAGATGTGTTTGTGAGAAATGTGCAAGTAAGTATCCTAATAAAAGAGGACACTGAAAAACAGAATACTGAAGTATCTTTAAAAGTATCCTACTACTGTATGCCTTACCTGTAGTAACACTTCACTGAATTCTTTACTGTGAGCAGAATAAACATACTTACAGGCTATAACATCACCTTCCTACATACTTTAAATTAAATCCTTAGTAATCAAGGCAGGTAATTATGAATACAGGATGCACATTTCCCCTCCAACCTGGGAGCACCACGTTGGACTGCTCCCTTCGAGTTACGGAGCATCTGAATCACCTATTTGGAGGGCTTTGAACCCAATATGTCGACAAGGAGAAAACTCAGTGGCCTGTTCTCATCTTGTTATTTCAGGTTGTCTGGGGCTAGCATTTATTTCCCACTGAAGCACAGAAAGAAAATGGAAGTTCTTTTTCTCTGTGGCCAGTCTGCCCACGTACATCTTGCGGAGGCATAAAGCAGTGCTTCATCCCCTCATCAGGGGGCTTTTTCTGGACAGAGAAAATTCATGTCGCTCACAGAGAATACACAATACCTTCCAGATACAAAAAAGAAAGATACAGAATAGGAAGGGCTATGACAATACAGCACGGA
The DNA here is from genome assembly GCA_013400135.1 of Rhinoptilus africanus. Taxonomy (NCBI): domain Eukaryota; kingdom Metazoa; phylum Chordata; class Aves; order Charadriiformes; family Glareolidae; genus Rhinoptilus; species Rhinoptilus africanus. Next base: position 56,949 of record VXBO01006809.1, read on the forward strand.
AAAGCTGGCGTTTGTATTTTTATATATTTCACACAGCAGCACTGAAAAATATATATGCTTATTCCTAACGTTTCCCACTGCTTTTTAATGCAAATCACTACTACTGGATTTTCATTAGCTTAACTGTTATGTTTTTTTTTTTCTCTTGCGGGAACTAGCATGGCTTAAAACACTCTATTTCTTGGCATTTCTAAGCTGCTGGTTACATGTAACCTATTCTTTTGTTGTTTGCCTGAGATTTGGGTGTGATTCTCCAGGGTGGAAACTAAAGCCTACTGTACCTTATCAGGAGGTGGGAACTGGAGCTGATTGACATCCAGGGGTGTGATCAAGGGGATGGTGTCAAATCCATCCTCCAAAAGGGGCTGCTTTGTGCTCTTCTCGCTGAAATTATTCCCCAGTTTCACCATTCTTCCAGGATAGAGGGATTCTCTGCTGGCACACACAGGCACACACACAACGGAGATGCAAAACGTCAGAATCTCGGGATGCACCAGACCTTCCCCCAGCCCCCGGAGAACCACAAATATCTTACAGAAAAAGAAAATTACGCGTTGGTCTCTGTGACTCGGTTGCGTTCTGGGAAGTAAAACGATGGCTAGAGCTTTTATTGTCTAAGTTATCCCCCCCCCCCAAAAAAAAGGCACAGCCAAAACCCCAAGGCAACCCGAACACCCCCACCACCTCTGCCTCATCCGAGCGACGCCTTCCCTCACGGCCGCGGTGCGGCATCGCCCC
>VXBO01006809.1:58024-83894 GCA_013400135.1 Rhinoptilus africanus
CAGCCCCTGGGCCCTGCGGTGGGGGTCCCGCGGCGGGGATCAGCCCTTGCCTCGGGCGGGGAAAGGGCGCTACGTGAGGGGGCCCGGCCTCGCCTTCCCCGCCGGCGGGGCGTGAGGCGGCCAGAGGCCGAGGGGGGGGCGGTTTATCGCCGGTCGGTTGGCTTCGTCCTTCCCCCGTCTTCCTGCAGGGAAAGGACGGTGAGGCCGAGTCTCCTCCTTGCAAAGGCGGGGGGAAACGCGAATATTGGAGCCGGCGCTCGCGTCGCTTCAAGGTAAATGCGTATTGCAGGGCCTCGCAGCCCCAGGGAGAGAGGACATCTTACCGTCTTGTCTGTCTGAAATAAAAACAATAAATAAAAAAAAAGCGATTCGTATCCGCTGTGCCGTCTCTTGCAGCCCAAGGCCAGCGGCGTGCCCGCGTGGCAGCCTGGCCGGAGCATCGCTTCCCACCGTGGGGAGGGAAGGACCGCGGTGGGAGCCGCAACAGGTGGGGCCCTGGCGGGCGGCGGGGGGCCGGGCAGGGCAGGCCTGGGTGCCCGGCCTGCTCCGGGCGCGTGCCTCGCGCCCCGCCAGCCTCTTCCCGCACGAGCGGCCCCTCTCTCCCCTGCTGCGCTCTGAGCCAGCACCACTGGTAGGCGAAATACTGCGGAGTCTTACAAATGAGACTGTAGTCAGGGGCTTGGAAGTGACTCCCGTTCTCGTCGCAGATTTTCTTGCTCTCAGAGCATCACGGCGTTCATTTATTCTGCCATTCGGACAACGTTTTTCTTGGTACCACAAGGGGCAGGGACTGAAGGTTTGCTTGTGCTTGGGATACGGCTGTCAGTCCACCGAAATATTTAACGGTGCTGATGCAAACCTGAACTGCAGATAAAAGTGAAGCCGTGCTGATCCCAGCTGCTCTCACCCTAGGAACTGACACGTTACAGACACGGCTTTCCTGCTTTGCGTTTAAAAGCACCAGACACTGGTCAGCGGTGGCTGAATTTGGGCTAATTCTAAAATGGGCAAGGTCATAATGTGGGGAGACAGAGAAACAGCAGAGATACTTCAGCGGCGAGCCTGACACATACACACCAGAATTTCATGGCTTAAAGGGGAATTTAGGTTTTTGTATGCAGAGCGCAGCAAAACTAAGGGTTGCCTGGGGTTTGGGTTTTTTCGTTGGTTTTTTTTTTTCAAATCTCAAAAAAAGCCCACCTTTGTGAGTATTGTTTTTCATCTAAGAATTTTATTTTGTCTGAAAATCACATTAACCATCTATATTCTTTTTTTGGCTCTCATGCAAGCTCTTCAGTGGGTGTCAGGAGTGCAAATGAAACCTGAGTTCAATTACAGTTGCTGGAGAAAGCCCTGTTGACTTCATCGGAGTCACGATTTCACTCACTTCACACAGAAGAATCTTGGCGAATCCGGCACAGAATTAATGAAAAAATTAAAATGTACTTGAGACTGTTTAACATTCCATTGCTATAAAAGTAAATCTCAATCTCATAGTTTAAAATGGTAACATGATTTTTTTGTTGTTGGTCACTTAAAGAAGGATGGTTCCTGTCATCTCTTTTCCTTTTTCCTCTTTGGCAAATTATTGATTTTTTTTTTCTCCTTTCTTTCTAGAACGCACAGAACAATGGATTTTCCTTCATCGGCTTTGATTTTTGTCATAAACACCATTGATAATGCTAGTGTCGTCAGCACAGTTCTGGGAAGGATGACTTAATTAGTTAAACTGCTGGCTGGATAACTACCTTTGCAGCAGCCAAATAAACATACTCGAAGATAATCAGTGGGCTAATACTTATTTGTAAGACATTCTCAATGGAATAGCTTCAAATAGGGAACAGAATACTCCCAAACAAAACATTTTCAAGGTAGAAATTGATTGTTGTGCCTCTCAATTACTGGAGCCAGCAGTTGTGATTTTGTTGTTGAAGATCACACCAAATAGAGAAGAGGACTCTGAAATAGTGAATTTACCTCTGAGCATTCTGAGGGCAGCAGCATTTACATACCTCTCGATGCTTCAGTTTTGCAGCCTTTCATGTTCAGAGCATCTTGGCCCATGTGTCTGGCAGATACGGCTGGCATTCAGTCACTAGCTCTCAATAAATACTCACTTCTTATGTGGTTTGTTCCAGTTGTCCAATCCAAAATGCATTCCATCTCTCTTTTTCCAAGGTCAGTGGTCTGTAGTGCTAGAGGCCTAGATTCCCTTCTTGGCTGTGCCATAAAGCAAGTCATGTCTCTGACTATGGATCATCTTGTCTACCTCATTTATTTCTCCCATCAGTGTTCTGTTCTGAGTAAATAAAGTGTAAAATAAGCTTCTCTTACTTGAGTAACATTTCATAAATCATGCTTGGGTGTGTTAAGCAGAAAAAGAAAGTTATTCATTTTATATAGAAAATTGCACCTGTAAGTGGAAATGAAAGGGTTTCTCAGAAAAAAAGACTTTATTTTATTTTGACAATAACCTTGTCTTACAAGCAAGTGTTTTTGAACAGAACAGACGAATAACGCACAATGGATAAGTGTAATCCATTCATTTGTATGTGAAGCCAAAGTCACTCAGAATCCAGATGACATCAAAAGTCCAAGTGATGATCAGAAGTATATTTGACAGTATACTATAGGGAGCCAAAATAACACAGCAAATAGTTTAACAAATTGAGTGACTAGCTCCTTTCATCTCTAGCTTCTGTGATTTTATATTTGAGCCCTCCTGTTGGCTGAAGACGGTCAAAAGCAATGGGCAATTGTGTATTAAGTGTGTGCCTGAGGAAGTATCAGTATCGGATTAAGATGAATGGATGTAAATTCCCCAGTTGACTAGTGAGGCGTTATTTTCAGTTGTTTGAGCATATTCACGGGGTACTCTGTCTTAATGTGTCTTGTAAAGAAAAGGAGAATCTTGGATAGCCTGTTTATGGTGTAAGTTATTCTTCTCTCTGGTGCTGTGAATTTCTTTAATGGTAATCTGCATTTTATGAATTTACAGTAAGTAGGTATGGTCTTATCCAGCTCTCTAGTTTTACAGAAAAATCCTTAGATAGCATTTTTATTAAGCAACTATGTACTGCACTGTTGCCAGTCGGTACTACTACAAACACTTGGCCTACCATTTTTCATTTTAAATGCGTTTCACCCCATATACTGTGATGTAACAGAGAAAAGCTATTCGTTTGTGTGTGCATGTGCATATACATACACACACACACAAATACCTGTGACTAATAGGTCTGTATTTACCAGGTATGTGAAATGAGCAGCTAAAAGGATTTCATTTCTGGTGTCAGATAACTAGCTGCAGTTTGCTACTGATGGTTCTAGAAGAAAGAATGAGGTAACTTAGGAAGAAAACCAGCATGCTTCCTACTCAGAAGCTGCTGCCTTAAGGATGTGAAAAGGTATACATTAACGTAAAGAATATTTGAAATTTGTCTTCAAAACTAGCACACCTCTTTCCTCCAGGGCTCCTGCTGTAGGTCATTTGGCTATGGCTATTCAGGGGGTGGTATATTTGGGGAAAGGACTGTCCTTCTCTGTACCTTCTACAGAGTAACTCAAGTTCCAGCTGCTTAACAAATAACGCACATCCTTGCTGAGCCACTTAAGTGTCATGGCCTTCAATCTTTATCTAATGGTAGTGATCTCTGAGGAAACACGATAGCTCCGTGTGGGTTTTGACTGGCACACAGGCAACAGAAAAAGCAGCCAATGCACAGAATTGATGACTTAGTGGCTAGTCTCATTAAGTCAGATTGTACCCTGATTTACTTACTCTGAAACCTTAATGGTCTCAGTGAGGTTCGAATTCACTGTGTGTACCATCAGCCTAACTATGAAAGCAGAAAATCTGCACTGCCATCAAGCAGATGTAGTTCTTCCTAACGAGATAAGCAATGGAGAAAAACTAATAGGAAGTAATGCTAAGCTTGTGTCTGCTGGCACTTGGTCCAGGAAATTATATGGAAGTCTTCTGTAAATAACAGTAGGCCTATGTCTCACAAAAGCTGGGGAAAGACCAATTGCCCGGGACAGCTTGCATTTTGACCTAAACTGGGAGCACATGTCAAGTCCTTATTTTGTAGCAGAAGTATGAAGAATAAAGTCACACACTCTCCACATATGGAAATGAAGGAAATACTGTAAACTGCTAAGTACCGTAGGGCTGGACTTTTGAGTCATCACAGGCAAAAGCTCTAGAAATTACAGGTTTTTTTCTTGCAAAATACTTTTTCTAAAAAATGACGACAACAATTGTGACCATTAACCTATTATTTGTGATTTGATGATGCTTTATTCAGGTTGGCCACGTGTCTTTTTCTCTGTGGGTTGTGGTTTATTGACACAATCAACTGAAATGGCTCTTCTGAAGCCATTACAATTTGTTGTGTTAGTGCAGCTGAAAACACTTCAACATACCATGTGTCACGCTTTGTCAAGTTAAGGGTTGATGTTTCCAAATCAGGATTAGGAACAGTGCTGATGCAGTGCAATGCAGCAATTGCTTCTGCAACATAAGCATTCATGAATAAGGGACAAGCGCTGCTGAAGTAAAGCAGCACTACCTATTGTTTATCGGGTGTCCCAGCAGTTTATTTACCCTAAAGCATCGAGTGCTCCATCCCTTCGGTATCTGAGGTTATTTACAAATACCAAAGAACAGCATTCTCATTTAAATGCTCACGAACCACTAGTACGTTTTAAAAAGACAATAATCTTCAGAAAGTATATCAAACACTTAGTCAGCGATAGGGAAACACAGATTAAGTGATGTACCAAAGGAGGTGCAAGAAATGCATGGCAAAGTCAGGCAGGCAGAGCCAGCTGCATGGCTACTAGCCCATGATACGGCCAGGAGTTCCCTCACCAGGTAGTGCTAAGGCTTATATAGACTCTTCAGTCCCTCTCTCTGCCCAGTAAATCCACACCAGGACAGCAATGAAGCTAAAACTGAACTCCCTCTTTAGGATTTTATTATCCAATTTGTGTATGTGCTTGGCATATGTGTGAACAACTCTGGAATTGTTACATTCGTGCTGAGATGGATAAATGGCTAGTGAAACTGCGCATGAACAAAAGTGATACCTTGTTGATGACAGAAAACAGCAATATGAAAACACTGAGATTTTTCAGTTACTGGCAGTTACTGTCCAATTTGTAGAATTGATGAATGGAAATAAAGGTATTGATACTGAAGAATGCATATCTGTTATTTCCAAAATCTCTGAAAAAGGAGGAGATTGAATTCTTTTTTCACTGGGAAAAATTGAGAAATGGTCACTGGAAAGCTGTGAAATTGTTTAAAACATCAAACAATTAATCAGGTCTGGCTTCCTAATGTTAATCATCCTGAATTCACGTGTAGACAAGATTTTTCAGAAGGGAAGTAGTCCACACATTGAAATGCCACTGAGACAGAGGAAGTTCTAAGCACTTGGATTCTCAAGAGCGGGGCTTCTCAAACGGTGAAGCAAACATCAGCGATATACCCGCATAAAATACAGTGCAGTAAAAGCCAGAAGGATCGCTCTGGGAATCGGTACTCTGAGCTTGCAGATGCAGCTGGAGGGAGAAATGGTGCTGCAAGGCAGATTACGTACCCTACCTCCTCACACCCTCTGTAGACCTGTGGATTCATCTCCTAGTGAAGGTCAGGTGCCAAGATGCAGGGGGAGAGATGAGTGCTGTGGGGCTGGGGGAGAAAGGGAGAGGCAGGAGGGACAGAGGAGTTGCTCTCCAGGCCTCTCCCTAGTGATGAGGAGGAGGAGGCAGAGCTCTGGCAGAGGGATTTGGGGAGACAGCAGTGATGGGATGTACTTAAAGGCAAAGCAGCATTGCTTTAGGGGTAAAGCGAGGTTGATCTTTTACTGATCTCTCCACAGGTTAATCCTGCTTATGATTTAAACAGTCATTTAAATGGCTAAAGTTACGTGATTTAGGAAAGTACAATAACATTTTGGCTATTACACAAATGGATTTTAAACAGCATCAAACTAACCCAAGGTCGTGCAGCTATCCAAGTGATCCTCTATTAATTTAGAGTATTACATGAATTTAAAGGATAAGATCAATTTCAACAGAAGATTGACTTAACCACGGAACTATTTATTTAAAACAAAAAGTGCATAAACAAACCTTTCACTAGGATGCGATCCTAGACTTCTCTTTGGCCTTGAACCACTTCAAATTAATTGGTTTGGAGCCAAAGGAGGTGCATAATATAACATCACAATTTATATTTAGGAAGACTCATTAGAAATGGAAAAAGTTATGTAACTCCTCAGAGAAAGCTAAAGAAATATAGGACAAATTATACTCAAGCACTGCAGTTAAATTATTTTAACAGCAGGGTAGCTTTAAAAAAAACTGTTAGGACAAAATCCTACATAGCATGGGGAAAAAAAAGCTTTTACATCTTACTGTAATTAGAAACTCATCAGGTTAATGGGGCAATTTTTCAAAAGCTGCTATGTAAGTTTTTGCACATGGCATTGATCGTGCTGTATTTCAGTTTGCGAATAGAACTTGTCCAGAGGAAAAAAGAAATTAGGCATTTTCTAACATACATGTAAAGTCAAACCTCTGTATCTTTGTGTCTGTGCTTTTTCATTCAGTTTGTACTCGCGACAGAATTCTAAGAAGATTTCACCTTCACTTCAGTATCCACTGACTGAAATTGCTAAAAGCAGCGAGCGATTCTGGGGTATCTCAGTCTTTGCCAGGTAAACTGGAAGGCTTCAAGAAAGCAAAGGGAAGGGAGACAGTTAGCCAAGATACACTCTTAATTTGAACACTTAAAATATGAAGAATGGGAAAATAACGATCACTTTTGATAATTTTGGTCAATGCTTTAAAAAGTTGTTCAATATTTAAAAATACGATGAGAAGAAATGCTGAAATTAATGGAAAGGGATGTAGCATAATGGGAAAAGTTTTCCAAAACAGCCAAATGACAGAAGAGCCTAAATCTGTAGAGATTTCATTGATTGACTATGGCAGTTTTTGCACGTGTTGTTCTGTGGCTCCTAAATATGCTTTTTATTTGCAAAGATATCTAAATGTCGAAAGACAAAGAGAGGGGCGTGTACAAAACGCGCTCGCTCCAGATGACTAAAAAGTGAGAAATAAGAGGGAGCCTGCAAAGCAAGTCATGAATGAGCCAGCCACCTTTACTGAAAGGATGAATTGTTAGTAGGTACCTAGACTGCAGCAGCTCTCCACTGTAAGTAATTATTTATTTCTTTTAATAAATCTCTAAATACGGTACACTGAAAAACAGAACTGCAAACAGAGGTTACTAAACAGCAAGGTACCATGCTTACTATTATGTGAATAGAATAGTTTCATTTGGAAGGGACCTACAATGATCATCTAGTCCAACTGCCTGACCACTTCAGCGATGACCAAAAGGTCAAGCGCATTGTTAAGGGCATTATCCAAATGGCTTTTAAACACTGACAGGCTTGGGGCACCCACCACCTCCCTAGGAAGCTGCTTCCAGTGTTTGACCACCCTCTCGGTAAAGAAATCCTTCCTAACATCCAGTCTAAACTTCCCCTGGTGCAGTTTTGAACCATTCCCATGCGAAACAGAATAACTCAATGAAGTAAAACTGTGTAACTAATTAACTAATATCAGAAGGGTACTCTTGACTTAAAAATGTATTTTTATTAACATATCATATTATTAATTTCATATCCTGGATGGAAAGGATTTTACACATGTTACTAAGAGCTGTAAAAACAAAACCTCATTCACAGATTACATGCACTGCGTATCACACACATTTGTAAGATTAGAGCTTTATCATGGCTTTAAAACAGCACAGTTTTTCCTCTCCTGGTAACCCATTTTGCATTGCTTTAAACTGACAATCTATGCAAGAGAAGATGACAAAAAGATGTAGCAAGAAATATCAGTAGTAACTTCAAAGAAATAGCATTAACCCTGCAGGATCTGGTTACTTACTAGCTGAAAAAAATGAAAACCAAGACCAGCTACACCCAGACAGCACAGATGTTGACTCGCACAGGGATTACTGGTACTTCACAGCAAGAGATCTAAGAACTTAAAAAAACCTACTTGCATGCTGTAAAATATGCAGCATTGTCACCACGTATTTGAATTACTTATTTTATGTTACTTTAGGAAACTACAACTGAGAGTGTTAAGCACCCTAGATGCTAAGAAATCTAAACCCAGTACTAATGAATTTTAAATAAATCAAATCTCTATAAATGTGGTGCACGTTTTAAAAAGAATTAGTCAAAATGAAAATGCAGTGAAAAATAGAAAAAAAAATGACAAGTGAGGAACAATTCCAGAAAGATAGGGTTCCCACTGAGCGGCAAAGTACAGCCACTGAGGAAATTGCCAAACACATTCAGGACTCTATAAATTGGGTTCTTGAATCAGTCGTCAATCAGAACTGTCAGTAAAGACATCCAGTTACCTTGTGGGAACGGAAGGGGAGCGAGAGCTCCTTGAATGCTCGGCTAAGGGCAGGCTGTGGAGAGCAAATGTTAGATTCCTTTGCCTGAGGAGAATATGAGCAACCGTACCAAGCAGCTTCCAAAAATAATTTACATCGTCAAAGCACTGGACAAAGATGAACTAACAATTCCCTGCTCCATTTCCCATTACAGATAAAGCTGAATTCCAAAAGAAAAGCAAACCAGGCCTGAGGCTTGAGAGACTGAAAAGAACAATTTTTCAAGAGCGTTGGGGTGGCCAAGCTAATTCACAGTAGTACTTCAGTGACAATCTCCAGGTTATATTCCCTACAAAGAAGTCCAAAATGGTGTACTGTAATACCTTCCCAACTGCCTAACTGCATTTTGCTCAGCTGAACTCGATCCAACTGGCTCTGAACGAAAAAAAGAATTTGCAGATAGTCATAATATCATAAAGCAACAGCTCACCAGACACAGAGAGGAGCAGCTGGATATTTCTGTCGTTTCCCAGTAGTCTGTTCTTGTTTTCATCTGTCTCCAATTATCATACATAGATGTCAACTACTAGAAAGTCAAAAAGGAAATAAGGAAATACTCAGCAAAACCAAGGAAGTATCTATCACTTCTACTAAAGGAGAGCATCAGCTATTCAAGAGCTATCCTGTCTGTTCTGCCAATCAGTCCTACTGTGCAGCTACAGATATTATAACACATTCTAGCAGGGACTGGTTGCCTTCTCCCCACTGCAAGGGAATAATTTTTAATCCGTGTAGATGTTTTCTCTTAAACTAGATTGTATTGAGCTTCAGTACGTCTAAGTCTCTAATATTTGCTTTTGGGAAAATGCTGTGATCTTAATTTGTAGGGGTTTTTAGTTACTTTCTTACTTGACATTTTTCTAGAAGAGCAGCATATTAACTCATGGAATTTCAGAGAAAGTTTAAGCCTGTTCAAAACATAATTTTTGCTCAGGCTATGACTATGTCAGTTCGGGACATGATTTGTTTTAAGAAACGGTATCATCATGCTCACAGAATACCTGGCAGTTCCATTTGTATAGAGACATCTCATCCTAAAGCTTATTCTTCCTCTCATCTGGGAAAAATTACACTTATGTCAAGCATAAATAATGATATTGAGTACAAATGGATAGGAGATATGCTTCACATGTTCCTTCAATAGTCTAACCAACCCAACACACTTCGTATACACAAACTTTAAAGAACGACAATGTCCAGCTCTGCTAGAAGCTGAAGGCCAACTTTTAAAGACATTTTTACCTAAGTCTGTGGGTACCTGTATACAGCAAGGTAAGGGAGGGTGGCTTTTTGAAATACATAAGTGCTTTTACAAGTCTAACAGCCTGAATATCCTTAACATTCTTGTCCAATGTACATAACTTATTTAGATTACTTAAAGAAAACCCGTTTGCTAAGATGCTACTGGTACGAAAATATTAAAAATATTTGGAAGTAATTGTTTTCTACAAAATAATTGATTCAAGTTGTTTTAGAATGCTTTTGGGGAGCAGCATTTTAACAGATCTCTATTACAAACCTGCCTATTAGTAAAGCAATTGGCAGTTCTGGTAGAGCTGCATACTTAATGCTTACAATAAGCATAGTACTGTGGTTATCAGCTGCTGTGCATTCAGGAAACACAGAAAGCAATATGCTTTCAAGGAGTCACTAACGTGTCAATAAACACATTTAAATTTAGCTAAGATTACTTAGAAAAATACCACTGAACAGAGCTGGAAATGCTACAGCAGTAAAATCCCCGTTGAAGCAAAAGGGAGGTGCACATCCTGTTCCAATGTAGGCAATCTGCTGTTTTTCTGGCGGTGACACAGGTAGTTACAAGACAGCAATAGCAGTTATAGTGATAACAGCCCTTACCGCAAATGGTAAGGCAATGAAATGTAGTTGGCTTGTAAAGCTAAAGTACTGACAAAGTCATACTCTTTGACTCATAACGCTTTATAGATACCTTTATTGCTGCCAGACCTGTAAGTAGGTTTAAAAACCAACCGCAGTGTTTGATCTTCATCTATTACTAACCTGTACAGCCAAAATCACAAAGCCAAATATTGCAACTCCATAGCAAGACATCCTTGGAAATTACATATAAGGACTTTTCACTTTAATATTACATTTTAGGTTTTGTACATTTTTAAAGAGAGTATTTGCTTGCTCTTAAAAGAACCACCTTGAGATTATTTTTTTCTTGATTTTTGACTTATTTTCCTGTCATTTTAAGGAGGGTACAACTAAGCAACTTCAATCCTGCAGTTTCCAAACACTCGTACTTTAGTTATTCCGAGCACAGACAACTTCTTTGTATTTATGCTTTGACTGGTTTCTCTGTTCCCTGCCCTTTCAGTTTGAAGAGCTGCAGCTGTGCAATACTTTCAGATCCTTTCCAGAAGCAGCAGCCAAGGCATTTGTTCTGCAGGGAGAATTAGTAGGGAATAACTTCCTAAGTTAGTAGGTGAGTGGCAGGTGGACATCATACAATCGAAGAATGGCAAAAGGTGGTTACCAGTAAGTTCAAAATAAAGTAGTGTTAAAACAACTTAGTGTGCTGAGCATGCTTTCAGGTTAAGTGAAAGAAGTAATTAAGGGTTTCTTTAAAAAAATAGTATCAGGAAATGGTAAGAGGTCCCCAGAGCCCACAGAGCTCTGCCATGGGGTCAGAGCGTTTCCCAAGGGATCACTTCATGAGTGCTAGGCAGCTGGCTTAGAATCACTGAATCCCCAAGGTTGGAAGGGACCTTTCAGATCATCAAGTCCAACCATCAACCTACCCTGACAAAAACCAGCACTAAACCGTATCTCTAAGCACTATATCTACCCATTTTTAAAATACATTCAGGGATGGTGCCTCAACCACTTCCCTGGGCAGCCTGTTCCAATGCTTAGTAACACTTTCAGTGTAAAAATTTTCCCTAATATCCAATCTAAACCTCCCCTGGTGCAACTTGAGGCCATTTCCTCTCATCCTGTCACCTGTTACTTGGGAGAAGAGACCGACCCCCACCTCGCTACAATCTCCTTTCAGGTAGCTGTAGAGAGCGATAAGGATTACTCTGTGTAACGACCTGCAACAAGAGGAGCAGTTGTAAAGGATTATGGCATAAGGTAGGAGCACATGTTCACCAAACACATGGTGATAAAGCACATTATAAAAGTAATGACATTTATATCACATGTCACAATACCCATGAGATGGAAGCACAGACATGTTCTGGCTGGCAATGCAATCTCCAGCTCTGTTCTGAAGACATGCTCAGGGTAAGAAATTCTTTCCTTACAATTTGTTAAAGGTGTAGATAGCAAAGCAGTTACCACATTATTGCTTCCTAACATAAAGGAATGAGGTTTACCACTGTTGATAGCGCCGCAGCCTGACGACTCGGGATGCCAGGGAGGAGGTACCCCAGGCCGAGCAACAGCCTCCTCAGGAGCCGCATGGAGCCGTTCCACCTTCCCAACTCGGGCTTCCACTGCCACCCGGTGGACAAGCTGCCACCTAACGCCGAAGCCGACCTGCTGATGGTGGCGCGCCCGAGGGGGATTTGGCCCAGTAGATCCACAGCAGAAAAGAAATTGCTTAACCTAAATTCATGGAGGAATAAGGGAGAGATGAAGGAACCTATGACTTGGCACAAACCACACATTCAAAAGATCTGGTGGGGGATATCGTAAGGCATCATGAATGTGACTTACAAATCATGGCTGCAAATATTTCGAAATGCCTTTTGTCTTCTGATTTCGAGGCACTTACAATGTCAGTCTTTTCTTGCAAAACCTTTTAATGGTAGGTTTTGCTTAATCACATCTTCGAAGGGAAGAACTTTGGAGAACAGCAAACAGCACAAGTCTTTTAATTAAGCTGCTGAATAGTGGCAATATTAATAGTGGTTGACAAAGCTTCCTTGTTTAAAACAAAACTTTCAGAAGTGATACTCTTTGATGATGCCACTACAGCCAGGTTACTAACAAAGACAAATGGTACATGCAGGAGTATCAGAGCGCTCAAGATTCTCATCCATATTGCAGTCCACCTATGGGAGCACTCTATCAGAAATACATTACACAATATCATTTTATGTCCTAGACTTCCATTATTGTATAGTATTTTGTCACACTAAGGTTCTAAGCAATTAAAAAATACAAAGGGACATGACATCAAAGCAACAAGAAAGAAAAACACAAGTTCCAGATGCAAGCACAAAGTGGAAGTGTGTGGCTCATGAACACTTGACTTCAGTCAAAAGCATCCTAAGGGTTACCACTTCTAGACTTTGGAAAAATCAAAACTAACTTGGTCCCAGGTATTTAAAAGCCACATTTTATTTGGAAAGACAAAAGTTCTTTCCATCTGGGCACTATCAGGATTCCTGTTTTCCTTGCGTGCCAATATAATCATTTGGATCCAGAGCTCAACAACTCATATTACTGACAAATATTTGAATTACTAGAAGAGTCACTTACTAGCCAGTGGGAGAAGAACAAAATATGCTTTTCTTCCTATTTGACTTATTCCTGGATTATTCCAAAGGCCTTCCATGCATCTTAGCGAAGATCCTTGGGTCCCTAAGGCCCCAGTGAGCATCCTTCTGCCAAAGAGATGAGAAAAGCAGAAAAGCTTTTAAGATCAAAACGGTTTTGGTCAATGTCCTTTTTCTGGTATCTCTGAAACTCAGGATTACAAGGCAAATAATTTATCAGGCTCCATGATATATGTTTCTCCATTTCAGGCCGTAAAATAACAGCTCTGAAGCAAACATGGCATAATCTAATCTACTTTACCGTAACAGCAGCTGGACTAAGCTTTGTCAGTGATTTTCTTTTTGCATGCTCCATTCCTAAACTCAAACCAAAGTTTGATCTTGAGAAGGTGCAGACTACAATGAGTGAAACCAAAGGCGACATTCATATGAATCGTAATGAAGTGAAATTCTCAAGCTTCAGGCAACTTCAAGGCTTCTGCAAGTGAGACGGGTCTGCATTACATGAGAACTTGATGTAACATTATGATACTCTCACAAATACAAAAGGTTGTATTTTCCAGTACCTGATTTCCCTGTGACCCAGCTTTTAAAATCATGATTATGAAAGGTTTTGGGAAGGGAAGGGAGTGTATGGAAAAGCAGTGCAAATTGTTTGCTTAACAGCATTTGCTTTTAGAGCACGTCCAGAAATGTTAAAAATATGCTTCAGATGACAGGAGTGATTCATGACTAGACAGCTGCTGAGAGAGACATCACCGACAGGATAGAGAGGGAGACAGTGCGTGTGAGAGAGGGAGAGAGATTTGACATGCAAATTACTTGGAGAGAAAGAAATTAAATACCTTTTATTCTGAGTTTTAGCATTTAGGAATTGTTTTGATGACTTTTGAATCGAAACGAAGTTGTTGCATCTGCTGAAGCTGTCAGAACTTCAGCGCCCCTCAGACCTCTTTCACAGGCTGCAGTCATTACTCAGCTGAGGTGATGACTGACTGCCGTCGCTTTCTGGGTAAGAAAAGACAATTTTCTTTTGTCCATTTGGTGTTTTGCAGTACTAAGAGACTGACTGCTGAACTTCTTGTGAAGGCCTAACTTTATAAATAATGCAATTCTTACATAGGTGTCAATTTTTAGACAAAATGTCTATTAAAGTTGGTTGGAAGTTAGTCCCTGCTTAACAAGTAGAAGGAATACCTACCCCATTTGGGATCCATGGAACACATTCAGAAAGTGATTGATTGAAATCCAAATCTGATAGTAATGACTAAACCATTTAGCACTTGAGTTTGAACTTTGATGTTCTAGTGATCTCTGGCGTCCCCCACCTGAAAAATATCATGGCAAGAGTGCTCACCGCAGGTCTACACCTAGAGTCCCACTGCTTTTCCCTATCCATTCAGCACAAATCTAAACAGCAATCTTCATTGATTTTCTGCTTTGATATTGCTAATTTCATATATACTTACAGTGGTATGATGTTCTCTGGAAGCCCAAGCTTAAATTTTGGTGTTTGTCAAAACCAGTCAGCCTTAATCTTGGCCTTTTGATGACTCCAAGAATACGTACCTCCTGGATGACTTCATGCTTATGGCTGTTCTGCATAGTTTTACCCTGAAATACTACGTCTGACTTTTTGTGCACAGCAAGTGAAAATACAGAGGGCCTTTATTCTGAAGTGGAAGTAAAACACAGTAAAATCAGCTAGAACTCTCTGGACCTAAATTTACAAATTTTCAGCCACTTCCAAAATAAGCATGTCATACATTCATACATTTGCATTGAAAAAGCTAAGCTGATTTTAGCAAACCAATATGATTAAATCATAGGCAAATTTGTGTCGACCACCCCCTTTTTAGAAAGGGGCTTTTTTAGCTTGCTTTGTTTCACCAGAATACAGATTATCTATTTGAAATACACAAACTGAATGGACTTCCCATTGAGGTTAGTGTATTCTAGCATTGTAATAAAGGTTATGAAAAGATGTCCGAGCACCAGCTGGCCTTCCTTTGATCCTCTCCATTCTTGTGATGATACATTTTCACACTTAAGATGATTCCCTTCTACCTCAAAGGCTGAGAGCTGCTTTGGTCCTTACAAATATTAACTGCAATCACAATGACCTATCTTTCTGGTTCCAGTCATGTGTTTAATATAGAGTGGAAGGTCAGAACTACATTAAAAGGGCCTGAAAGCCTTTATTTCAGTATACTGCCCCCTGCAGAGCTTCACAAAAAGCTGGCAGACTTGTAGTTCATGCATGCACGCTCCTCAGCACTGCATTGTGCAGTTGTATTAATGGGCTTTTGTAACCTTCCAGGAAAAATTCCCTCACCAAGAGAACAAAACTGTTGTCAGATCTGAACACACATGTGAATATCAACTACCAAAAAAAAAAAATTATATTTAAACAGTAGAGGTACTGTCTTTAGAAAAAAGAATGTCTAAGTCACTAGCTTGTGCCTTCACTAGGCTGTGTTTTAAAGGTAATTTTTATCTATTTGCTAGCATGGAGATTTAATAACAGAGAGAGAAACCAGAAGATTTTGCCTTTAGAGAAGGCAAATTCAATAATAGATGTCAGTAAGGATTAATGAATAAGGCTATGGACCAGAAAGCACAAGCCTGTGTGTACCAATACAAAGAAATCTATTTGCAGCACAGTGGAGCACAGGTCACTTTGAAGTCATTAGCATACTGAATTCCAAAATAGTTGCATCTAAGGGCCTTCAGTTGTCATTAGAAGACATTTCCCAAGCGGTCACATTTTCCTTCTTCAAATCTGCCTATAAAGCTCACGTTTGCTTGCTTTCTATTAAGTCTTCTGTACAAGCAAGACCATCTACATTTCTTGTCATGTTTGTTTTACGTATCACTTCTCAAACAAGTTCTTTAGCAAGAAACCTAAATATCAAAAATCCCAGCACACACTCCAAAACACAGAGACTGGAGATTTTTAGAGAGTTTTACAACTATGTGGGACTCTGTTTACCTATATGCCTCTACATTTTTCCTAACTGAGCTTGAATACGTTAACCTCTGGTCTGGATTATGAGGGGTGGGTAAGTGGCATGAAGTGAGCACCAAGAATTGAATGCAGCTGTCCACGTATGAATGGAGCTACCCACAGTGGGGAAGACAATGAAAGGAAAGAAGAAAGTGGATTCCAGAAGCAAATGGCCTATGGGGCCAGTTCCACTTGGTTCACACTGATTTTGTCTTAAATTTGGCTTGCTCCTGTATATGCCACTTAGATGTTTTGCGAAGACTTCATGTGTAGCAATTACTTCCCTATAAAATTATCAACAGGAGTTTAAGCCTATTTGTATTTGCTGAAGAAGCCATGGAAACAAAGTACAAGTGCTCTGTTCTAAAGCCCAACCTCTGAATTCAAGAAACTGCAAAACATCTAGTGGGCCAGGTTTAAAAAGAGTATGAGAGAATGCAGATAAAGTCTCAGACCACAAAACCACTACACATGCTCAATGGTGACAGGTAATAAACAAGAGGCAAGTCCTTCCCAGTAAGTTCTCCTTAAACAACTTCTTATTTTCAGTTCTAGCTAAACTAGATCATAAGTCTCAAGATAAGCGGAGGGGTTTTTTTTGGAGGGGGAGTTATTTGAACCTAATTACATGATGTTATCATTTTCCTGTGTACACACAGAAAACATACCCACATAAAAATGGCAGGTTAAACTCTGTATAGGTTTAATGCACTTCAATAATCCAAAAACCACAGTAATTTCTTCAAAAGTTTAAACGCTACTATAATTTAATTTTTTTTATATCATGCAGGAGTCAAATGAGAGAGACCTCTCTGCACAAAAGAAACCCAAACTCAGCCCTGAGCAGTTACTTACATCTTCTGGAAAGAAAAGTGATTCAAATTTGCAAGATGAACTGAAGAACAGCAGCTCTGAACTGCAGGATAGCTAATCTAATAAATAACAATTAGAAGTTCTTCGATTTTACTATCCCAGGTTGGTTAACTTTTTTTTTTTTTTTTTAAATAGCATGCCATTTACATCAGTTATAATGGCATTTCAGCAGTGCCTGCTACTAGCCAACTGACTGATGCTTATTCATGCCCCTCAGCACGCTGGCTATGGATATTTATGAGCAATAGCCATGGCTGGGTGTCTGCTGCTTGTGAAATACTGCTGGCTCAAAAATTGTCACGGTTTCCACCTGTTCTTCAAAGTCATGGGGTAGCTGCTGTTTTCCAACTGTGCCAGCTTTATGGCAGTATTAGGACCACCGGACCATATTTGCTGTTCCCACTCAAACATCCTCTTCATTATGGGCCTACGAGTTGACATAGAAAATCCGTGGATACAGATAAAGATCCTCTTGCAAGGCAATTTTCTACAGAAGTCTCACTGAAAAAAGCACTAGACAATGCTAAATTGCCATCACATACTATATTTGATTCTGGGAAACAAAAAAGCAAAATAAATCTTGCAGTCAGGCAGTGATATTCTCACTGCAAAGTGGCTGCAGGGATGGGGCTTCTTAATCCATACATAAAATTTCGTTCCCTTCCATTTGACTCCATCTACCTACTCATATTTTGAGTTTTCTTTCTTGCTCAGCTTTTCCTTCAAGCCAGCTAGAAATAACAGTTCTTTGTGCTCCTGCCCAGTCTGCAACTCTTGCTTTTTCTGGTTCCAGCTGTGCAAACTCAGACGGACTGTTTGCTCCTACCGGTGTTCTTTCTACTTCCTTCTCCAAAGACGCCACATTGCAACAAGGTGTTTTGTCAAACTCCCCAATCTGCAAACAGTATTCACAATCTGGTAGCAGGTTTGAGAACCTGCATCGTTTTGGTGTGAAACACTCCCACAGAAAGAAACACTGCCAAGCAAGAGAAATTATCCTTTGTGCAACACGTCTGTCCTCTCGGCACAAAGCACTTTGTACCTAACAACTCAATCGATATGCTTACAAGCATCTCGAGATGCCATTTTTTGCCTTAAGAGAGTCTTCAGCAATAACACATTCCACCAAAATAAAGCATAGAAACCTCCAGCACTCTGTTAGAAGAGCACAAAGGTTGCAACATGGTCTGTTTTTAACCTATCCTGTACTGACTCCACCAAGATACAACAGAGAAAGCAAAACCATCGCAGAACTGGAGGCAACTAAAAAGTTAGGAGGTTCACAAATTGCAGATTTGTCCTTTCCAAGCAACAGAATCCTTGTGGGAACAGAATCAAATTTCTATTTTCTCTTGGGTTAAGTATATCTAGAAATACTTTCTGACAAGGGGAAAGCTACAGAGGTAGTGACTGGCAGATACCCACATTGTGCCTTAGGCATTAATGCAAAGTGAGAGCGAGCATGAGCACACATGGTCAGCGACAAAACCATAATACATGGGTTGTTGAGTAGCACGTGGAGGATTTCCACAGAGTTCGGCAGTATTCACCAGCAAATTATGTTAAAGAAAGTGAGTGAGAGAAGAGC
Organism: Rhinoptilus africanus; assembly: GCA_013400135.1. Taxonomy (NCBI): domain Eukaryota; kingdom Metazoa; phylum Chordata; class Aves; order Charadriiformes; family Glareolidae; genus Rhinoptilus; species Rhinoptilus africanus. The sequence continues at coordinate 76,465 of VXBO01006809.1, forward strand.
TAAGGGTTCAAATATACAAAGTGTGCTCTGCTTAATCCTACGTGGGACTATGTTCTGCTAGCCTACATGCTATTTTTAAAAGCAGGCACTGCAACAGCTTCTTTGTTTTGACTTCATTGGATGGAAAAATACAGATGTTTTAGAGTTTCCTAGTATATATTCATCAATGACCTGGATGAGGGGATAGAGTGCACCCTCATCAAGTTTGCTGACGACACAAAGCTGGGAGGGGTGGCTGACACCCCGGAAGGCTGTGCCGCCATCCAGAGAGACCTGGACAGGCTGGAGAGCTGGGCGGAGAGGAACCTTATGAAATTCAATAAGGGCAAGTGTAGGGTGCTGCACCTGGGGAGGAATAACCCCCTGCACCAGGACAGGTTGGGGGCTGACCTGCTGGAGAGCAGCTCTGAGGAAAGGGACCTGGGAGTCCTGGTGGACAACAGGATGACCATGAGCCAGCAATGTGCCCTTGTGGCCAAGAAGGCCAATGGCATCCTGGGGTGCATCAAGAAGAGTGTGGCCAGCAGGTGGAGAGAGGTCATCCTCCCCCTCTGCTCTGCCTTGGTGAGGCCCCACCTGGAGCACTGTGTCCAGTTCTGGGCTCTCCAACTCAAGAAGGACAGGGAACTGCTGGAGAGGGTGCAGCAAANTTAACTGGTCTGTTAATGTAGCAAAAAAAAGGTTTTCTGCCCCTTTTGTTTAAAGGAGTGGTATGCTCTGGCCAGCAATATTATCCCTTCTCATTTCAATGCAGGTTGAAAGCAGTTAAAAACCAGGGAGGTGCAGGGCCCTGTAAAGTAAAGGAAGGGAAGCCACAAATTGCAATGCATGGCATTAACACAATAAGAAACTGAACAGCTAGGTTTGAATTCCTGGAGGGAAAAAGTGATGAGCACTTTAAAAATATGAAAAATACTGTATTTTCCAGCTTCTGAAATTCCACAGAATGCAGGCAGTGGACTATGTCACCTCTGGTCTACAATCCTATTCTAGCAAAACTAATTCTTGTTCTACCAAGAACTAGCCAATTATAATAGATGTGAACTTTTGTGATTTAGAGGGATACAAGTGACAATATATTTCCTAACACGAGGAAAATGTGATATTACATATAAACTGCTAGACGGTTCCAGCTATTAGTTTTACACAAACACGAATTTTTCAGCAGAGGAACTGCAGTGTTACTAAGATAGCAGCGATACCAGAATTTGTTAACTGTTGCAAAACACTGAAATCAACTTCTCGGCCTACAAACTGCTTCTTTTCACAACAAAAATTTTTATATAGCCAGATGTTCAGGGGTTTTATATGATTTTGTAGACTCAATTAAATTTTGGACTATTTTCCATTCAAGTGTGACTCTGAAGTCTTGCAGTCTTATCATATAATACTACAGATATCGGTACTCACAGCTGTCTTGCTAGTGGTGAACACTGAGGCTCCTTATAGGAAATAAGTAGTATGTACTTCAAACAGACTTTCCAGCCTGTGAATGAACTGCAGAAAAAAGGTTAGTACAAGTATCTTTTCATTTTGGAAACTACAGTATCTGAGGAATGTTTTGGCAGAAAGCTTGACAACACACTACTAAATTTTTCTGATGGGTTGGAAAAAGTTAGGCCAGTAAAACTCGTGACTGTAGCAAGCAGTTTGAAATGCAGCAACAGATCTATACTGCAAATGAATACAACCATTCAAAGCACCAAAGCAGAAAAAGGCCTCTAGGCGAAGTTTCTATCCTGTAAGAGTCTATTCATTCCATTAATTAGCCAATATTTTACACTAATTCACTGAAATGCAAGACAATCTACTGGTGTATTGATTGCGCTTATTTTATAGGGCAGCTCTTCTTGCAGCAGTATCCCCACTAGCATTGTAAAGATACCTGGAATAGATGGATGTTATTGAATATCTTTCGTAAAAATATGAAACACATTAAGCAATTAAGATACAATGTAAAACAACTTCCCTTTATTCGCATTTCCTGATCTTGGTCTTCATTGTACAAATAATCTGCTGTGCAAAATAGTTTATAAAATACTAAAAAAAGCTTTTATTGTAAAAAAATAAAGTTTCTAGATATACAGTTACTTTGCACTATCACAAATATCGTCCAGTATTTAACATTGAAATTTAATATCACAATACTCAAGTCATGTAAACCAATGATCCTACTGGTAAAAAAGCCACTACTGAAACTTGGGTTCACTAGGAATTTGTTAAATATTTTCCTCTTTTCATATCTACACCCTTACACATGTCTGATGACCCATACTTGAACTGCACTCATATCATGAAATTAGACATTGCGCCATCCTTTCCTCCCTCATCAGGTGAAAAAATACCAAGTTAAACGACAAACTTAGTAAATGGTAAATTTTAGTAAATCCTGGCAACACATAAGCTACACAGTGCAGTCACAGAACAACAAAGGTCCTCAAAACTAGATTTGAACTTTGCTGAGAAGCAGCGTAAAGGTGGCCTACGCTGGGTTTTGGGCATGCGTACGTTGATTTCTACCAGTATCCAAGCTAGCTGGCTTAAAAACTAGCTCTGATCTCTACGCTGCAGTGCAGTCACAATCACTTTAGCATGAAATGCCTCTAAGAAGTTTTGATACAGTCACCTGAGCCCTCACTGTTCCAATTCGCTTTCATTCTGCAAGGTCTTCATAGCTAAACCCCAAAGGGTCATGCTGGAGAAGAATGGTCCTTCATTATTCTTGTATGCAGCAGACGATGTTCGACTGCCTAGTGGATCATTACAATGACTGTCCAAGCTAACCACAGAGGAACGAAGCATGGGAATATTATCAGACTGTAAGGGCTCTTCTGCACAAGATACATCTGCATCTGCATAAGCATATGGTGGTGGTGGAGGAGTTTGCTGTGTCTGAGCTTTTGGGAGTTTAGCAGAATCCACGTTCAGTTTCTGTTGGTTTGCTGAGTCATGGTGTTGAATCATTGATCGCAGCTTACAGTAAGAATCCACAGAACTATCAAATTCAGTTGAATTTGCAGTTGGACGAATGGGAAATTTAACAGACACTGGTAACAACGTGACAGACATTTCTTGGCCAAAAGAGTCAGAACTCTGAGATTTGTCAAGGTCAGAAGTTTCAATCCCTTGAGTAAATTCATCTAGTGCGTTTGGACCTTCATCGGGGGCTTTGCAATGCATTTTCTTGTGCCGCCGTAGAACAGCAGAGCGAGTGAAGCATTTGTTACAAGTTTCACAGGTATAGGGTTTTTCTCCTGTATGAGTCCTCACGTGTCTACGCAGGTCACCAGAGCCTGCAAAACATTTCCCTACGAGACAGAAGTGATAGATTAAGATTGTGTCCTTAACAGAAGTGCATAAACAAGCTTTAATTAGGGAAAATACCAAGTGAGAAGGTATGGTATATCCCAATCATGATACTTTGTTTATCGAGAACAGGTTCAAACATGTTCCATCTATTTTTACATTTCAATGACTTGTTTCTTCTTCTTGATCTGATTTTCTAACTTGTGTTTCCCAGTGCATTAGTTTTTGTCTCCAGAGACAGGAATATCCATTAGTCTTTGAAAGCTGTTAGTGCTCTCAGTTTTTATCAATCTTCATGGAGGAAAAAAATATTTAAAATAATCAATTTTATTTGTCTGTCTGGAAAACCAGTATGCTGACAGGCTTCTAAATATTTTCTTCCAGTGAGAAGTGCATCATAGAAAGTAATGGCTTGTTCATTACCAAGAAACTATTCTTAAAGTGCTGACAAAGTTAGCTTTTTTGGTTAACTTTGAGCTAACGTAATGCAGCAGTCTACGTTTTATATTCTAGCCAGAGAATGTGTCAAAACTGTAAGTTTTTATTGCTGTAAATATTAAAATACAATAGAATATTCAACTGTTTGCCTATTTTCAGAACCACAGGCTCAAATAAGCTCAATCCGTACTGCAAAGAAAAAAGTGTCTGAGGCTGAACCACGGCAAAGTATATAAGAACAAGCAGAACTAAAGAGCATTAATTTCCAGAATTGCTACATGATTCAGACACCTCATATTCTTTAGGATAACAGATATAAGCTGGTACCTTTTTTTGATTTTATCTCATTTTATCTAGTTTAAAGATTATTTTATTTTGTGTGGACAGATACCAACTAAAATCTGTATTATCTGAAATCCCAGTAAAACTGCAGTCTCAGTTTTCAGCATCATACTTTTCGTTCTACTGACCAGGTTTCTCTTCAGAGAAGCCATTAAGCAGTAACAGTAACATTACAAATTACTGGACTAATACATGTGGATTTTTTGCATAACGTGAATGATTTCTTAATGCTTGATCAGATCCTCTTTGCCTTCTCAGTACAAGATAACCTGGCTAAAATGAAAAATCATCAAAAGACCACTACAAGACAAGAGGAAAAGAAGCCTATTTTAATGCCAGCTACACAACTGTTTGTTTATACTTTCATATCCTGCATGTCTGTATTTCCTCCTCCTGATACAAAACTTCCTTATAAAATTAGCTTTTCCTGTGCCTCAAGACATTACAAATAAAACATACTGCAGCTGGACATTCTTATGCGGAGCTACCCTCATCCAAAGCTGATTTCTCAGAAGGTGATTGAAATTATAGCAAAATAGCACTTAAGGGCAGAAAAGTAAGTAGTATGCGGGATGATAACTAACACAGGAGCTAAGGATAGACAACGCAATTTCTGAGAACTATGTTATATCAGGATGAGTCAATGGTCAAAGAGCCATTTTCAGACCACTTGGAAGTATGACCTATCTAGCAGATTTTGAAAATGGACTGTTCTCTGTCATGGAGCATTGATCAAGTTTTGATTTTATTACAGAGGTTGAAGCAAAGCAGCAAAAGGTTGTTATTATCAAGTGCTATGGTTGAATGCAGTTAAATCTAAACACGATTCAACTGGAAAAAATAAAAAAGAAGAAAAAAAGAATAAAAAGATTCCATCAATAGCCAAGTGATGCTAAACCTAGCTTTCCATCAGCAAGGACTATACTGAAAATAAATCAATTTTTGAAGCAGCTAGTATCAATACTTCGCTAGCAAACACACACACAGCTAATGTTGATGCCTCTTCTTTCCTTTCGCTATTTTCAACTGAAATTCACTTCTGAGCTTAGTTACAGCAGCTAGAGGAGTTTATACACAAAATGAAAGATTGTGAAGTATGGAAGACAGGTTAATTGTTATTCTGCTGACACAGGAACTTTTACCTATCATTTAAAAAGCAAAGACACAACCAAGCTATGCACAGTAAATCTTACCACATGCTGAACAGCTGTATGGTCTCTCTCCGGTATGCCTAATTCTGTGCTTTACTAATTTTCGTTGCATGTTGAATGACTTCCCACATTCATCACAGGTGAATACTTTATCTGCTGTATGAGTCTTTTTGTGCTCCTTTAAATTACTAAAATTACTGAATCCTAGAAAAATATGATGGACACTGAGATTAAAATGACTCCTCACATGTCAATCAAAAAACCTTAGAGGCAGAAACTTTGGTTCTTACATACCTCTGCCACAGATATCACACAGATGAGGCTTTTCTCCAGAATGAATAATTATATGACGCTGAACATCACCAGAAGCAGCAAATCTGTAACAGAAAACAGAAGCCCAATTACTGTCTTTATAGACCCTTTGTTGCCCTAAACTGAGCATCATGTGGAAATCAACTATAATGAATGCCTGACATTCTGAAAGGAGATTAAAATCAAAACCACAGACACCTAAATGGATGCATTTAAGAAAAGCATAGGCAATTGAATTAGACATTGGCAATATCTAATTAAATTTATGCTAGAAAGTGAACCCCCAAAAAACCTATAGACCATTAATGTTACTAGTGCATTCTGCATTTAACTTAAGTACAAATGCTACTCCTAAATTAACATGTTTTCTGTCACGTGCTAGCAGAATGCAGAAATATTTAATGCTTTGCTTAAATTCATCAGGTTTCCCATACTTCATAATTTCCATAAACTGTAACAAAAATTATATGAGCAAATACTGAAAAAAAATTGTAAGGGAAAGGTACAAAACTGCACGATTTACTGCGACTCACACTTTTCAAAATACACATAACAGTATAACCTTAACTAAAGATACCAATGTACAAAAATGTAAGGAAGACCACAGACTATATATGTGATGACATGTTTATCTTGTTATTGAGACTTGCAACAAGACACTAGCAGACATTTACGTACTTTTATCCCATCAGTACACACACAAACCTAATGTCTTTTGAACAAAACTGAGCAGCATGCTCTTGTCCCTTAGTTTATCAGGAAGATTAAAGAAAACATGAACAAGTTTTATCATGTTAACTTTACCAAGATGAACAATTCAACTCACCTTTTCCCGCAGATTTCACAAATGTATGGCTTTTCACCAGAATGTCGACGTAAATGTGTCTGGAGATTACCTGCCTGAAGGGACAGTAATTTAAACATTTAAATTCAGCTGGCCTGTTGCTGTATACAGATAAAAAGACAATGACAGGAACTATGAGACTGGCTTTTTATTCCTAATTCTAAGGCAGTGAAGACTACAAAGAATGTAGGAACTCAAGCATTCTTATCTAGTAAAAACAGACCATCATGTACTTCAAGATCAAATTGCTTATGTATGCAATTATACATTGATGAGAACAGAAAAAAAAAAAAAAAGACTGGAATCAAATGCTATGGAAAAAGCAAGACCTATAGGTGAAAACAGATCCAATTATAAATGAAAATTACACTACCTAGATGGCAATGAAGAAGAAAACTTACTAGTAATATGATTCATGTTAGTTTCATTTTCCCTGTCCTACAAATAAAATATCGTTACATCAGGATGTCTGATTTCACCTACCAGGAGGTTAAAAGAAAAGAACAGAGTAAACATTTCAAAACATTAAATACTCAGAGCCAAGTGCTCCAAACCTATAAATACTTACCCATAGCAAAAGAAAATGGAATAGCAAGTACAGAAATGAACAAATGAGATTACCAGAAACTAATTTTTATTACGTATCTTTCCTCTCCCAATCCTGTAAAAATCATGCCAGCCTAGCAGGCAAACCAGATAATGACTAGACAAAACCATCTTACTCATTCCAACTTTTTTAAAATTTTATTTTTTTAAAGCCACTGCTGCTTCTGAATAGCTAATCCACTGAGAGTCCTGTTCTCAAAGCACAAGATCCAGCTAGCCTGGATAGAAGAGCTGCAGATATTCCATAAATTGTGCATACTTCCATGGTCAGTTTTTAACCCTTCCGTTCTCTTTGCTGGACAACTGCCTGGTTTTATCTAAGTACACTAAAGGACCATTAAGTCCTTTCACCTAGGAAAGAAAATTGGTGATGCAAAGATTATCGTGTCATCCTTAGTCACAGTGAGACAACAAAAATAAGACCTGTCAGT
>VXBO01006809.1:98925-109961 GCA_013400135.1 Rhinoptilus africanus
GCCCGCTGGGGGGAGCGGGACGGGAGGGCGCTCAGCCTGTCGGGCAAAATGGATTTTTCCTTCTGAGCCTTTCCCCGCGGCGCTCAAACCGCTCGGAGCCCCTCTTGGTGGGTGCACTGGCGTGTCTCTCTTCAGCCATCCAGGTTCTCCCGAGCTGTAAAACTGAGATCTCCGCCTTGTATTTCCAGGGCTGCGCTCGCGTGGGGAGGAAGGAGACTGTTCCAGTTTCACAGCAGCTACTGCCCGCGCACCGCCATGGTGGTTTTCACATGCAGCGCCTGTGGAGAATCCGTGAAGAAAGCCCAAGTTGACAAACACGTGAACATCTGCAGAAGCTGTCAGTGCCTTTCTTGCATGGATTGTGGCAAGGATTTCTGGTAGGCAGAGGGTGGGAAATAACCTTGCGCGCTCTGCAGCGGTTGTCACAAATACCAGATTTTCTTATGGTGTATTAGAATTAAATTTGGCAACTTATGAATAATTCATATGTGTATTTAAAAATTATACACACGCTTTCATATAATTTCAAGCTTAGTCATTCAAGCTTGAACCCCAAGGACAACTAAGCCACACAGCAAACAGAGTTGCGATTTCTTCTTGTGCAGTTGTGACAGTCCTTTCAGCTTCTGTTCATCAACAGTTGTTACATACTCTGCCGCTGCAGAGAGGGTGAGATTGGCAATAACAGCAAAAATTCCAAATTTGGTTGTCACCTCAGAACAAAGCAGTGCTACTATCTGCTTTCAAAATATAAATATATGAATTTGCGTAAGAAAATAAGATTGTTCTCAAATAGTGATTATATTTCTCCGCACTACACTGACAAAAGATTAGGATCTATGTTACTCACTCCTTTTTGGGGGCACTTACACGTTGGTCAGAACTACACTACCACATTGGTATATCTACATTTAGGAATTAGTTTTTTGCAAGCATTTTTCACCTGCTTTTCTAATTTTAAAAAGTGTCAATGTGAGCAGTAAAACAGATGTGTGTTAATAGCTGTGCCTGTCACATGCACAGATGTGCCTAAGTCTCTTTAAGCCAGTATAATAAGTTACAGAGCCATTAATAAAAGCAGCGGTATACTGAAGACTCGGATCAGATTTTGCAAGTCAGAAATTTTCACTGAAGGCTGCAGCATGACAGAAATGTCAGCTGTCTTATAAGCATGTACTTTAAGCACATTGAACTTTATTCATATAAGCATTGACAGCATTAACAGTTAGATCTATTGTGTATTAGTTCAGTTTGTTGATTACGTAAATCTTGTGTAGTTCAAAGGACTGAAACACTTCAGTGAACTACAGTTAAAAATCTCCTGTCTTCAGGGGTGACGATTATAAGGAACACGTGAAGTGCGTAAGTGAAGACCAGAAATACGGTGGAAAAGATTTTGAAGCCAAAACTAACAAAGGAGATGCTAAGCAACAGGAATGGATTCAGGTAAGGTTTGTACAAAATACAGATATGATAAATAACTATAATCACTAAAGACGCAAGAGAGGCTATACTGGATCAAACCAGACATCTCTTTTTCCCAATATCCACAGCTTTCTTTTGGCAGTTCCTTGGTAGGTCTGTTGCTTATCCTGGTAAGAAACACACCTTTTGCTTGCTTTGAATCTGTCTTCTACCAGTTCGATTTGATGTTCCCTAGTTCTTGCATACAAAGAGGTGCTGATCACTGTCCACCCGCTTCATGCCACATACGCTGCTGTAGATCTCTGTCAGGCATCTGTCCCTCCCTCATCTCTCTGTTTCAGGCTCAGTTGTTTTTCATATGTAAGTTATATCTTTGGTTTACAGTTCTACTGTATTCTTGTGAAATGGGGTTTCAAGAACTGTTCAAGATACGGATGAAGCATAGATGTATTTTGTGTCATAATGATGTCTTCTGTGTCCTCTATTCCTTTCGTAGTGATTTTTGTCAGTTGATCTACTTTTTTTTTTTTTAACTACTGCTGATCATTGTTCTGGTATTTTCATGGAATCAGGTGTTTTAACCCCAAGATCTTACATCTGAGCTTCAGTGGTCATCTTAGAGCCTGCCATTTTAGATGTGAAGTTAGGATAGCTTTTCCTGTGCATACCGCTTTACATGAATTTGTGTTGAATTTAATTCACCTTTTTATTACCTAGACACTCATTCTCTTAAGATCTTTCTAGAATTCTTCACAGTCCTCATCCTGAATAGCATCGTATCATTAGGAAAATTTTCCTGCCCTCTTTTCAGATATTTTGTGAATATGTTTAACAGCAGAGGCTCCAGTGTGGATGGAAATGTCTCCTATGCTTTCTGTCCTACCTTTCCTATTCAAGAAACTACCCTCTTATGGTTGTTAGATTCCTTTAAAGGTTTTAGGAAGGAACTCTCAAACATGTTTTTAAAACACCGTTAGATATAATTAGTTAGGTCACCTTTATGAGTGGAGTAGTTGATTTCTATCACAATCTAACAAAGTACGTGCATACTCAAGGCATATGAATAATACCATTGAAGCCAACAGATTACTGCCGTTGTTGAGATTGAATGTTGTTTGAGTGCATCACTCAAAGGCAGTATGATGTGAATGCTATCGCTTAGTAAATTTGCTTAGTAAATGGTTAGCAAGAACTTTCTACACAGAGAGGTGAGCGATTATTATAGAGCATCCTTTTCTGGTAGTCTTCATGCATCACAAAACCTTTTAGTAAACAGATTTTCAGAAGTATAGGAAGGCTCTGCAGTGTCCAATGGCTACATCTTGAAGCAGTGGGAAGCTCAGAACCGTTTTTTCCCCACAAGCAGTAGCGCCCTTCAAGGCCCTGGCCCAGCCTCCTGTGTTCTCTTGTGCTGGCTCCCGCAGCATAAGAATATGCCTGAGCTCTCTTACGGGGATTCATGGTTGTTGAAGCCGTCACTGCTGCTAGATGAAATGCATGTCAAACTGTGGTGTCAAAGTTAGCCTCAGTTTTCATAATTAACTCCAGAGGTTTGCAAAAACCTATCAGTTGACAATTGCTTCTCTTAATACAGGTCTTTTTCATGCTGCAAGGATCCTGTATGTGATACAGTTACTTTAGTTTTAAAAGTTTTTATTACAGGTTGTAATTTGTACATCAGAAAGCATTGGTGAGCAGTCCTGCTTGCCTCTGCTTACTATATAGGTATAAATATTTATAGAGATAACTTTGACACATCTTATGATCTATGATAAAACCAAAGGGTAGTATTTTTCCCATGCATACTGAAGAGTTCTTTGGAGCAGGCTACACAGTCTGGGTACTGTGTGATTTCTATCCGATGTGTTTCTGACTTGTGTACCTCTCATGTCTCATTTGATCATTATGCTTCCTTGCTGATTTAATTCTGTTTTTCTTCATTCAGAAAATTCATCAAGTAATGAAGAAGCCAAACATAAGCCCTAAAGTGCGGAACATTCTGGAGCAAATGCGTGTCTTTGATAATATTCCAAGAAAAAAAGCAAAGTTTCAGGTATGTTTTAATAGAGATTTGTAGTAATCCATGCAGAGAGCTTAAAAATGGACGTTCTTAGCAAGTGTCACTCTCTTTGAACAAAGGTGGGACAAACTGCTTGTTTGGGCATCAGTAAATAGATGGTGTAATAGCAGAGTTTCAAATAGGCAGTGTTTGTAAAATACATCTCCTTGCTTAAAAGGACTCTCTGTGCCATTTTAAATAGGCACTCACCATTCAAGCTTCATCTCCTGGTGGAAGCTTGGGGTTTTTAATGTCTTTTTTTTTCTATTTCCAATTTATATTGTATGTTCAAATTCTTAGACATACTTTTAAAGGATTCTTTTTTTTGTGGCTTTGTAAAGGCTCCTGGTAAAGACAAGATACTGTTTTGAGAGTTTTCCTGTTGCATAGTGTTCTCACAGAATCTCCCACACTGGGTGCTTCACTAAACTTTGCATCACAGCCAAAGCAAATTCCAAATGTTTCATATGCTACAGTAAAGAATTACTGACAAGCTGGCCCACCCCCGCCATTACGTGCCTCCGATTGTGAGGCTGAGAGAAGATGATGACTGCTTCCAAAGCATTCAAATAGAAACTAACAGAGCTGCGGTGAAATTGCTGCGAGCAAGCTGAAGGTTAAAATACTTTTCTACAAAATAAATGTTCTAAGCAGGGAAAGTGATATCGTTAAGAAGACTGTTTCTTTTTGGTGCAGTGGAAGATCAAAAGTTTTTGTAGTTCATTGCTCCAGTTTACTAATGAAGCTTTCCTGGGATTTTCATTGCAATGCAAATATCTTCACATTAGGTTTTATTAAGAATTACACATTCCTGAAAGCTGATCTGTTGCTGACAGTGTGAGCACATTATAAGTAGAAATTTACCGCTTTGTTTTCATTTTCAGCAGGAACTCCTGCAATAGCCCCAACAACTTTCAAATGTTTGCATTGAGGGATTTGCTTAAATTTTACTTTTCTGAAATAAACTAAGGTATCCATGTAGGAGCACAACCATCTGTCCAGTACACAAGTAAATAAGATCAGGGGGGTCTTTTACTCATGGAAACAGTCAGAAGGTTTGGTTTGGTAGGACATTAACATAGCCAGCCATATTCAAAAGCTTGAGGATTGTCTTTTCCATATATTTGTGTCTTCTGGATTACTATTGGTGAGGCAATGGAGTGGTATGGTATAGCCTTGTAACAGTATGCAGGAATTACGCAAAACAATTTAACATGGAGGTTTGAAAGATTCAGAGAGAGTAAACCTCTAACCAGATCTTAATCAGAAGTGATTAGATTCTTAAATGAAAAATAAAACCAAGAACCAAATATATGATAATCAAGAATAAAATCAGAGATGCACCTTTTCACTATTGTTGTTTTTTTCCTGTGCAGAATTGGATGAAGAACAGTTTGAAAATTAGTGACAGCACTTTGCAAGACCAAGTGTGGGATATTTTCTCTGAAGCAACCAGAAACGTAAGTTAAGTTAGAGATACATTCTACAACAGGAATTCAGTAAGTAACACTGGAAGGAAAAACCTCAGTCTCCCTTTGTAGGTATCTGGCTGTGTAGCCATAACGAGTTCCCTCTTGATTTAAACTGATTTTTTAAAAAAAATATCTTGAATATGAACAATTACTTTATTTAAACATAAGTAAGCAATTTAAATTTTCTATAGAATATAGCATTAAAGTAAAATACGTAACACAACTTTCTTGCTTAGATCATTTCAACACACCTTTAAGAATTCTTAAAAACATCTCAAGATACTCTTTGTAATACATACCTTGAAGTGTATGTACTCAAAGGAAGTTCTTAAGTGAAATTCAAATTGAATTGAAATTACTTATTAGATAAACATGTTGGTATTAAGTTGCTTGTATAAACATGTACTCTTTTTCTACATAGCCACATTAATGTTTCAATAATTATATTTCACTTGTAATTATTAAAATTAAAGTTTAATTTAAAGATAAAAATGTTCATTAATGTATTAGTTCTTCTACAAGAAAATTATTATAAGCCCAGGAACATTAAAAGAAAACCAGATATGTTAAGGTGAGAAAAGTACAATTAAAAGAACCAGCAATGCCTTTGTTGACATCATCCAATAATAGTTTGTTGTCCCAGGCATATCCCAAGACAGGGAACTGGATCGCAAAGCTAAGATTATTGCTCAAGGGCCATATATTTGGGAATAGGTTCTGTATCTTGCTGTAATATGCTTTATTTTTGTGTAAAACAAAGAGTTGTCTCTCCCTTTATTACATTTAGCAAATATTTTTTTAAAAAAATACGTAGACAATTATTGCAAATGGAAATTATATAGGATGTAGGATAACATGTCTTCTGTGATGCTAAGGTAATTGGCATTTAGGCTGTTAAGTTAAAAGAAGAATCAGCCACACTATTTCGTGCTCTTTCTCAGGTGTCACCATGTGTAAGCAATTTAACTGAATACAGGACATTACTGTGCTACATGAATGATATAGTAGAGAAAAGTTGCAATGTCAAAAAAAAGGCATGTAAAAATTGTAATAATCTGTCTTTCAACAAAAGATTTCAAGTGAAAAAAAACAAGGTAAACCGAAACAGAAGGAAGAGGGGCAGTCTGCAGAAACTGGGGAAGAAGCAATGGCAGAAGAAAACGTAATCACAGATGATAAAGTTGAGAAGAAAAAGAGTAAGAGAGAACGAAAAGAAGAGAGACAAAAGAACAAAAAGAAGGAGAAAAAAGACCTGAAATTAGAAAACCAATCAGAAGTAAAAAAGAGTAAAAAGTCCAAAAAAGGAAAGGAGAGCTCGGAGAATGAATTGGAAATAAATGGAAATGGCCCTCAGACTGAAATAGAAGAGGAAACAAATGTAAAGAAACGCAAACATAAACATGCAGAAGGTATCCATCCTACACCTTATATTCTTGTTTGTTTTCAAGATGCTTTTTGTTAATGCCTTAAAGCTCAATCTACTTTAGTAGTATTTTTTAAGTACTAAGTTACATGTACTTATTTTTTTTAACACTGGTTTCAGTCTGAACTTCTTAGCAAAGACAAACTCATCTTACTAGAACATAAACTTTTAAGTCGTGACAGAACTTTTCTTATAGTTTTATAATTTTTTGTGTCCGTTTATCCAATTCCATCTCTAGAGGAACTTCATATCACAAGAAAGAGAATGAAAACTGAAAGCATTTCAGAAGACATGGAAACAGAAAACACCAATGGCAATGAAGAAAATGTGGGAATGGATAAAGGTATTCTTAGAGGGAGAGTTTAGGTAGTTACAAAACTGTTCTGCAAAAGACCTTGTGCTGAATATAAGTGTGGGGCTTTTGCAGCAAGGCATGAAATAAATTATGCCTAAATATACATATACATATGTCTGTACATTTCTATTCGAGAGTGAGTAGCCTGTGCTACACTTAACACCTGATGCTGTATGACTTCTCTCATTTGTCGCTTCTGCTGTGCTGGCAACCTTTGGCTACGCTTGCCTCCACTGGGCAGTGAGGAGTTTGACGTGCTTGTTTGACCACAGCAGGTCCCTTCCCTGCTGCCATGCACATTAGCCAACGTAGAGGAAAAAGGGTAACAGCTCTCTTCTATCTCTTTGTATCTCTCACATCCCCGTTTTTGCTCAGTGAATCATAAATTGGACTTCAGCTGTGTTTGACCTTAGTTCATGCTTAGATAAACCTACTTACGCCTATCATCCAGCACACTGTTACTGTTGGGGAATGCCTGTACTTGAACATACAGACTGTTTATCTGTAACTGACGTGGGTACTGTGTGAAATGCACTACCTCTGCTCTAAGGGTGAGGGGACAGGATCTTCCGATCTGTTCCTGTATTATGTAAGGGTTGCTGCTGAATAGCTGAAGCACAGAAGTTAAGTAAAAACAATCCTGACTACTGTTCAGTTGGTTCCCCATGTCTATCCTCTTAAAATCTTCAGAAACAGCCTACCTGACTTTATGCTTAAGACACCCTGCTGTTGTAGGGTCAGTAGGGTAACAATGAACTGTTGCGTTAGCTGAACTGGTTCCAAAATTAGGAGATTGAAGGCTGCTTGCTACTAGAGGAGATGACCTGGGAATGCGTTATTTTACTAATGATGTTGTACACCTAATTATTTTCTAGGTAAATTCAACTGGAAAGGAACCATCAAAGCTGTCCTGAAACAGGCTCCAGACAATGAAATTTCAATTAAAAAACTAAGAAAAAAGGTACTGTACAGCATTGTTTTTTTCATCTCCTTTGGTCTTGTGCATTTCTTTCTGTAATGCTTAAGTTCATAAAATCCCGCCCCACATAAGCAAAAAAGTTTGACATTATTAATAGAGTATGAGTTGACAGAATGTCAACTGAAGGACGACATCTTTATTGCTTACTGGACTACAGAAGAAATTAGGGGTTAATTCTGCAAAGGAATAATAGCATAATAGATTCCATGCTACTTTTAATACGGGAACATGAATGTATTATTGCTTAAAGTGGAGTCATCTTTACTAACTCAAAACCGTTCCTCTGTCTTTGTGCAGGTTATAGCTCAGTATTACGCGGTGGCTGGGGAACATCACAAATCAGAAGAGGATATTCTGGTCATATTTAATAAGAAAGTGAATAACAATCCCAAATTTAAAGTTTTAAAGGACAAAGTTAAACTCCTGAAATAAGAGTTTGCATACTTTTAATAATCATTTTAATCTTGCAGACTTGAGTCACGTTCTTCTGTTAGCTGTACAAATACCATGTATTGGCCTCAATTTAAATTGTGTATGCGAGAGCAGAATTTAACTTTTAAGACTGGACTCTTCCTCTTTTTCTAGATTTATCACAGAACATTTTCAGATATTTTATTTTTTGATTTTATGGAAAATGTATATTTTTTGGTAAAAGCCTACTGTATTAAAATTCTTCCAGTAATGGATATAATTTATACGCGTGAATGTTTATCAGGACCTGGGTTGCGTGGCTTTTTGCAGAAACTATTGTAAGAGCAAGTAGGATTTTCATATTCAAAAACCCACCATGAAATAAATGTTTTGTTACGCTAAAATTCAAAATGGTATGACTGATACCTCCTTTACGCACTGTAGCTAGTATATGCAGGCTTTAATAACCTATTAATTTTGTGTTACGAAATGCCCCGGTTGGTTGCCCAGCCTGTCCCAAACAGAGATCACAGATTCCGCCCCACACGTCCCAGCCAACTCCCCTTTATATACCCTGACTTCTATGGTACAGCACGTTCCATTGGCCGTTGCACTGTTCTGTCTGTGCTCCTCAGCTTCTCTGGGAAGCTGAAAGAAGTCCTTGATATCACTTAACAGCAACAACGAAACCAATGTACATTATTGTCATTCGTCTCATACCAGCTCTGAAAACACAGCAGTCACTAGAAAGAAAATTAACTCAATCTCAGTTGAAACCAGGACAATAATTACAGTGTCTGTCAAGTTTGTGTATGTAATATTGTGCATTCCGTGAAAATCTAGAGACTGAGTTACCAGTATATGCATAGCTACTGTATGTTTTAATTAGTAATGGAAATGAGTTCAATATAAGCGGTGACATGGACTAAAAATTGTCTGATGAAATAAATTACTTTAAAACACCACCTTAAATGTAACAAAACTTGCCACTTTGATTGTATAATAGATCCACAAATTATACAAAATTTAAAGAAGCTTTTATATTGCAGTCACCGAAACAATTAAGGCAGGCCAGAAATCTTAAACGTACGGAATGTATAGGGTTTTAATCAACTACAAAATAATTCCAGATAGGGAGTTTGCTACCATGAAGCAATCTGTTAAAAACAGTGGTAGAAAGTCAGTGAAAATTTCTTGCAGTAGATAGTATGGTATTTTGGAAAATTGCACAGTGATTTGAAGCAGATACACTTTTATAAAACTCCATTAATTAAAATAATTTATAGAAATAGAATATGTTAAAATTATAAATATGAAAAAATTAACTGTCTGATACACTGGGTCCAGTTTTCTGAGTATATATTTTTCTTGTTTCTTATAAAAGTTGTAATAAAAATACCTAATAAATTGAACATCTCTTCCATAAGTGTTTGTTGTTAATTCATGACAATGGCTTTGGAGATAAAATTACAGACAGACATGGAGACTCTTTGAGAAGTTGTTTGAACATGTTTCAAAATCTTAATTTCTTTTTTTGTTAGTTTTTAATTTCGGAGAGGACATATAAAAGACTAAATCCTTGTCATTGAAACTGAAATTAATACACTGCTTTTAATCTTTTCACTGTATTTATTTTACAACAAATACTGTTATGTTAAGATCCTAAATAGTTTTCTTACAGTACTTGTTACAGGTTTTAAATTTTTTTGTTTAGAATTAATCCTAAATTATGCCATTCTCATGGTATACTTCTCATTTTCCATTGCTGTTGACCATAACGTGTTTGACACATGTCTAGAAACTACATTTGCTGAACTTTGCTGATGATATCCTAAGTTCTTGGAATGACAGCAGCAGTTCGGGGTGCAGTCAGCGGCTGCTCTGCTCTTACCTCCATCTCCTCCCCCTACCCTCAAAACTAGGGCCTGACCTCTCTGTCCTACGCTGATCTGCAACAGATGGAAACAAGAGTATAAAAGAACCTTTAAAGTTATACAACAGTTCTTTTTAGTCAGTCTGATAGAAAACCAGATGCTTATTTGGTTCGTGTCATTGCAAAGTTCTGGTGTCTGATGCTGAGGATTTACTTCAGTGATCGCTACGGGCATCTCTGAAGCAAAGCAACAGACTAAATGTTTAGAAACACCACACACTGGTTTAAGGCTGAAAATCAACAGTACGCAGATGAGCTATCTCAGTAGGATTGACCTTGGCATTTTTTCCTAGAGTAACTTGTGATTCTTAACGGTTCGAACGCCTGACTACCCCCGTGCAATGCCACGGTTGTGCAGGTAGTGCCTACACGGGTAGTAAATGTGACTTTCACACCTTACTCTTCCCTTCTTTGTGTAAAGGGCAAAGCAGCACCAGTTGCCATTCAGTTTTTTCCCAACAATTTGGCAGACATAGAGGAAATCAATGCCTCTTTATTGACGGTCACTAGCAGGAGTATTGCAAGTGAGTCCTGTTCTAATTACAGTAGTATCACCTCATACTACTACTTATAGTAGTATTACCTTTTCCTGGTCTGTCTGCAGTGGGGGGAGCAATGTGTTTTGTAGGTGTATTTTTCTTTCTGAATGTTCCTGGAAGTACTGGAGTATGGTAGATGAGTCTATGCCAGGAAGTTCCACCTAAACATGAGGAGGAACTTCTTTCCCTTGAGGGTGGCAGAGCCCTGGCACAGGCTGCCCAGGGAGGAGGTGGAGTCTCCGTCTCTGGAGACATTCAAAACCCGCCTGGATGGGTTCCTGTGCCACCTGCTCTAAGGTGGCCCTGCTCTGGCAGGGGGGTTGGACTAGATGATCTCCAGAGGTCCCTTCCAACCCTACGATTCTATGACTTCAAGTGCTCTTCAAGTCCAAGCATAGTAGCGTTACTGACATGCAGCTTGGCAGAAAAAAAAAAAAAAA
>VXBO01006809.1:109980-123404 GCA_013400135.1 Rhinoptilus africanus
AAAAAAAAAAAAAAAAAAGACCTCTGTGTTTTTCTCATTTGGCAATTAATAGGTTCCTCAGAGGACTGAGATTGGCTTTTGCACTTACAACAGATTGGAGCTTTAAATTACTGCTTGCAACTAATGATGCCTCGATGAGATTGAAGTTACCCTGTTCTTTACAACTCCCAAATCAATGGTAATCATTGCAGAGGGAGGCATAATCCTCTGTAGACTGTTCAGAGTTTTTCATGAAGACAGGAAAACAGTAAGACCTAACTAATTTCTGTTAGGTGATTAATCAGCATACTTACCAGTATTTTTTTTAAATCCCATGGATCTGTTACAATGAAGTTAGGTACCTTGGATGCCTTTTTGTTTTTAAGTGGGGTGTGTGTGGGTACAACCTTAACATTTACCAAATGCAAGAGGGCAACAGTATGAACTTCCCTGCTTGCATTCAGAGAAAGAGCATGTAATGTTTAAAAATTATTATTCCAGACAGTATAAGAGAACAGCAAGGCACAACCCACAGTTGTAATGTGGAAACTTGCTGAGCGTCTGCTTGCAGTTTAATTAATATGTTCATTAAGCATTATCTGATCCCAGCTTCTAGGTCAAATGATTAATTTGACTGAAAAGCTCTTAACTCCTCATTTGAGTGACTTGAGTGTCACCTTCAGAACAAATGACAGGACTGAATCCATCCGTGCGTGCGTGGATTTGAAGAAGGAAGATCTAGCTCCCAGTAACTGCAGCGGTTGTGGGTATTGCACACACACTGATGGTGTGATTGCCATCCCTCCCTTTTGCGCTACCTTTGGTCATCAAAATCAACTCCTGCGAGCCGTTGCCTTTGATGCCCACGGAAATTTATCTGACATGATCCACAACTGACTTTTTAAATACATTTGACAACAGGCACACGATGAAACAGAAAGTTTGTTATCTTTGATCTAGGTTCTCAGCAGCAAAGTCAATTATTAGGGTTATGCACAGACAGGAAAGTTGCAGGTGCTTTCATCAAACACACCACTGACCTCCTGTTCAGATATATATATATAAAGTACAGAATATTTCAAAGAATGCCGTGACAGTGCTAAGTAGCCCTTTACTTTATCCTTTTTTTCTGACAGAGCAGCTGTGGTATTGGACTTTTAACAGCATGCCAGTGTACAGGCTTTGTGTTGTCATACAGGACTTCATCTAATAAGTTCATTTCTTCTAGCATTTGGTCATGAAGCCACCAAAACAACGTCTGCGAAATTAGTCCAGTTGTGTACATGGGGAGATCCAGCAAAATTCAGCCCACATTGCAGTCACCATAAAAAACCCCAAACCAAACCAACAGCAAACCAGAGACCACTGATCTGTTGCAGACCCTCAAAGTCAAAATGACTGGCTTCCAACATTTCCACTTTTTACTCTATCTTTCTAATTCTAACAGACTTTACTCTGTTAGTATTTAATCTTTTAGTACATGAATTGCTATGCAGTTCAGATAACATATTATGCAGGTCATTAAAATAAGACTTAAGTGTTTGGACATTAAACAAAAAAACCTGATGACCTGCAGCACCCCTTCAAGTTCTTTACAGCACGTATTTTTAAAGTACCATCACCTTTCCCACTGTTTCTTTTTTCTGAGTTTTCAGGACAAAGGAGTATTGCTTGATGTTGATTCTGCAGTTTGGCAGAATGGTGCAGCAGATGGACATGCACCTTTTCTTGTGTTTTTCTCATTTGCAATTAACCAACAATAATATTCAGAATGGGACTTGCAGCTGCCACTCTAGACTCTGAGGAAAAGAGAGGGAGCCCTTCCAAACTTCTGCAGAGGCAAAAAAGCTACTGTAAAATCAGGTAACTTTAAAAAAAGGAGGTAAAGTAGCACAAGTGTCAATTCTATTTCTGTGCATTTTCTAGTTTAGTTGTATGAATTTATACCATTAAAGCTAACATTTTAGTGCAGTTTGTACAGATAGGTCTCAAATGGGAATGTAATGAGAGTTCTGATTTTACAAGCAAGAGCTGGGTATTTAATTCTTACAGTATGAAAAAATCATAATATTGAACATTTGCTACATATTAACTACATATTTTACATTTGTTCTGTTTCTAATTGAAATGTGAAAAATGAAAAAATCAATGTTAACAATTCACAGTTTTCCAGCATTCACTCAGTACTGTAACCATAGGAAATACCTTTGTTGTAACATGGGTCAGGTTACTGTAAAATTAGTGCAAGAGAATGTTTGTATAAAGCTTCGCTTAGCATTTAATACAAATTGACAAAATCATGCAGAACTTCTTTTTTTATTTTCCGCAAATCATGTTTAGCAGTCACTGTTAATGTCAACAGTCACAATAAACTGATGAGAATAATAGTATATATAATAATAGCTACCACAGATAACAGTAACATAGCATTACAAAATGTTCCAGAATATGTTTGTTTTGCTGATTTTCTAAACAGCATAACGTCTCTCAACAATAAAATATGCCTTATTGCTAAAATTTTCCTGTCTAAAATAGTGTCTTGAAAATGGAGTGTCTTGGGGGGGGGGAGATGGAAGTAGTATTGTAAATTAGAAAGCTGTTTAAAGCTAGTGGCTTTCTTGATAAGTATAGCATAAGCATTTAAGTAGGGAGTTTGATGTCTGAAAGAAACAACCTTCAAAGGACAGCTACTTATTTGTTGTGCTCAGCCCTCCACTGTACTGGTGCATTAGAGTAGCTCATTCTTCTCTCTCCCAGTGAAAACCGATCCTCCCACCTGGCGCTATAATCCCATTGCATCAGTACAATGCAGTCAGACCCCGACGTGAGTAGTGGCTTATAGCTGCTGACCACAGGATACAGAGACCCAATACACCATTTCATTCGGAAACTTTTAAAGCTGTAACACTCACCCTTATTAAGGGAATGAGAGAGCAAATATTAAACTTTTTGTGAGAGATAAGCAAAAAAAGGCATACTGTTCTATACATTGAGCTGTATTCACAGGTTACAAGATATGTCAGTCAATATATACAACATTTATCCCTTTCTTCTCCCAATTTAGCCTTTAAAAAAAAACAAGAATAAGTCCTTTAAGTTTCTTTTCTGCTCTGTCAGCCAAGAAAAGCAACATATTATGTTTCCCATTAGTACTTTTCCAGGAAGTGTTATTTTATATTGAATTCTAAATTTCACTTGGGCTAGAAGAAGATTTACTAGTAACTTTTCTTTGCCCTTGTTGAGATACATTTCCTTCTGCACCTGTAACCTACTGCTTTTCTTTGCACTTGTTGAGATGTAACTCCTTTTGCATCTGAATCCTCATGCTTTGACCCTCTCAGAGGGTATGGGCTTAAAAAGCTTCATGCATTTTGCTTAGGTTGGTCTTTGTTTTTGCAAGACTGAAGATCACAGAGCTTAGTCCTTTCTCAAACATATCCTCATTTCATTTTTTTTAATCCCTCCTTTTTTAATTTATTCTAGAAGACTCAGAGTTGTCCAGTCTTCAAATAAAGATGGTGTTTTCCCCGTCTCAATGTGTATCTTTTGTATAGAAACTGCCCTTGCTACTCAACTCCATATCTGCATTATAGCAGAAGTAAAATAACTGAATTCCTATGGAAGTTTTATAGTTCCTGAAATTACCTGAAAGTAACAGAAAACCAGAAATTATGCCTCTGTATGCCTACCCATTAAACCACTACTCTCAAACTTTTAGTTGGAATGCATTACTATCAAATTAGTATCAAAATCCTACTCGAGGCCTGATTAGAGAGTCAAGCTCAATTCTCACACATATTTGTTTTATTAGAAAAAAGGTGCTTCTAAACATACTGAGATCTTCCTCTAAGGCAGCATGAAATCAATCTGAAAGTATTCAGGTCACTACATCCGATTTAAGTAACAAACTGAATGAAAAATAACACCAGAATTCCGTCTTCATTGCAGATAGCTCAAAACATGAGATTTTCACTCATTCATTGTGTTCTCTGCAGTAGGCACATAATGAACTCTCGCAATCCAGCCACTAATGTATAAATACTAAGGATGAAGTGCACTTTTCTACATTCGATTTTCTGTCCCTCTGCTGGCCTTTGATTCTTGATGTTGATAAGGAATTCAAGGAGGGATACACAGCTATTGACACCATATAGCATCCGCGAGTGACAAAAGCTTATGTTTTTCATGGGTGATACAGGACCAGAATTTTCTGCTAGACTTTTCTTTCTTACCATTAAAGCAAGTGCTTCACTTACTGAAGCCAATACTTTGTGCCTGTATTTCTGCCTTGCACTTCTAAATCAATTGCCAGTATAAAAACTTTTACTGAATTGTACAGACAGCTTTTACATTTAGAGCACTTTATTGATTTTTTTTTTCTTCATTCTACCATTTACTATTAGATATTTTACGGACTCTTTGTTCCTACAATTTCCTTGTCTTACACCACAAAATATTCTTTCTCTTCCCTTCTTACTGCTTCAATTCTGTCTCACCTATTCTACCTTTGAAAGTTGAGGTTTTTGGTGAACCTTCAGAACTTAAGTGGTTTCAGAGGTTAGCACTGGATGAGTTTTCTATGAGAAGAAAAGAATATGAACTCAGTCTTAGTTCTATGTTCTTAATGACTTGATCATGTTAAGCAGATTACCCAATACAGGAGCACAAATTGCAAAACTATCCTCCAACTAAAATCTCAAATTGAGGAATTGCTGAATTTAGTCTTCGTATCAGCAAACATCTTTTCCTCTTCCTTCCTTTCTCTGACAGTATAGCACTCTGTCAGTGTTCCCTCTAACTGCTGTCCCATTACAATACCAGATCAAAATATATGAAAAATTGACCCTACAGGGTACATAAGTGGTAGTGGGCTGTGAAGGACAATGGTAAAGAAAGCCTGCTTATAAACCTGAATTAAGTATGTAAGAGCTTTGTTTCATGTTTATTTTTTTCAGAACTACACAGAAAAATTTCTCCAAGCAAAGAGCATGAGCTGAATTCCACACTGTATACATCAGTGAGATGTTCCTATGCTGAACACATGATGAAAATTATCTGTGCTTTCCAATCCTGTAACAGTGAGTTCCATGTGCCCAAGAGGCTTTGTCCCTCCTTCATTAGAGCAGTCAAATCACAGGCCATGGGGACACCAGACCATCTCCAAAACAATAGTTAATATGCCACCACAGCCTAAAAAAATGCTAATCTCTATCAACACAGAAATAAAGTGTCACACCTAAAGAGAGCAATACTCCTGTAGAGCAAACGTTCGACGAATAATACATTTGAATGCCCACGACTGGTAGTCTTTCCCTTGTGAATTAAATCTGTGATCTTCATTATTCCAAAAATCCCCCAAAACTTTAGGACATTCCTAAACGCCCTAAGACATTCTTGTCATATTGTTACAGATGCACCATTGCACAGACTTTTTCCTCAGTGAGGAAATCAGTTTCAGTAATTCCAAAGTGCTTCCTTTCCCACTCTCCCACATCTGGCCATTTGCTTTTGCCTCTCTGCCACCCCCTGCATTTTTGCAGACTTTTAAAACCAGATCAAATCCTCAAACTGAGAGGTATTGTATACCACTGCTAGGGATTGAGCAGTCAAGAACAATCATAGCTGGAGCATTGCTGCCAAATGCTTTGTATCATTTAACTGTAGCCTTAGGAAAACATTTTGAGAGCCATTGTACTCCCTAAGAAAGTACGCATAGTTAAGTGAAACGAAACTCAATAAATGATTTAGGAGAGATAGCAGGAAGATTTACTTAGCAACTTCTAGGAGAATGGTTTATCCAGATTTATTTCATGGGTTTTGTTTACACATTTGAAGATCCAAGCTGAAATGAACAGTGATTGCATTTTGTATTCTTAATGCTGATTATAGCAAAAGGCAAGAAACAAACATTGAAGCTACCTAACATTTTTAATCAGGACAACTGAGGGTGCTGAAATGGTCTTCCACCAAATAGTCACTTCAGATTAAATAATGTTCTGGACCAGCCACTTTTTTGTAATTGGCAGAAAACATTCAAGATGAAGAATAACATACCCAGATAAAGCAGATGACATTATGTGGTGCGTTCTTTTTGTGTTTTCTCAGATGCCCTCTTCACCTTTTTAACTGCCTTTATCTTATCTTTCTTTTCCTTTATGAAGTTCAAATGCTTGCATGCTTATATATAGTGCATTCTTGGTATCAAACACACTATTATATGTATTGTTTCCTTCCTAAAGGGTCAATTCAGGGCTGCACTGTAACGTAATACTCACATGAGAATTCAACTTGAGAGTTCAATAGTTTGTGTATGTACCACATTCAGAGTTGATCGAGTTTTAACCTTTAGCTGTTCTTCAGATCTGCACTGTTATTCATACCAAGTGTTTTTAAGTCCTTTGCTGATTTTTTCCCCATTGTATTGAATTTAAAATAATTAAAAGAATGCTAGATGAAAGCAAAAGAACTGCAGTACTATTTGGAAGGCTTTTTTCCTACCTGCATGAGTTAGACAAGGTATTTACTTTTTCACTCATTGTGAGAGAGGATGTGCAATGCTTTACTCCAAGAACAATGTTCAGAAAGGCTTGAGAACCTCTACCCATCCAATCCTTTTACTCCTGATAGTGGAAGATAAGCAGCAGATTACTACTCACTTTATTATTACTTAGTTCATGGACAGAAAGCAGAGTATATTGCACAATTGTTCCTCAAAAGGAAGAATATGCCTACAATGTAGCCAACCTCCTTAAGCTAAAAATGGAACACATGGAGAGAGGAGCCAGCCCTACTTAGATACAAAATGAAGAAAATTCCAGTCAGGTCTTCTGTGAACAGATAACATTTGGGCTAATTTAGCCATTGATTTCTGTAATGGGGAAAAAGTTATAAATATTCGCTAGAATACCAGAAAACTATTTGACTTTCTAGAAGTGAGAACGTAACTGGGAAGTCTAATTCTAAAATTTGTATGTACCCAGTCAAGGAATATAAAAAGCTACTGCTTGTGTTTGTCTTTAAGGGTTATCTGTAAATCAACATAAAACTAACTAATCAGTAAATAGCAAATACTTAGCAAGCAACAGGAAAATGAATTTCAAAATATCTAACTAGATTGCAAAATTCAGCTTTCACTTAAAACTGCAAAACCTGAATATTTAAAAACATTCAAATAACTTACAAAGCATTCTCCTTCACTTAAAAGAAAAAAAATGCTAAGGTGTTGAAGTCAGTTTCTGAAAACATGGGAAGAATTCACATTATGCAAAGGACCAGGAATACAGTTGACAAAAAAATTGCTGCCAACTCTACTCTTTGTACGTTTCTTTCACAGAATCTGCAAATTCAGAAATTGCTTTCACAGAGTGTTAACTAAATTTATCAGACCAAGCACCACATTTTAAAATGCTGCCTAATATTTCTGCAGGGATTCTTAAACTTTAACTTGCAAGAATTAATTATCCATAACAGGCTTGTTGTTAAGATGCTTTGTTAATTATGTTGTTCGCTTTGTAATAGTTTCAATTGAGCTCCTGATCGCTATCTACTCTTCAAGAGATTAATAATTTCTGAATCAGAGAAGCTCTGTGAAAAGATCACAGAAAACATCTCAGCTCTACAAACACCAAACATGAGCGGTCTCGGTTAAGGTCAATACTGAGTCAGGGAAGGGAAGGTCTTATTTCATCTCTTTGCACAATACCTACTCTGTAGGTAAACAGGAGCCTTCAGTTCAACAACACTAACAGACCCTAACCTTTTCAAGCATATATATTTATTTAATTGCTACATTTAAATCAAAGATATTTCCTATGAATAGCTTTTGCAAAGAAAAAACATGAAGATCTTCTTTGTTTCTTATTTGAATCACTAGCATGAAAGTGAAGGCTGAGGTAATCATTTCACTCAAAGGAAATAAAACAAGGAAACCTCTATTTCATTGCTAAGAAAGCAGAGCTCAGAGGCTCCCACAAGCTGTTATCTTCAAAATATTCCACCGAACTAAATAAAAAATAATCACTGTAGTCACTAAGGACTATAATATGGATGGCCCTTAAGTGAGACATGTTCTAAGGCTGGGAAAAACAATTTCTACTCACTGTGACATGGCTCGTGTGAATTTCACTTGTAAAAGGCCCAGGTTTCTGCAGGAAAAAGAAATAAAAAATTGTTCCATTCCTGTTAGGCTGAATTTACTCAAAACTCAATGCATAGTAAAAAAGAATAACCAGAACCATTGCTTCCCTTGTCCTAGAACCTCACTCATCTGTAAAACAGATGAGAGGACGTTCGGGAATATATAGTCTTTTTTTTTTTTTCCCCTGATAAATTACTGCTAGCAGCCCTTTGCTAAAAACATAACATCTCCAGGTAAATTATACAACACAAGGTATCTACATATCAGGTTACCTGACAAATGAAGAGCCAGTGCTATATTTCTTCTAACTGTAGAACGCACAGATCAAATCAAAGTCTCCATTGCTTCCGCATCTACAATTCAAAACAAATGTAAGAAAAAGTTGTGGTAATTAAATACATTGAAAAAATTTAGTCTTACATACTTCCAGGGTTCATCATTACACTAATTAAACCAATGGAAGTCTACTGACTTAAACCTGATAAAACACTGTATGAATTAGGCTATATATGCAGAAAATCTATTACTTTATTAATACTTATCCCGTTTCCCCCCCCATTTAAAGGGGCATTTGATAAGGTCGTTATTTACCCAACAGGTTTAGAACTGCTTAAAAACAGTGCAAGTCAGAGCAAGTCCAGCTTGTACCCTAACTAGCTTCTACCAGTTAGTTCCTACCCTTATGATTGCCTGACATTTTTTAAGGTTTACTGATAAAATACATAATTATTTATCCACAGCCTACATTCCATTCTTTCTGCTTTTCTTGTTTTCTCAACATGAAACTGAGAAGTATCTACAAGACTTTTATGTTGATAAATGCCACACAACGTGCAAAGAATGCACATGGTAAGTAAAAATTTGACGTATTTCTCATATTCACTGTTTTCATGCAAAATACTCAGTTTACCTTCCAAAATGAAAAGTATAATCAGGTAATTAATCATTTGTTTTTTTGAACTTAATTCTATATACAGCTAGGACTATAAATTTGCTTTTGGTAAGTAAAGCTCACAGACTAAAATTATTTTTTTCTATAATCTACCTTATAAGAACTTTTATTGAATATTTCTATACTTAATCACAGGGTAAAGCAAAGATATCTGTAACAGGTGCCATATTGGACAGGTACTTCCATTCTGTAGTCAGTGTGATTTTTTACTACGGGCCTTATTAGGAATGTTATGCCACACACGATTTTGTCTAAGAAAGCACAGAATTTAAGTACCACACATACCATCTAATTAGCCTAATAAATCATTACAAACATAGAAACAAATTTTAATTTTAGAAGCCATGTTACTTATTCAGTGAACACACCCCAAAAGACACAGTACACAGAACAGAGAATCACAGAATCGTTTAAGTTGGGACTCGAAGATCGAGTCCAACCATCAGCCTAACACTGCCAAAACCACCACTAAACCATGTCCCTAAGCACCACGTCTACCCATCTTTTAAACACCTCCATGGATGGCAACTCAACCACTTCCCTGGGCAGCCTGTTAAATATATATTCATAACATTAACGACCAGACCTAGGATTAATCTGTTAATATAATTTAGTAGCTTTGAGTTTGTCCATGTGAACAAACAAGAAAGCAATAGTAACGTAGTAAGTTTCAAGGTTTTGTTTGCAGAAACCTGCTGAGGTGACTTTATATCTAGTTATGCAGAATTTAGCTACAGAATTTAAACAATTTATCATTTTATTAGTTTTTTAACCTTTTGTCCAGTTTGCCTTGTAAATATGGTTATTTTCAGTTATGAGTTGCAGTATCCAGTATTACAGGATTCCTGTGGCTCTTGAAACCTCTGAGGGCTATTTCCTCTGTTCCAACTAAACCACTCCTGTGTCACAGAATCTGTATTTTCCCAGCATTTGTCCTCTCATCTATTTTGCAAAACGTGATGAGCAATATACTTACGTGCACCCAGTTTTCCCCTATTTTTCTCAATTATTTTGACAAAACACACCTCACTTCTGCACTTGGACTTGCATCACACCGCTCCCTGTTTTCAACGGGGATTAGTACGATTTATGACACTGCTGATTTATAATATATTGCTGGGCCAGTAACAGGACCAGCAATTGCGCCAGCCGTGCTCCAGCAGCGCCCTCCGCCCCGCTCCCGCCCCGGCAGCCGGGCACCGCCGCGGGGCGCAGCCGCTCCGACCTGCCGGAGGTCCTGCCCACGGGCTCGCCAAGGCTACCACCAGCCACAGCGGCCGCGACCGGTCCGCTTCGGCGGCCCCTCCGCCTGCCCCCCTCCCTCTGGCCCCTCACACGGGCCCGCCTCCCCTCACGCCAACGGCCGTAACAGCCGCCGCGCTTCCCGCCCCGCCCTGGCGTCACTGCCGGCGCGGCCCAAGATGGAGGCCGGCGGCGGGGAGCCGGTCCCGAGGCTCAGGCGCCCTTTGCGGCGAGGGGCAGAGCCCCGCCACCCGCCGCTGCCGCAGCCGCCTTTGGGGGCCGGTGGGTGGTGCTGGGGGCGCGGGGGCCCCGCCGGGAGGGGAGGCGGGCGGTGTGACAAATGCCCGGGCCGGGAGCGGTGACAAGCAGCGCTGCCGCCAGAGCGGGGAAGGGGATGGAGCCTGCTCGTGGCAGGAGTGAGGGGACCCCTCGGTAAAGGGTCGGGTGGGACGCTGCCTGCCTGCAGCCAGCAGCTCTTCCCGCAGGTGTCAGCCCCTAACAGCCAGTTGGACGCGAAAAGGGAGACGTGAGTTGTGTAAAGGACTCGAGACCGCGCATTTCTTGGTGGGGGTGAAGTTCCTTAAATGCTCCAGGACCCAACCTCTAGTACTAAACGAGGATGCATCTAGGAAATAAATTAAAAATGCCTATGAACTCCAGCAGAGCACAACCTCTAGTAGACGAGGATGAATCTAGGCAATAAAAATGCCTATGAACTCCAGCAGAGCTGTTAGCACGCTCGGCTGGTGAGAATAATGCCTGTGGAGGAGGCAGCCTACATTACACTGCTGGAGGCACACGCGCCACCAGTAATTTCTAGTGATGAAGTTCAAAGTATGAGACATCGAAGCGACATTTGACACCCTTTTTGGCAGTGTGCATAAATGCTGAGTGTGTTAGTTGGTTACTGTCATGCAGAAAAATACGCATTCTGATTTGCTCTCTCTGTTGTCTTGCTTTCTCTTCATATAAGGTGATGAGGGAAAAAAGATACTTTTCTGCATAATGATAGTTTTAGTTTACCTGCTGAAGGTATGCAGCATGAATCACGATAGCTCCTGAAACTGAAGTTGAAAATCTCCAGTGATGTAATTGCAGTTGAGTAGAAGAAAATTATATATGCCTGAAATAGGTTTGCAAATAGTAAAATTTAAAAAAAAAGGTACAAATAAATTAGTAATTGGAAATACCACCTGACTTTCTATATGCTAGATTAATAAAAATGCTGTAGTAACACTAGGAGGTTTTTAATTAGTTAAAAAACCCTTACAAAATCTAGTCAGCTGCTAATTTCCTAAAAGGGTACACAGACACAGTACGTGCTGATTGTTAATGCTTTATCATTTTATCAAAGGGTACCTTGCTTGCTCTGTTTTATTTCAGGAAATGTGCAGAGCTTTTTAGAATACTTCCACTGTAATACAAAGTGTATTATACTGAGTATAATAATCTCCAAAGATAAATGAATTTAAAGGATAAAGCATCATGTTTCACGTAACTATCATCATACTCCATATAATGACTGGCTTTAGTCCTATAATTATGTTCTTATTTACAGAAGAGTCTACAGCTGTAGAGAAGAAGAGGAAGCCTCTTAGCAGACTGAATATTCATTCTGCATTCTGGATTTTGGCATCGATTGCTGTGACATACTACTTTGATTTTTTTAAAACTGTTAAAGAAACTA
This sequence comes from Rhinoptilus africanus, assembly GCA_013400135.1. NCBI lineage: Eukaryota > Metazoa > Chordata > Aves > Charadriiformes > Glareolidae > Rhinoptilus > Rhinoptilus africanus. Next base: position 121,978 of record VXBO01006809.1, read on the forward strand.
TTCAAGCAGATAGGTAAGGTAACTTTTCTTACAAAGAAAGCTATGTTTTTGTCATGCAGTCATATTCAGTTTGGTATATGTGAACACTGTGTTTTAAATCTTGGATAAACAAGATCTACAATAGGAACAGAGAGAGCTGTGACTCTTCAGCTTGAGGAAAAGAAGCCTTGGAGGGATTTTATCAATGTATATAAATACCTGAAGGGAGAGTGCATAGAAGGCAGAGCCAAGCTTTTTTCAATGGTGCCCAGTGACAGGACCAGAGGCAGTGGGTACAAAATGAAACATGGGAGGTTCCCTCTGAACATCAGGAAATGCTTTCTTACTGTGAGTGTGACCAAGCACAGGCACAGGTTGCCCAGGGAGGTCATGGAGTCTCCATCCTTGGAGATACTCACAAATCATCTGGACAGGGACCTGGGCAACTGGCACTTAAGCAGGGAGGCTGAACCAGATGATCACCTAATTTTTAAGTAAATGCAATGCTGAAAATTTTGCTATAATTTTTTTTTTCTGTAGGCTCTTTTGAGCCATCTGTGTATATGCAAAATTTCTTCTAATAGCAGGATATTTTAATACTGTACCTTCAAGTTTACGCTTAAGTACAAGAAATCGCTGCCTGCTTTGTTGAAAGTGTTGGGGTTTTGATTTTATTTTAATCAGAAAAAGCTGAATTTAATCTTTAAATGTCAAAATGAGGGTTTTTTCTCCCAAAGTTCTGTAGACTTCTTTGAGTAGATCAGTAAAAGATTAGTGAAATAATTTCTATTAAGTAATTTCTATTTCTATTCTGCTTCTTTTCTTTTAAATTATGTTCAGTGGGATTGATGAGCGTTAAACATTTTTAGATAGCTTCACCTGGAAGTGCTTTTAAAACTCTCTCATTGTCATTATTGTATCAGTACATGGAAGCTGAACAGGGCCTCGCCCTGTGCTGTGAGATCCTCTGGAGCTGCTTTTCCAGGCTGCTCTAGATATGCCATAGATCCAGTTCCTGTGGATATAAACTAGTGACTCCAGGATATGATCAAAGTTTTAGGTTGCCCCATCTGCTCCTTGTAGGATGCTGACTTCCTGCATTGCTTGTTTAGGTAGACCATGGCAACTGCTCTCTTAATGTAGATTTCTTAACTGGTAGTACTGAGGTACCAAAATAGCGTATGATATTTGCTGTACCATACGGTGGTATGTTCCACACCAGTGGTATGAGCGGTGTTCCCCAGGGGTCAGTACTGGGCCCAGTGCTCTTCAATATATTCATCAATGACCTGGATGAGGGGATAGAGTGCACCCTCAGCAAGTTTGCTGACGACACAAAGCTGGGAGGGGTGGCTGACACCTCGGAAGGCTGTGCCGCCATCCAGAGAGACCTGGACAGGCTGGAGAGCTGGGCAGAGAGGAACCTTATGAAATTCAATAAGGGCAAG
>VXBO01006809.1:131256-148236 GCA_013400135.1 Rhinoptilus africanus
AGGCTGGCCGGCGGCGTGGGAGATGGAGAAAGGCTCCGGTTCCCCCTCGGTGGGCGGCAGCTACCCGCAGAAAAACGCCGAGATCCTCAGCAGCCAGTACGGCATCAACCTCTTCCTGGCCGGGCTGCTGCTCACCTTCGCCTGGGCCGTGCACGCCGTGGGCATCAGCAAGAGCCACCTGCTCTCCTACCTCATCACGCTGATGCTCATCCAGCTGCTGTGGATGCTGTGGTACCTCGGCAGGAGCTGCACGCAGAGGAGGCTGATCCGGGACAAGGACACGCACGCCGGAGCCCGCTGGCTGAAGTGTAAGTACTGGCCGGTGGCACACAGGGTGGCACCGCGCACGGGACGTCCATGCCATCACCCGTCTTCGGCTACCGCTTTGTTACCCTCGCCATCCCTACCAGGAGGCATCCTGGTGTTCATGAAGTTAATGCACATGCAGTGCGCTCCAGAGTAAATATATGCATAAGCTGAACATACTCGGAGATTGTATGGGAAAGCTGTTTGCTAAACGGACTCGCTTTCCAACCTGCCATCTCCAGCACTGAAAGCTATGGCACATTTTTTCTCCTACCAGGTGGTTTGGCGACACTTGAAAAATAAAATATAGCAAACGGAAGAGGCAATTATACTGGTGTCATGCAATTCTCTTGGAGGAATTATCACCCTTTCCAGGCAATATAGTGCAGTTTACTTTAGGCTAGTATCAGTCAGAAAGGTCCTCAAGTGCTCTCTGTACCGATGTATATCAGAGATTCCCATTTATATGTGTACAGTGATGCCTTAGAAACATCCGGAGTTGGACAGAAGACGACAAAACCCCTGGCCATATAAGTTTGGAGATAAGGGCATAAAACTTCTAAGCAAGGAAGCTAAAGCTAGCATGAACTTGAAGAAAAAGTATGGAAGTTTGCCAGGGTAGTGGTGGGATGTGATGGCCCTTATCTGCGGAGTCAGGTGCGTCCTGGAGTATGGGTATAAAGGTTTGTTGAGAGGTGGTGGTTGGGGAGCCCATCACCCAGTCAGAGTGACAGTGTGGGGTGCTTCTGGGTCCCAAGAAAAGGAAACCCACATCAGCACAGTGCAGAGTCAGAGGAAGCCCAGTTTTTACCGACTGCTTTTCCACTCCGCACTGTAAATAATAGGTTGGGAATTAAGTATGTAAAGTGGAGTGTTACAGGACCCATAAAGTATTTCTGTCCTGCTAGCAGTGAGACAACAGTTAATTATCACAGCAGCTAATGAAATACCTAAATGAAAATCCCCAAAACACCCGAAAACTGATTATTTTGAACAGTAAGGTTGTGTTGTGGAAGTTTAGTTTCTTTTCAGCCTCAGTGCTTGTGTGCCTTTTCTTTTCTTTGCAATTGTTAACAATTGAGCTGTATGAATTGCTCAGGGAAAATCTTTTTTTTTAAGCGTCTAACATTTTACAGCTATGGACTGTAGACTCTTTCCTGAAACGTAGGGAGTCCATGTACCAATTGTTTAATTGTTCTCCTTTGTTGTTTTCCAAAAGAAATATTCAGCTCTTGGGCATTTTTCATTCATTAGCATATGTGGCTTACAACCTCCTAAAATTCATTAATGCAAAGCTTAATTTGATCCTATTTTGGACCAAGCTATGCTTTTGTTACTCAGAGAGTAGCTTTCTCCTCCCAAGTATGGGATAAATACTGCTTAACATGGGTAAGTACAGCAGGACCCCCTGCCCTTTTTCTTTTGGCACAGCATTCACAACATTTCATTTGTCCTACAGGATATAAGGAGTCATAGAAACTTGGAAATAAGATACCGGAATGAACTACTAGGTTACCTTATCCATTTATTTTACCAGCACAGGATGGCCCTTTGTACTAGCTTCTCAAGTGATGCAGCTTCCACCGCTTCTCTTGGATGTCTAGGCTGCAATTCAACAAATTCGCCCTTAGGGAAAGACCTACACTTTCCTATTCTTAGGAGTTTCTTGTAGTTACAACAAGCCTGTACGAGTCTTTTATCCTCTGTTGGTAAGAGAAAACTTATTTGAGCTAAGGAAAAACTCAGGTGGCAATTCCTCTGCCAAGATCCCCATTGCCCTCCTCTGCATCGATGGTTTTGTCATAGAAATCTTTTATCTGAAAGACTTAAAGTCCAAAAAGGAGGAGATGGGGAAGGAGAAATTTTCATCAAGTCTTTCCACGGAAAGCTCGCTGTGATTTTTGACTAGCTCTATCAGCCGCTTTTGAAGAACAACTCCTTGCTGTCATCGTTAGAGAAAATGTCCATATATTAACTGGTATAAAATGAGTATATTTTCATGATGCTCTTCAAATTGTGAATATCATTTTAGTTAAAGTGGTGGTAGCTGTCTACTTAGAGCATTTTTCTATGACAAAAGTTGAAAAAGAATGACTTAACAAAAACCTCTTAGAAGGGAGTCCTTGCACACAGTTAACAACGCTAGAAGGACAAATAGTTTACAAGACTTGCTGACACAAAGGTTTCCTTGAGCGCTTTTGCAACTGTGTGATCCCTAGAGCACAGCTACCTTCCCACTTGTGTGGTAGACCAAGAGCTGCTCGTATCGTCTGAATGTGAGAAAAGTTTCGGGGGGAGCTTTGTCTTTGATAAGGTACAGTTGTCCTGACCCGCATAATCCCAGGGAAGCTTAGGAAGTCCTTTCCTTGACTTCTTCCAAATGTTATTCCCCTGAGGACACTCTCCTGTTAGGAAAAGGTCTCTGACCATTATTTGGAAGTTCAGCCACGTGAGCCAGAGAACTCAAAATGAAAATCAATTGGCTTCACAAATGGCTTTATTTTAGCATGTTCTCCAGCAGCACAGCTTCTGTTTAAAGCATAAACAGCTAGTCAACTTCCAAAGCTCTTGGCAGACTTCAACTTCTGTCGTTTTAGTGCTTGCACTAAATTGTCTATTATTTGAAAAATATTTTAAGTTTAGAGTGGCATTTTCACAGCTGTATCGTCTTGCTGGTTAATAGAAAGAATTAATCTAGCACCTAGCAATACTGAAAATCCTATTCTCGATCCCCTAAGATATACAGGTTTCAATGAACATTTGAAAAAAATCCATTTTTTTTTTCATAATTCAGTGCTCAATAGCAATCATTTAATGTTTTCTAGCTTTCAAATAGAAATAGCAAAACACTGGAATGATCTTCCTTATTTATGACCATGTATGTATATCTCTAGTATTTATTATTAGTACATAATATTGAAGTTTCCATCTTCAGGATGGAAGGAAAGGAAAGAAAAAGTTAACATAGAAACTATTAACATACCATATGTACGGTCATTATAGTTGTGCTTTGACTTTTGCCTCAGCGAATTAGTACAATTATTCTCTTTTGAAGCCTTGAGCTTTATGCATATTGGACATTTTGTATGTACTTACAATGTGGCCACCTGAGTCATTGCCAGAAACATTTAGATGTCATTTGAATAAAGGAAATAATCGAACATTCAAAGAAACAAGTCATATAAAGTCTTCTAATCCCTGCAGAAGAAATGGCAAAACTATTGATTTCAATGAGAACAGATTGAAGCCCACCAAAAATTTCTGAAGTCTGTTTTAGATTAATTTTAAAGGATCCATGAAATAAAAAACAAGAATACATTGTGTTTTTATAATTTATACTTAATTTGTATCAATGCAACTTTACTAATAAATGTATTATTAATTAAATAAATTATTAAATTAGTGTTTTATTGACATGAGTCAAGTGGAACAACTGTTGCTTATAAGGAAGTTAGGTTTTGATCCGTTATAAAAGATAAATATTCATCAAAGTCAACATTAGTGGTGTTATTTACTCTGAGGAATTGCAAAGAAAGATTAAGATACTGATGCTGATCTATGTCTTAAGGTCCAGTTAAGGTCCATGGATAGATTTCTATCTAGTCTTAGTTCAAATAAGCCCAAATTAAATCCAGTGGAAGCTTGTTTGAATAAAAGCCTAGAGAGAAAAAAAAAAAAAAAAAACCAACAAGCAAATGAAGACTGTAGAGTTTGGTTCAGTAATTTTATTGCCAGTTGTACTTAGTCATATGGGTACAAACCTACTAATTAATAATATACATTGTGTTACCATATAGCTTTCCAGAAAGAGTTTGTAACACATATTTACATTACTGAAATAAATAAAATAAAACAAACAAGGGGAAATATGTATTTTGTAAGTTCTTTAGGATATGAAATACATATTTAGAGAAACATATTAGGGTTTTTTTGGGAGGGGGGATGGGAATAATAGATACAGAAGTGAAATCATTGGTTCCTTTCTAGAAAAAAACATACAGCTTTTTGTAGTTTTGGTCTGAGTTAAATGTAACCCCCTGGACCGTGGGGAAGGCATACCGAGTGATTGGGTTACCAAAGTCGAGCTCTTTGGACCAGGAGACTGAAACACGATTGTTCAGCTCCCTGGAATTGTATGGTTTGTTGTGTGACTGTATAGAGCATTAATTCACGCGCTGTAGGGCCCCTTTAGCGCTGCCATTACTTGAGAGGCTGACCTTGCAAGGAGCTGGGAGCCATCTGCAAGGTGCTGAGTGTCTCCGGGTCTTGGCCATCGCTGGGCTGGGCCTCTGGGCTGGCCATGTATGGTGTGTACAGGGATATGCCTTCATAATATATTGGTCAAGAGGCTTTCACAGATTAGAGGAACCAACTTCTTTGAGCCAATTGTCTTCATGAACACTGATCTACTTCTATTTTCTTCAACAAAAACATGGATGTTGATCAACTTTTATTTCCCTAAACAGATTTTAGGATATGTATGAGTTGTCTCTAGACACTATAACCGCACATTGACATTTTCTAATATCTTTTTTCATTTGTAGGTGGGATTACATTGTTTGCAGTGATTACTTTAATTCTAGACTCTTTTAAAATTGGATATTACATTGATTTTTCGAAGTGTTTATCACCAACTGAAGGCATTTTTCCTGTTACACATGCCGTGCATACCATCTTACAGGTAAAAGTTACTGGTTGCAGTTTTATATTACATCTGTATTTCTTACCAAAAATATCTTTTATCTTCTCATCATCAGCGAATTTTATGCTCATTTAATTTCTACATATATCACAGGATACTTTTGAGGGCTAAATTCTTGTGCATGTATATCCTTTCTATGTGTAAATTCAGGCTTTGCAAGTTGAAATTGCTCACCCGTAAAACTCACATGGGTTCAAAAAAAGAAATAATCCAAAAATGCCTTTCTGTAGTTGAAGTTACATGCTTTTTTTTATCTCGAGTTACCTATGTGGCTTTCAGAATTTTCAGGGTGAAATGAGCAGCTTGGTTAAAGACAATTCACTTATTTCTGTACATAAGACTTGCCACGCAAGTTCAGTTCATTCTGCCTACCCTGATGTCCCGTTGTGTGCTTAAAAGGGGCAAAATCCTTCCCAGGTATTTAGCTTGTTATAAAATATTGCACATCTTTCCTATACCAAACGAACATGGACTTTCCTTCTAGAAGCATTTGGTTATGCTTATCAGGCACTGCACAGTAGCAAACCTAGACAGTCACTCCGGTAAAATATTCCAGCTGCTTGTTTATTTTAAGGCTTTGGGTCTATACTGTATGGTGATATTCCATAGCTGATTGTTTATCACATAAATTCCTGAGCCCCTGTCAGTAGATTTGTAGGAAAGAAGGAAAAATAAAGGCACTCAACTGAGATACTCAGTTGTTGCCAGGTCCTTTGATGCACTTTCCAAGGTGATTAAGTCATTTAGAGAGAATAGATTTTCCTAGCAGTTGTGGTTGCATGTAGATAAGCACTGGAACAACTTACATTATTCTGCTTTCTGTAACAAAAAAAGCATTGAAATTTAAGCAGTAACTCTGACTTCTATCATTTTTTTGTTGAAGTAATCTTGATTTCACCTTTTTGTAATACCCACTCTCCATGTCTCACAACTTCTTTGCTTTTGCTGAAAAACAAACCAAAGAAATTAAGCCTTTTTTCCCTGCTGATCTCCATGAAGCATTTTTCATTGCATCCAGTGACCCTGAGCTGACAAGGTTTCCAGCTACCATGAACTGGAGTGTGGAAGAAACAGCGTATAACAACCCTGAACAAAGGGAACAAGAATTCTAATTTAAATTCCACATCACCCAGTGTTGATGAATTTATCATCTACTTTGCTTAAAATAATGAAATCTAAAATGTTAGCTTGAGCAATCAAAGAAAAATTTAAAAAGTAATTTATCAGATGCCTCTTACCTAAGACAAATCTCATGTCCTTGAAATGCAGGGTGAAATTCCAGCAGACAGCATGTCTAATTATGTGTCATCTAACAACCTTAGGATTTGTTTTCCATAGAATATGTGTCAGATTCTGTTGTATTCTGATATGTGCCATTAAATTAATAAATATATACATATTGCACCTGTGCAAGCAATGAACTAACATGTACCTGCCCTTCCAAGACAGGCTGTGCATTACGCTGTTTCGTAGGCTGAAGTCCCTTTGAGGCAATGTGTTGAGTATTCTGTGACCAAAAATTGGATTTTATGCTATTTTTTTACCTTAATGACTTTTCCTACTTCCCCTCACTTTCTTGACTCCAATTTCCGAACAGATCTTCAAAAGTTATGTTTTCTAAGTTTTGAAGAGCGCTTTCACATCTGCTGTTTAGGTTTTACTGCGTCTCTCCTAGAATGGGAAATTGAAGATGGCATTAGATGAGACTAAGGTGCTAATTTCAATTTGTTTGATTTCAGTTGAAACCTCCATGATACCTTGTAGCCTCTGCATCTGGGGTTTTACAGTGGTCTCACCTCCTTTTGATAAATCTTCATTAGTGGGATGAATGAACATGTTATTGCTGGGTGGTGTAGCAGTCCCACAGAGAACTGCATTTTCCTAGCTTTTTCAAAAATCAGATATGTCGTCAGAATGTCTCAGATGACACCAGCTGTGGTGTAGGTGCCTACATTAATGGGTACAGTGGTATAATGGACTTCTAGTTACTGTATTGCTGAAGAAGAACCCAAAGTTCTTTGCACTTTTCTAACCATTTCTGGAACACCATCCCACACAGATTTCTAAGAGAAACCTTTGGGACCGTTTCTCTCCTGATTGTTCACCCACCATCCAGTTCAGTGTCCTAGGAGCTATTTTGAGTAAACAGGACTCCCAGTTTCACCCTAACATCCCTGAGGAATCGTGGTATCATTCTCCTTGCATTTATCAGCACTTGGAACCGGTTTTGTATCAGCAACAACCTGCATCCTGAGGTTTCCATTACCCTCCCACAAAGAGAGATTCCCACTTCTCCTTTATTTGCTAACTCAATCCTGTTATCTCTCTCTCTTTTATTCTCCAGCTTGAGCTTTCTGCACCGTACTTGTGTTCAACTGCGTGTGTTCCTAGTGCGGTTGTCTCTCAGGCTGACAGTAAGAACTTTCCTCTTGCTTCCTGAGTGTCTGTTGTTTGTTTTATTAATCAAGTCTGGCATCATTTCACTTATCTCCCTCCCTCCTTGCAATTCCATATATATAATAAAGTATTCAAACTTAGCATCACCGTGCCCTGCAGCAATCATACTGCTGTCCCCAGTTAGTAGCTTTATTTCCTTTGAAATAAAAGCCTCTCCAGATACAGACACAAGATATGTTTTGGTGAGTCATACGGAGACTTTCTGTGGTTGAGCCGCTGACTCTGCATATAAGAAATCTTAGGTTCGTCATGCCAGAGAGGTTCTGGGTGAACGTCAGAGGAAATCGTAAGTTATTGCACGTGTGTGGAGATGGAGCTACCTCAGTTTAGATCATGACAGTTTCTGTCGACAGATGCGCTTTGCTTTTTGAGTGTCACACATGCTCATTAGTGTAATGTCATTTCTCTGTATTCCTTTCATTTAGGTGTACTTTCTTTGGTGTCACGCAAAGGATATTATCCAGTCTTTCAAAACACTTGAAAGGTAAAGTGGATTGATCCTCATCTGGAATGTTAATAGGCATAGGTCCACACAGTGCTTTAATGTCCCCCTGTATAAGGGACATTCAAAACTTACAGTTTGATTCTCCTCTTAATTGTGTTAATATAACTAAAAGTAACTCCATTTACCCAAGTGAGAAGACAATTGTTAGTCTGAATTATTTTTTTTCATATTTAAACTGTGCTTATATTTTATAATATAGATCAGTCACCAAGTAAGCACATTTTTATCCTGAGAGGGGGAAATGGGCTATGTATGATACTACAGTGTCACTTGTTTTTTTTCAAGGAAGGAAGGAAGGAAGTGCCATAGGACTATGTACTATATTATGTTTTCTTTATTTAGCTACTGAAAGAGAATCTGCATCAACAACCTGCAGTCAGTGCAATATATCTGAGGTATTTTATATTGATTTTTGTGGAAAGCACCTTTTGCAAGGAGATGCAGATGTGCAAATTCAGTGGAAAATACAGCCTCCCCAGTGGCATCCCATATACCCAAATTCCTAAGGGTTGTGCACATTTCTGAGCCCGGAACTTGGTTCTTGCAGTGTAACTGATGTGTCCTCTGAACAGCTGCATACATACATTTCTTATAGAACTGAGGACCAGTCTTTGAGGCAGGAGAGCCAGTTCCAGTGTATTTTTGGTTATGCGAGAAGGTGGATTAATGTAGATTATCTGTGCATAGAACGTAAATAAACAAACATGGTAACTTTTAAAATCCTCCACTCAAATCATCAACGAGCTGACCAGTTTCTATAGGAAGTAAAAGAAATCACTCAGAAATATAATTTGTGGAGCAAGTTCTCCTTTTGTTTTGCTCTCTTGGGTGAGTGTTCAAGCCTCATGCCAATGAGGAGAGAGATCGCAGACGACTTTGCAACGTCACCTGGTGAAATCAGCTCTGTTTATAGATAGAATTTAAAAAATCCCTAACTGCAAGTCTATCACAGAGAACACTGCAGAAATAAAGAACTTTTTCTTGGAGAAGGAACATTACCAGCCTCAGGTGCAGGAGAAAAACGTCTGGCTTGTCAGAAACCGGGAGTCTCAAAAACACGTGGAGACCTAGCCTCCCTGTATTGGTAGTCTGAATGGGATAAGCCCTGTGTTGGCTTCAACTCTCTCCAAAAGACAAACATGCATGGACTAGAAGATAGAGAAGGTGGTGATATCTGTGAAGAAAGACCAGCCGCAGTGAGTATGAAGGAGCACCACAGAAGGCTCTGAAATACGGATTGCAAAACAACCTTGTTCAGACTGTTCAATCACTGGCATTAACATGAAGTTTTTCCAGCCTAAAGAATAACAACCATCACATAAGAGAGCGTAACAAATAATAGTAGCATGCTCTAATGGTTAATACATTAAGCCATTGTGATTCTATAGAATTGTGTAAGTCTAACGTCCATTGTGCTCCACTGAGGAACACCTATAGAGAGACTGGTTATGATTTTCTTTTCCCTGCACTGACAACTAAATAGTGCCATGAAGCATGTCTACAGAAAGTCAGTCCATTTTATTTAACATATATGGAGGTATACTCTGTGCAGATTCCTTCAATAATTACTTTATTTTGTAGGTTTGGGGTTATCCATTCCGTGTTCACAAATTTACTCCTGTGGACAAATGGAGTGCTAACAGAGTCAAAACATCAACTGAATGAACATAAGGAAAGACTAATCACTCTTGGTTTTGGGAACATAACAATAGGTAAGTGAAAGGGTTGGTACATTTTGGAATTCCTGCTCTAACATGCTCTCATACAAAATACCATGTCACTGTGGGATGGAGCTGGTCGTTCATGACTATGTCAGCATTGTCATTCCCGAGCAAATGGTAGTGAACTGGTAAGTGATCAGTTCAGATCACAACTAAAATGTTGTATGATCATTATCATTATCATAAATGTGGTTCAGGCTGTAGTTTTCTGTTTACTCATCTCCCCTTTGGATGAGGTAAAGAAGAAATTCACATGCTGTAAGTTCCAAACAAGCAAACAGATTTTTAAAAGCTTTTTATCTGAGGAGAAACATGAGTGAGGAATCACTTTCTTAGTAAATCATAGAAGTAAATTGAACATAGCAGTGTTAAAAACAGAGATTACTATTTTTAAGTTTTTCATAGCAAAAGAAGCGTAGCTAATCGTGCAGATCCTTCCCAGGACAGTGGCATGTGGTCCTACGGAATTCAGTGTAATGGCTCAGAGGGATGGGGGTTATCCATTAGTGCTGCTTTACAAGACAAGGATTTCACTCTGGGTGGTTCTTTTTTTATAACGAACCATTTTGTCCGTTGGTAAGTTGGTGCAAGTTAGAGTCAACAAACATTGAGTATAACTGATGGCGATGCCTTCTGCTTTCAAATGCCACTGAAGCATGGGGAGATTAGCAGTGCTTAACTTTATAGAGGAAATAAAAGTTCTCAGCAGCTATAAGCAGCTTTCTTCCCATGAAAACTTATCAGTACAGCTGATAAGTTTTTATTGTGTTCACAAGGGAAAGGACAGATAGCTTCTGAAGAGGAAAACGTGTTTTCCCACATAGTGAATTCAGTAGTGCCCATATCCTAAAACCTCCTGATTTTACATCTACAAAGCCAACAGCTGCACTGATTTCTTTTTTGCCTATTTATAGGCTCTAAAAATTGAAAAATGTTATGCATTTTTAATAATACCTGCCAAAGTTCATATATAAATGAAAACTTAATGTTAAAATCTGTGAAATGGTATTTTCAGTATAACTGTGTCTAGAATTATGCCCACAATTTTACAGCTATTTGCAAGTGTTACTCTTTAGATGCATCAATGGAAACTATCTACTTTCCATTCATAATCAGGTAGCTGAACTGATAGTTCAGAGATTTTGTAATCATGGAGCATTATTAGAGAGCAGGCAAATCACAAGGTAGTGGCTCTTCTTGGTATTTACACTTGTTCAATAGAAGCAGTTTCCTTAGATTATTTCCTATTACTCTGCTGCCAGAATTGTTACACAATTATGAATAAGCAGAAATAGCATCTGAAATAAGGGGGATGGAAGTAGTGACCCACAAGACAAGTTGTCATTAACATACAACACACTTCAAAAGCCGTATTTTTTCATCTCTTAAGTGCGTGCTTGAGAGAAAACAATACCAACTTTCTCCTCTCCTCCTCTCTTCTAAAATTATAGAAAACAAAAGAAAAACTTCCAGGCACAAATCTAAGATCAGTGCATAAAAATGTGCTGTTTGGCATGTATTTTCATATGTTTAGAAATAAACACATTGTGAAAATAAGTATTTTTTTTTTCTACCATTGTGGAAAATTCTGATTTCTGAAATTATTTGCTTAGGTTATAAGTGCACATTATATTTATTTAATTTACAAATGCAAACAATTGTTCATTGAGATGCCTTAGGGGCTTACAATGCAGAGAGATAATGATTTCATAGGTTCCTCTCAAAAGGAGAAGATTGATTTTAATATTTTTTTTAACCTTAGCACTATAGTGTGACATTGCGTGAAATGTCCTCTTTACTAGACGTAAACAACCTTTTAATAAAGAGGGTTTGGTATCAGAAACCACACTAGTGTAAATAACTGATAAAAATGAGAGTGGAACTGAGCTTTTTCTATGTTAAGCTTGTTCTTGATCTGATCCACAGATCATGGAATCACAGGATGGTTCGGGTTAGAAGGGACCTTAAAGACCATCTAGTTCCAAGCCCCCTGCCATGGGCAAGGACACCTTTCACCAGACCAGGCTGCTCAAAGCCCCATCCAGCCTGGCCTTGAACACTTCTAGGGATGGGGCATCCACAGCTTCCCGGAGCAACCGGTCCCAGTGCCTCAACACCCTCACAGTAAAGAATTTCCTCCTAATATCTAATCTAAATCTCCCCTCTTTCAGTTTGAAACCATTACCCATCATCCTATCATTACACTCCCTGATAAAGAGTCCCTCCCCATCTCTCCTGTAGGCCCTTTTAGATACTGGAAGGCTGCTGTAAGGTCTCCCTGGAGCCTTCTCTTCTCCTTGGGCTTCTATAAATGCCTTCTAAGCTGAAGGGCTGAGGACTCAAAGCCCTTGGGATCTTGGATTTTCATCTTATAAAAAAGTACTTTTACCAAGACCCTGCTGAAGTTTGGTGCACTTTGGAGCAGCATTCCTTCATGATGTGATTATTGCTCAGCGGCTGAGCAGTGAAGTCAGAGACACACTTCAGTGCACATGCAAAAGCCTTGTTAGGTTAACGACTTCAATGACAAAACCTTTTCTTAGGTGGCTCACTGGGTGGCGTGATGTGTTGTTTGACTGAAATCTTACCTTTTATGTTTTGTTATTTTATTTGTGTTTTATTCACTGTAAATGAGAAATCCTTATAATGCACGTGACTAATCTCTCCCTCTCCTTTAGTTTTAGATGATCATGCACCTCAATGCAATTGTACAACAACAACTCTCTGTTCGATATTTTCTCAAGGAATATATTATCTATACCCCTTTAATATAGAGTACCACATCCTAGCATCCACGATGCTCTATGTCCTGTGGAAGAACATTGGCCGCAAAGTCGAGCACCACCAGCAACACAAAACTCCATTCAAATTCCACGGCATAACTGTTGGGATGATCTTTGGACTAGTCGTGTTAACTAGCACAATAGCCATAGTTGTTGTCTATTTAATTCAGATTGGACGTTCAAAAATCAAAAGTGAGTTAGCACTTACTATGTTTTACTTGCATGCTATCTTTGTATTGGTGCTCATGTGTACAGCTGGAATTGTCGCCCTTCTCATCTACAGACTGGAAGACAGATCACTGGATAATTCAAAAAATCCCGCTCGAAAACTTGATGCCGAGCTGCTGGTGGGCACAGCTGCAGGGTCCTGGCTCCTCTCCTGGGGCTCGATCCTCGCCATTATCTGTGCACAAGCCCATCCAAAATACACGTGGTATAACCTGCCCTATTCCATCCTGGTTATTATTGAGAAATATATTCAGAACCTCTTTATCATTGAATCCATACATCGTGAGCAGGAAAAGGTGAACGACGATATTAAAACTCTTCGGATTGTGACTATATCACGGGGGAGCACTTTGTCACTTACCCCCTCGTACAAAGAGATTTACAATGGCAGAGCTGCTCCGGAGAGTGGAGAGGTGCCCTGCCTGTTTAAGGGCAGCGTCTGTGGGAGAGAAAATGATCGTGGTGCCAAAGAAGAAACGAGTCAGGATAAGAGTTCGGTCATGCATTCTGCCTCAGATATCTCATTTTACAGTAGAAACTCAGTTACTAACAACAAGAGGAGAATTCTGAAGAACATCGCTGCATTTTTATTCCTATGCAATCTTTCGGTAAGACATTTTGAACATAATTCACAAGTTAATACCCAAAAGCTTCCCAACCTTTCAAGCCTGATAAGTACATTAAAATTACATGGTTCTATAGGTTGTAGCAAGTAAATTTTACTTCTTCTGGAAGAATAAGTGAATGTGCCTTTGGGGAACAAAGTTTATTTAAACATGGAGGCTTGTTTTAGTCACAGTACAAAAACTGTAGCAGCAGCAGAAGCTGAAAGCCTCTTCCACCAGTGTGCCTCAGTAGCAACAGAGAGGGTTTTCTTAGAGATTTCTGAAATAAAACTGCAGTTCCATGGGGTCACAGTCATTAAGGTCTAGTCACTTGTATCACCGGTGATTAACGTTGGCCTTGCATTCTTCCCTTGCAGCTTTGGATACCACCGGCATTCGGGTGCCGCCCGGAGTATGACAATGGACTAGAAGAAATAGTTTTTGGCTTTGAACCCTGGATAATTGTTGTGAACCTTGCAATGCCTTTTTCTATTTTCTATCGTATGCATTCAGCTGCCTCACTCTTTGAGGTCAACTGTAAAACATAGATCTTAGATCACAGTCCCTCAGCGAACAATTGTGAACAATTAATTGAATAATTAGTTAAATAAGTAACAGTTGAATGAGTGAGTGAATGAGTAAGTGAACATAGCCACAGCTGCTCAATAAATAGAAGATTCAATAATTTTTTTAAAAGAAGGGACCATAGCTAATAGCATGTCATATTTTCTTTAATTTTTCTTCCATAAATTCTGTTATATATATGGTGTTATTGTATAGGTACTTTTCAGAATCATATTAGTGTTAATATAATTAACACTACATAGTAAAGTTAATTTGATCTCATTAAACTTTGTTTTAGTAATCTGAGATTTGTCCCCTCTATAATTTCTATTGTTTTGTTTTCATACATTGTGGTTTGTGAAAGAGATTTAAAAAAAACCCTGTATGATTTAGGAGGGAAAATCCCAGGAACAGCTAAACTGGGTGATGCTTCCGAATCACAGAGATACAGTGAAAACTCCAACTCTTAATTCTTAGCTGTGTTTTTATAGTAAAAAGTGAAAACATTTGCTGTGTAGTTGGGATGTAGGAATTATTTTAAACTTCCTGAATATTGATAAAAAAAATCAATATATTACTATTATTATTTTCTTAACTGTACAACAAGAAATCCAGGTAAATAGCACTTATGGTTAGGCGTCATGCTGTATATAGTTTCTTCTGATAAAATATATTTCCATTAATGCATTCCCCTTGTCTTGTATTTATTATATGACATAACTGATAAATAAAGTTAATTCTTCATTCACACATCTTTGAAATGTTTTAAGAAAGAAAACTAGGCTTATAGCTAATGTTTAGGTATATAAATTCCATTGCCAGAACAGTATATGTTCCCTAGACAATGTTTTAATGAGCTGCAAATTTCTTTGTAGTTCAGTCTGCTGATTGGAAGATACTCGTATGTGTTCATACGGGAATGCTGTAAAGCATAGCTGATGCCTCTAGAAATTTGGAGGGTCCTTGGCTGAGGATTTTACAAGTGTGGTTTACAAACTGTTAGGACAAAATCTCAAATCCCTAGGATATTTAGTTGCCTGAATTCTCATAGAAAGCAGCGAAAAGTTGGGTGCCTGAAGACCTGTAAGACTGGAGCAATGACCAGAATACTAAAAGGAAGCAATAGATCAATTACTGGATAACCCTCGCTAACTCACCAATAATCTGGTCCTAAGCCTGGTGGGTCTGGGGCTGCAAAATTTCTGTCCCTAGCTCATAAAAAGACAGTTATACTTTTAACCACAGTTGCCACCAGCACCTGCCTGGAAGCAGTCGTATTTCTGCATGGGAGAGGTTTGCTTCTGAGACCTCAGAAGGTCTCAGACCCTCATCTGAGATCTCAGGTGTCTTGTCTGCTCTTACACATCAGAGCAAAAGTTTTGGCTTTGTACCACTAGGTGGCAAACACAGACCGTTCAATGAAATACCTGAGTACTACTAGGAGTTGCTTCGTATCATAATTAATCTTCAGTTCTATTTTGCAGTGCGCACAGCCATTAGCTGCTTTACCTGTTGCAAAACCCAAATCAGGTAAAGCAACTTTAATCTGAAGTATCAGGGGAAATCTGTATTAGATGAAGCATCAGGGAGGCTGAACACGAGAACTCCTATGTTCCTGCAAAGCAATTTCAGTTGTTGATTTTAAATGTTTTTTAAAAGAGTCACCATCTGATCACATTGCTGTAATCTCTGCCTGTCTCTAGGCCTGCTTGTCATGCTCTTTAGTTCTTACACTCATTCCACACGGTAACGTTTTCTGGTTTTCCCCTTGAACACAGTAACTTGATCTCACCTACTCCCATGCAAATACCAGCCCTAACCACTTCGCTTGATTGTCTCTCAGACTGGTGCCATTTTAAGTAGAGTGAATAGGGCCATCCAGATAATCAAATAAAGCTTTAATCTTCCTTCCCTTGGACCAACTCTCCAGCTATTTCTGGTATCAGAAAAAAATTAATGTCACTAGGTAAGCCTTCAGATTCCACTTCATCTTTTAAGCACTCATAAAGATGGCTAGAGGAAGCCTGTTTCTTCTTCCTCTGGTTCTGTGGGATGGGTCCTGTCATTCTTCATCTAGAACTGGTGTTCTTTAGCTGATTGCCAGTATTAGCATCCAACTAAAGCAGAGCTATCTAATCCCTAGGGCCAAGGAGGCTGAAGGGAAACCTTATTGCTCTGAAAGGAGGTTGGAGAGAGGTGGGCGTCAATCTCTTCTCCCAGGTAACAGGTGATAGGACAAGCGGCCTCAAGTTGCACCACGGCAGGTTTAGACTGGATATTAGGAAAAATTTTTACACTGAAAGAGTTGTCAAACATTGGAACAGGCTGCCCAGGGAAGTGGTTGAGGCACCATCCCTGGAGGTATTTAAAAGACAGGTAGACATAGTGCTTAGAGATATGGTTTAGTGATGGTTTTGTCAGAGTTAGGTTGATGGTTGGACTAGATGATCTGAAAGGTCCCTTCCAACCTAGGCCATTCTGTGATTAAGAAGGGGCTATATGCTCTGTTACAAACACATAGCATGCATTTTGAAGTCTCAAAAATAAATAACATCCTTATTTAGTTATATTTCATCTGCAATTACTTACCCCTTTCTGTTTCTTAACATTACTATTGAAATAATTTCATTTGTTCACAATATTAAATTGATTTTGAGTGCTGAAATTGAAGTTTATCAGAAAAGTGAATTAAGGCAGCACTCTGGCAGTGAGTAAATGCGTTAGACATGCTAATGGGCAGATTCTATTCTGAGCTGCACTGATGAAATCCCGCTGACTTAAATGGTTCTGTTTCAGGACCAGAAACTTGATTTTTTGCCTGAGAAGCTTAAGAGGTTTTCACGTCAGGACTTCTCTCAAAAATACTGTTTCAACCAAAGGCAGAATATCTTATGAAATTAGGTCTTAGTTTAACTAGCCTTGAAGCAATGGTGAGTCATGAAGTTGTAAGCATTTTAGAAACATAGATTTTTAAGAACCACAGATTTTTGGACCAGAAGCAATAACCAGATTGTTTAATGTAGTATGGCCTCTAACTCTCTGATCAATGCTAAACCTGGGCTTTCTCAGACAGCTTTCAAACTCCCCCCCGGCTCTTTTTTTTTTTTTT